>SJXQ01004678.1:0-90041 GCA_006408695.1 Aepyceros melampus
ACTTTTCATAATGCTAAAGCTGAAACTCCTGTACTTTGACCACCTCATGCGAAGAGTTGACTCATTGGAAAAGACTATGATGTTGGGAGGGATTGGGGGCAGGAGGAGAAGGGGACGACTGAGGATGAGATGGGTGGATGGCATCACCGACTCGATGGGCATGAGTTTGAGTGAACCATGGGAGTTGGTGATGGACAGGGAGGCCTGGCGTGCTGCAATTCATGGGGTTGCAAAAGTTGGACATGACTGAGCAACTGAACTGAACTGAACTGATGGCTGATTCATGTTGAGGTTTGACAGAAAACAGCAAATTCTGTAAAGCAATTAGCCTTCAATGAAAAATAAATTGTTTTTAATATAAATTTATTTATTTTAATTGGAGGCTAATTACTTTACACTATTGTATTGGTTTTGCCATACATCAACATGAATCCACCACGAGTGTACACGTGTTCCACATCCTGAACTCCTCTCCCAACTCCCTCTCCATACCATCCCTCTTAGTCGTTCCAGTGCACCAGCCCTGAGCATCCTGTATCATGCATAGAACCTGGACTGATGATTTGTTTCATATATGATATTATACATGTTTCAATGCCATTTTACCAAATCATCCCACCCTCTCCCTCTCCCACAGAGTCCAAAAGACTGTTCTATACATCTGTGTCTCTTTTGCTATCTCATGTACAGGGTTATCATTACCATCTTTCTACATTCTTTATATATGCATTAGTATACTGTATTGGTGTTTTCTTTTTGGCTTACTTCACTCTGTATAATCGGCTCCAGGTTCATCACCTCATTAGTACTGATTCAAATTTATTATTTTTAATGGCTGAGTAATACTCATGTTGTATATGTACCACAGCTTTCTTATCCATTCATCTGCTGATGAACATCTAGGTTGCTTCCATGTCCTGGCTATTATAAATAGTTATGAGATGAACATTGGGGTACACGTGTTACTTTCAATTCTGGTTTCCTTGGTGTGTATGCCCAGCAGTGGGATTGCTGGGTCATATGGCGATTCTATTTCCAGTTTTTTAAGGAATCTCCACACTTTTCTCCATAGTGGCTGTACTAGTTTGCATTCCCACCAAGAATGTAAGAGGGTTCCTTTTTCTCCACACCCTCTCCAGCATTTATTGCTTGTAGACTTTTGGATAGCAGCCATTCTGACAGGCGTATTCTTTACCAACTAAGCATATCCCTTCTTCAGTGGATCTTCCTGACCCAGGAATCCAACTGGGATCTCCTGCACTGCAGGCAGATTCTTTATCAACTGAGCTATAGAGATGTGTGTGCGTGTATATATATTCTTCAATTTATATATACATATATACACACATATACATATTTTTATTTTTCATCTTAGATCTCAGCATCTAATGGTAGGTGTTTTTTTCATTGAAATAAAAAGAAATTATTTTCTGCAACAGTGACAAATCTAATTCTCATACAAAGGAAGAATCATAAATATTAAAAGTGCTGAATAATCTACCACCTGCAAAATCTGAAGTAGGTATATGCTCACATCACTTAATTTTTTTATTTCTTTTAACCAAAATGAAAGAAAATATGTTTTTACTAAAATAAAAATAACAAATACAAGTAACTTTTAGAAATGAGTATCCTTATGCTAACATTATTTTTTTTAATTTTCTTTTCACAAAGCATTAATTTTATTTTAGTTTTGTTACTATCAAAATTTGATTGAGATTTCTTGACATGTACAAACCATATTTTTCTGAAAATTATTTATAATTTAAATTGAATTATTTTTGGTAGTTAGTAATTGGTTAGCATTTATTTTACCAAATAACAGGCCCTATTACACATTAGCTATTCCTTTCTCATCTTTCATCTCTCAACTTATTCTGAAGTTCTTCAAGCACCTTTAGATTTTCTGCTTTATTTAGATGATACCAAAACTTTTGGTGACAGTTGCTAATATTCATTCAAAAACACAGATGTTCTGATTATATATTTGCAAATATTTTCTGAGAGTAAAACAAAAATCTGCGTCTCCATAAGAGGAAAGGTTAGATGTTTAACTGCATTATTGAATGTGCTTACAAATGGGCAGAGGCATTGTGTTGAAACAAACCCAGGCAGGGCTTTCTGTCAAGAGAAATCTGTAATCAGTCTCCCCGCCTCTCTCCCTCTCTCTTTCTTCCTACTTAAGTGTGCTCACCATTATTTTGTGTTCCTGCATAATATGGCTCACTAGAAGATAGCAAGAGTCCAAGATTTTGATTTATACTTAAAGTAAATAGAATGCAATTTTTACTGCAGTCTTCAGTCTAAACTGCTTTGGGTTTGGTGATGGGTGATTTTGAGACTGCTCTAGATTAGAATGACAAAGTGCTTTATCTCCCATTGGCTCTACTCCACATTTTAACATATATATTCAGAAATCTCTTAGAGAAGCTGGGTAATTTACACACAGTTCTTCATATGACCGTTATCACATTGTAATATCTTCACAGTTCAGTTCAGTCTCTCAGTCGTGTCCAACTCTTTGTGACCCCATGAATCATAGCATGCCAGGCCTCCCTGTCCATCACTCACTCCTGGAATTCACTCAAACTCATGTCCATTGAGTCAGTGATGCTATTCAGCCATCTCATCCTCTGTTGTCCCCTTCTCCTCCTGCCCCCAATCCCTCCCAGCATCAGAGTCTTTTCCAATGAGTCAACATTATACTAAATTGTAGATATAATATACAGATCGATGATTTTTATTATACCCCTTAAAAGGATAATTTAATATCATATGACTGTAGACTGAAATCTATATGATAGAATGCATATATTTTGAAAAATAAATTTGGCAGAAAAGTGAGTTGATATTTTAAAAATAAAACAGATATTATTATGAAGTAGTATTTAAAATATATGATTAGTGAAAGTGAAAGTGAAGTCGCTCAGTCGTGTCCGACTCTGTGCGACCCCGTGGACTGCAGCCTACCAGGCTCTTCCATCCATGGGATTTTCCAGGCAAGAGTACTGGAGTGGGATCACCTTATAAATGCCTTTTAATTGGCATATTAATAACAAAAATATCTTCATTTGGGGCTGAATGTGTCAACAATATTTTAAAAACACATTTAGAAAGAAAAAGTAAAACTGAGAGTTTTAAAATGAGAAATCATTATAGAAAGTTCAAAATCCATTAGAATCAGGTGATTTTACCATCATACATGTGTGTATATATGAAGACAGGTTGCTAAAGAGATATGATAAGCATGGAAACGGTAGGCTGGTTATGTGAAGCATGGTAATTTCCTTTTAGTTACAATGATAAGTCTTCTTTGAAGAGGAAATCTTTCCTAGTTAAATTCAAATGTTTCTAGGTTTGACTTGAACTGTGGGTGCCTCTTTCAGTGTCATATCTTTTTGCATTTTCAGTTCTGCAAGTCAGTATGTGCCCAATATGCCACTGGAGAATAGTGGAGAAATAAATCCAGAAAGAATGAAGAGATAGAGCCAAAGTGAAAACAACGGCAAGCTATGGATGTGACTGGTGACAGAAGTAATGCCTGATGCTGTAAAGAACAATATTGCATAGGAACCTGGAATGTTAGGTTGATGAATCAAGGAAAATTGGAAGTGATCAAACAGGAGATGGCAAAGTGAATATCAACATTTTAGGAATCAGTGAACTAAAATGGGCTGGAATAGGTGAATTTAATTCAGATGACTATTATATCTACTACTGTGGACAAGGATCCCTTAGAAGAAATGGAATAGCCCTCACAGTCAATGAAAGAGTCCAAAATGCAGCACTTGGATGCAATCTCAAAAATGACAAAATGATCTCTATTCATTTCCAAGGCAAACCAAACAATATAACAGTAATCTATGTCCCAACCACTAATGCCAGAGAAGCTGAAATTGAACCGTTCTATGAAGCCTACAAGACCTTCTAGAACTAGCACCAAAAAAAAAAAAGATGTCCTTTACTTCACAAGGGACTGGAATGCAAAAGTATGAAGTCAAGAGATACCTGGCAAGTTTGGCCTTGGAGTACAAAACAAAGAAGATCAAAGGCTAATAAAGTTTTTCCAAGGGAACACATTGTTCATACCAACCACCCACTCCCAACAACCCAAGACTCTACAAATGGACATCACCTGATGGTCAATACCGAAATCAAATTGATTATATTCTTTGCAGCCAAAGATGGAGAAGCTCCATACAGTCAGCAAAAACAAGACTGGGAGCTGACTGTGGCTCAGATCATGAACTGCTTATTGTTAAATTCAGACTTAAATTGAAGAAAGACAAGAAAACTACTAGTCCTTTCAAGTGTGGCCTAAATCAAATCCCTTACAATTATACAGTGGAAGTGACAAATATATTCAATGGATTAGATCTGATAGAGTGCCTGAAGAACTATAGATGGAGGTTCATCACATTGTACAGTAGGCAGTGATCAAGATTATCCCCAAGAAATACAAAAAAGCAAAATGTTTGTCTGAGGGGGCCTTAAAAATAGCTGTGAAAAGAAGAGAAGCAAAAGGCAAGGGAGAAAAGGAACGATATACCTATTTGAATGCAGAGTTACAAAGAATAGCCAGGAGAAATAGGAAAGCCTTCCTCAATGTAACTGCAAGAAATAGAGGAAAAGAAGAAAGTGGGAAAGACCAGAGATCTCTACAAGAAAATTTGAGATACCAAGGGAATATTTCATGCAAAGATGAGCAAAATAAAGCACAAAAATGGTATGGTCATAACAGAAGCAGAAGATATTAAGAAGAGGTGGCAAGAATACAGAGAAGAACTATACAAAAAAGATCTTCATGATAACCAGATAACCATGATGGCGTGATCACTTGCCTATTGCCAGGCATCCTGGAAAGAGAAGTGAAGGGGGCCTTAGGAAGCATCACTATAAGCAAAGCTAGTAAAAGTGATGGAATTCCAGTGGAGCTTTTCAAATCCTAAAAGATGATGCTGTGAAAGTACTGCACTAAATATGCCAGCAAATCTGGAAAACTCAGCAGTGGCCACAGGACTGGAAAAATCAGTTTTCATTCCAATCCCAAAGAAAGGCAATACCAAAGAATACTCAAACTACCACACATGCTCATCTCACACGCTAGCAAAGTAATACTCAAAATTCTCCAAGCCAGGCTTCAACAGTACTTGAACCGTGAACTTCCAGATATTCAAGCTGGATTCAGAAAAGGCAGAGGAACCAGAGATCAAATTGCCAACATCCAATGGATCATAGAAAAAGCAAGAGAGTTCCAGAAATACATCTATTTTTATTTTATTAACTACCCCAAAGCCTTGGACTGTGTGAATCAAAAAAAAAAAAAAAAAACTGTGGAAAATTCTGAAAGAGATGGGAATATCAGACCACTTGACCTGCCTCCTGAGAAATCTGGCAAGAGTTAGAATTGGACATGGAACAACAGACTGGTTCCAAATTAAGAAAGGAGTACTTCAAGGCTGTATATTGTCACCCTGCTTATTTAATTTATATGCAGAGTATATCATGTGAAATGCCAGGCTGGGTGAAGCACATGCTGAAATCAAGTTTACCAGGAGAAATAACAATAACTTCAGATATGCAGATGACATCACCCTTATTACAGAAAGCAAAGAAAAACTGAAGAGCCTCTTGATGAAAGTGAAAGAGGAGAGTGAAATAGTTGGCTTAAAACTCAACACGCAGAAAACTAAGATCATGGCATCTGATCCCACCACTGCATGGAAAATTCAGGTCAGTTCAGTCACTCAGTCGTGTCCGACTCTTTGCGACCCCATGAATCCCAGCACGCCAGGCCTCCCTGTCCATCACCAACTCCCGGAGTTCACTCAGACCATGCCCATCGAGTCAGTGATGCCATCCAGCCATCTCATGCTCGGTTGTCCCCTTCTCCTGCCCCCAACCCCTCCCAGCATCAGAGTCTTTTCCAATGAGTCAACTCTTCACATAAGGTGGCCAAGTACTGGAGCTTCAGCTTTAGCATCATTCCTTTCAAAGAAATCCCAGGGCCAGTATCCTTCAGAATGGACTGGTTGGATCTTCTTGCAGTCCAAAGGACTCTCAAGAGTCTTCTCCAACACCACAGTTCAAAAGCATCAATTCTTCAGTGCTCAGCCTTCTTCACAGTCCAACTCTCACATCCATACATGACTACTGGAAAAACCATAGCCTTAATATATGGGGAAAGAATGGAAAAAGTGACAGACATTATTTTTTTGGGCTCCAAAGTCACTGTAGATGGTGACTGCAGCTGTGAAATTAAGACACTTGCTCCTTTGAAGAAAAGCTATGATCAACCTAGACAGCATATTGCAAAGCAGAGACATTACTTTACAAACAAAAATCCGTCTAGTCAAAGCTATGTTTTTTCCAGTGGTCATGTATAGATGTGAGAGTTGGGCTATAAAGAAAGCTGAGAAGCAAAAATTGATGGTTTTGAACTGTGGTGTTGGAGAAGACTCTTGAGAGTCCCTTGGACTGCAAGGAGATCCATCCGGTCCATCATAAAGGAAATCAGTCCAGAATATTCATTGGAAGGACTGATGCTGAAGCTGAAACTCCAATGCTTTGGCCACCTCACGTGAAGAACTGACTCACTGGAAAAGACCCTGATACTGGGAAAGATTAAAAGTGGGAGGAGAAGGGGATGACAGAGGATGAGATGGTTGGTTGGCATCACCGTCTCAATGGACATGAGTTTGCATAGGCTCTGGCAGTTGGTGATGGACAGGGAAGCCTGGGGTGTTGCAGTCCATGGGGAGACAAAGAGTCGGACATGACTGAGCGACTGAACTGACTGACTGTCTGAACTGTGGGTGCCTCAGAACCAGTTTATTTGGTTCCATTTGTCTTTATTAAATTGTGATAGAAAACTATAGTAAGCAGCACAACACTATTTATTCTGTTTTCAGTCCTTTACGTTTTTAACATAAAACTGTTTTTCTCAATATTTATTTTTCTGCAATGTATTCTTTCTTTGAGCATTGCTCACTTCAAGTAATAATAAACTATCTGTTTTTTTCTCATTACAAATTTTACTTGCAAATGATCACCTCCTAGCTCTATATATTCATAACCATTCTTACCTCAATAATACCTCTTATCTCTCTGTTTCCTTTTTTCTCATTTACACTCTATTCACTAAAGAGAACATTCACAACCACTCATTTAAGACTACAGAAGTTTATCTTAAGTAATCTTGCTGTTTATAGTATTTCCTCAGTCAAGTAAATCTATATAATGCTATCAAGGCACACTTCTAAAACAGCAATGAGATCACATTTCTCAAAATTATTCAGTGAACTTTCTCCTTGACTTCCTGTGTATGTGTGTGATGCATATATTGTCCATTTTATAATTTGGAAGGAAGAAAAAGACTGAATACTTTTATGAATTTTTATCATGCTTTGGTTGGAAAACATTCTGAGAACAATATTTCTGAGCACAAAATTGTAGGTAAGGTCCTTCTTTGTCAACTGTACAGTGGGGAATAAACTAAGGAAATATTCACAGTATTCCCAATATAACCTCTTAGAAAATGTCAATCTTTTTAAGAAGTATCAAGGTGATTAATATAAAATCATCCTTGAAATATTTAGATTATTGCTCATAATTAGCTCATATTATTTTCTAATATTTGTCTTCCTTATTTAGTTACAAGTTTTGTCTGCTTTATCTAATAATCACTTTGTCAGAGATCATGCTATACCAAAATATATGCTTCTGTCTTTAAAATATAATAACTCAGGGTTGTGTTTTTGTCTGATTAAAATTATGGCATATCCCCTTGAATACTCCTTTAAACTATGAAATTTAAGCATATAGCTTTATCAACTGTTTAACAACATTTTCTACTCTTTATAAAGCCTTCAGAATTATATCAGCACTGAAATTGACTTGTGTATATACCAAGCAACACTGTGAGTTGGTTTTAATTTAGATTATTTTTTTTAGAGTTCACTGTGATCTTGAACACGTTTGAGGTGACTTTTTATTATTTTTTATTTTAGCCATGCTAAAAATTAATATTTTAAAAATCCATTATTGGACCGTGGCATAATTCAAGCTATTCCTATTTTTTTGGTCAGCCAAATAAAATATGTGTCTCTACAGTGATTTCTAAGGAGAAACAGCTCCATCTAAAGACTATTATGAGTCATCTCATCTTTCTTTTTCACATCCAAGTTTTCAGAAATCTGTTGCAAAAAAATGACATTGCTGGTAGAAATGGAAACCCCTGTATAACTTTAATATGAAATTATATTTAGCATATATACTTAAGCATATTTGCATATATTTGATTAATAAACAAAGAGTACATTAGACTGGCCCTGGTGCTGTGGCAGGGTATGTAAGTAAGCAAACCAAAATCTAAGCCTGTAAACAATTATTTTTGCCTGTAAGCAAACCAAAATCTAAGCCAGTAATTTAAAAATTGAAACTTAGGGACACATTCAATTAGGCTTTAAACTAAAGCCAAACAACAATCTCCTTACCTTACTTCTACTTTTTCTCTATAAAAGGCTCTCCTTGAGTTTCTGTCCAGGAGCACTCCTAAACATTTCCCATTTGGTACTGCCCAAATCAAATATACTTTTGTTCAGCTAAATTCTCAAATTTTAAAAAAAATTTTTATTGAAGGATAATTTATTTATAGAATTTTGTTGTTTTCTGTCAAACCTCAACATGAATCAGACATAGGTATACATATATCCCCTTCCTTTTGAAACTCCCTCCTATCTTCCACCCCATCCCATCCCATTAGGTTGATACAGAGCCCTTGTTTGAGTTTCCTGAGCCATACAGAAAATTCCAGTTGGCTCTCTGGTTTTCATATGGTAATGTAAGTTTCCATGTTACTCTTTCCATACATCTTATCCTCTTCTCCCCTCTCCCCATGTCCATAAGCCTATTCACTATGTCTGTTTCTCCATTGCTGCCCTGAAAATAAACTCTTCAGAACAATTTTTCTAGATTCCGTATATGTGCATTAGAATACAATATTTATCTTTGACTTTCTGACTCCTCACTCTGTATAATAGGTTCTAGGTTCATCCATCTTATCAGAACTGATTTAAATGTATTGCTTTTTTATGGTCGAGTAATATTCCATTGTGTATATATACAACTTCTTTATCCATTCATCTGTTGATGGACATCTAGGTTGCTTCCATGTGCTAGCTACTGTAAATAGTGCTGCAGCGAACAATGGGATACATGTCTTTTTTTCAACCTTGGTTTCCTCAAGGTATATGGCTAGGAGTGGGATTGCTGGGTATTATGGTGGTTTTATTCCTAGGTTTTAAAGGAATCTCCATACCATCCTCCACAGTGGCTGTATCAATTTACATTTCCACCAACAGTGCAAGAGGGTTCCCTTTTCTCCACACCATTTCCAGCATTTATTGTTTGTAGACGTTTTGATGATGGCCATTCTGACTGGAGTGAGGTGTTACCTCATTGTGGTTTTGATTTGTGTTCTCTAATAATGAGTGATGTTGAGCATCTTTTCATGTGTTTGCGAGTCATCCATATGTCTTCTTTGGAGAAATGTCTGTTTAGGTTTTTTTCCCACTTTTGGATTGGGTTGTTTGTTTTTCTGGTGTTGAGTTGTATGAACTTCTTGTATATTTTGGAAATTAATCATTTGTCAGTTGTTTCACTTGCTATTATTTTCTCCCATTATGAAGGTTGTTTTTTCACCTTGCTTAGAGTTTCCTTTGTTGTGCAAAAGCTTTTAAGTTTAATCAGGTTTCTCTTGTTTATATTTGTTTTTATTTCCGTTACTCTAGGAGGTGGATCATAGAAGATATTGCTTTGATTTATGTCATCAAATGTTCTGCCTATGTTTTCCTCTAAGAGTTTTATAGTTTCTAGCCTTTGACTGTGTGGATCACAATAAACTGTGTAAAATTCTGAGAGAGATGGGAATACCAGACCACCTGACCTGCCTCTTGAGAAATCTGTATGCAGGTCAGGAAGCAACAGTTAGAACTGGACATGGAACAACAGACTGGTTCCAAATAGGAAAAGGAGTACGTCAAGGCTNTGGATCACAATAAACTGTCTAAAATTCTGAGAAAGATGGGAATACCAGACCACCTGACCTGCCTCTTGAGAAATCTGTATGCAGGTCAGGAAGCAACAGTTAGAACTGGACATGGAACAACAGACTGGTTCCAAATAGGAAAAGGAGTGCGTCAAGGCTCTATATTGTCACTCTGCTTATTTAACTTCTTTGCAGAGTACATCATGAGAAACGCTGGGCTGGATGAAGCACAAGCTGGAATCAAGATTTCTGGGAGAAATATCAATAAACTCAGATATGCAGATGACACCACTCTTATGGCAGAAAGTGAAGAGGAACTAAAAAGCCTCTTGATGAAAGTGAAAGAAGAGAGTGGGAAAGTTGGCTTAAAGCTCAACATTCAGAAAACAAAGATCATGGCATCTGGTCCCATCACTTCATGGCAAATAGATGAGCATACAGTGGAAACATGTCAGACTTTATTTTGGGGGGCTCCAAAATCACTGCAGATGGTGATTGCAGCCATGAAATTAAAAGACACTTACTCCTTGGAAGAAAATATGACAAACATAGATAGCATATTCAAAAGCAGAGACATTACTTTGCCGACTAAGGTCTGTCTAGTCAAGGCTATGGTTTTTCCAGTGGTCATGTACGGATGTGAGAGTTGGACTGTGAAGAAGGCTGAGTGCCAAAGAATTGATGCTTTTGAACTGTGGTGTTGGAGAAGACTCTTGAGAGTTCCTTGGACTGCAAGGAGATCCAACCAGTCCATTCTGAAGGAGATCGGCCCTGGGATTTCTTTGGAAGGAATGATGCTGAAGTTGAAACTCCAGTACTTTGGCCACCTCATGGGAAGAGTTGACTCATTGGAAAAGACTGTGATGCTGGGAGGGATTGGGGGCAGGAGGAGAAGGGGACGACAGAGAGTGAGATGACTGGATGGCATCACTAACTCGATGGACGTGAGTCTGAGTGAACTCCAGGAGTTGGTGTTGGACAGGGAGGCCTGGCATGCTGCGACTCATGGGGTCACAAAGAGTCGGACATGACTGAGCGACTGAACTGAACTGACAGTGTAATCTGAAAGCAGTATCAGGATGGTAAGGATGTGTCTTGGTGGTGAGGAGAGTGACTTCTCTTTAAAATTATTTTCCCTCTATCTATGCTTTCTAACTTGTATTATTTTTATATTATAAGGTTCTATGGAGAGAACTAAAGTCGGGTAAAGGAGGATGGGGAGTGCCAGTTAGCAGGACGGAAATTACAACTTTAAATAGGCTGGCCATGGAGAACCTCACTGAGAAGATGATATTTGGACAAAACGTCAAGGAGGCATTGGAGTGTGTCAGGCAGCTAGCTGGAGAAATAGCATTCTCAGGTATAGGGAAGGGTCAATGCAACAGCCACAGAAGAGAAATAAGTTTCTGAAATGCTTGACTGACTTCAGGAACAATAGTGTTTCTGAAAACAGGGTGAGTAAGTAGTTGGCTTGTGAAAGAGATAGCACAGCCAAATCACAGAAAGCCTTATAGCCATTGCAAGGTCTTTGTTTTTTTTCTGAGTGAGATGAAGGGATACTGGAAGTTTTAATGGAGAAATGCTCAGTTCAGTTCAATCACTCTGTCGTGTCCAACTCTTTGTGACCCTATGGACTGCAACACACCAGGCTTCCCTGTTCATCACCAACTCCCGGAGCTAGCTCAAACTTAGGTCCATCGAGTCGGTGATTCCATCCAACCATCTCATCCTCTGTCGTCCCCTTCTCCTCCTGACTTCAATCTTTTCTAGCATCAGGGGCTTTTCCAATGAGTCAGTTCTTTACATCAAGTGGCCAAAGTATTGGAGCTTCAGCTTCAGAATCAGGACTTAAATGAATATTCAGGACTGATTTTCTTTAGGATGGACTGGTTACATCTCCTTGCAGTCCAAGGAACTCTCAAGAGTCTTCTCCAACACCACAGTTCAAAAGCATCAGTTCTCTGGTGCTCATCTTTCTTTATGGTCCAACTCTCACATCCGTACACGACTACTGGAAAAACCATAGATTTGACTAGATGGACTTTTGTCAGCAAAGCAATGTCTCTGGTTTGTAATATGCTGTCTAGGAGAAATGCGAGGATCTACTTAGGTTTAGAAGCATTGCTCTGGCTGCTGTGTTCAGAATATACTATAAGGGACAATAATCAAAAGAGGAACAGCAGTTAGGATGATACTAAAATAACCCAGGCAAAACAAAGTGACAGCTATGTTGAAAAACAATCAATGGAAGAAGTGGGGAAAATAATTCAATTCTGGATATTTTGAAGGTATAGCAAATACACTTTTCCTAATGGATTGAATATGGGATATGAGAAAGGTAATAATAACTCTAAGTTTTTGACTTGAGAAATATAAAGGACGGAGCTAAGACTGGGAACCCTATGTGAGAAACAGGCTTAGGAAAAAGAAGGAGCATGATTGGTATAGGTTATTGGTATAGGTTTGAGATGCCATTATTTATCCAAGAGTATATATGAGTTTTGACTTCAGAGGAGAGGTTCAGGATGGAGATATGTAGTTTGGAGTTGTCTGTGGATAGTTACATTTAAAGCTGCAAGGATGGACAAGATCACCAAATAAGTGATAAAACATTCTAAGAATGAGCCCTGAGGTCCTCCCACCCTTGGAAGTTTAGTGAGATGAGGAGGAATTTGCTATGGAAAGTGAGGAGAAATGACCACAGCCATAGAAAGGATATTAGGAGAGTGTGGTGTCAAGGAAGCAAAGTTAAGAGATTATGCAAAGGTTTCATAGATTAAGTGTGTCAAATGCTGCTGACAGGGTAGATAAGACGAGAAGTGAGACAATGACTGGGTTTAAATCCATGGAGGTTATCTGTTACATTGGAAGGATGGTTTTGGTGTAATGGTGAGAGTTGAAGGCCTAACTGAAATTGGCCCAAGATAGCATGGGAGGAGAAGAACTGGAGACTTGGAGTGTAGGGCAAGCCATTTGAGGAAATTTGAGGTTAAGGGGAGTAGAGAAGAAGGATGTAGCTACAAGTAGATGTAAGGTCAGAAGCAGTTTGAGGTGATAGGAGAAATTATAGCACATTTGTGTGCTCATGGGATAAATCCAACAGAGAAGAAAATTATGATTTTGGAAAGAGGGAGTATTAGAAGAGTGTTGTTCTCCTCCTGAGTTTGCGTCTTGAGGCAAAGAGGAGGAGATGACCTTTTAGTGGGACATGGGCAATGTGCTAGTATTAACAAGAAGAAAGGCAGAACTTATGTGTGTCTTTATTGGGTCTATATAATCTGGGTTGTCATAACTTGAGAAGTTGTTTTCTGGATTCACCTGCCTGTCCCCACTCTTTTATTTTTTTAAACGATGCCATCATCTGAGAAAAGGTTGAGAAGGAAGTGTTGGATATTTGAAGTACAAGGAAAATGCACAAAATAAGTTTATATGAGAGTCTGGGAAGGAGTGAATTACAGAAATATCTTAAAATTGTCTAGCACCATTAAGGACCTTGCCTAACTTCAAGAGGTATAGAATAATAATCTTTCTCAGTTTCCAGAAGTGGAAGAAAACCAGATATTAATAGATAGTTGTAATGTCTAACATACTGATGGACTGTGAAATTTAAACTAGAAGGAAATGAACACATGAAAGGGCAAGGTATAGTGAGAAGTTACTAAGGATACTGGGCCTTGGTTGGAAGGAAATAATTGGAGCTGGGGTACTGGAAGAAGTGAACTGCAAATATAGGATATATTCTGTAGACAGAATGGAATGTTTGAAATTATGGAGTGGTTACATCCTTGGTTCTAATGAGGTCTTGGGTATGCCCATGGGAGTAAGAGTATAACACAGGCTGGAAGATAAAAACATTTGGGAAGCATAAATCAAAGAAATGAACTTTCAGGGTATTGAAGCATCATCCATGTGGATAATGAAATTACCAAGAATTATGGTTGGAGTAGTAACAGAGAGAGTGACAGCCAAGAGATAAAATCTCCAGGAATGATAGTGAGTGACACTGATGTCTACAAATGGTTGCTGCTGCTGCTAAGTCGTTTCAGTCATGCCGACTCTGTGCGACCCCATAGATGGCAGCCCACCAGGCTCTGCCATCCATGGGATTTTCCAGGCAAGATTACTGGGGTGGGGTGCCATTGCCTTCTCTGACAAATGGTTGCAACAGGGAGTAATTTAATCTGATAAAGTAATATTCAAAGCAAGGAGATTTAGGAACGGAGGGAGGGAGTATAATATAATTAAAACATTTTATAGTTTGAGTGGGAGCAGGCTTGGCCATTTCCAAGGTCATTACAAAGACAGAACATTGACTGTTAATCTGATGTCATCCCCTCCTCTAAATAACTAAAGCCACCAGGGTTAATTTTATTCTCAGTCCCCAAATTGTAACATTTTTTCGGATAATCAATACATTGTTCAGCAGTCATCCATAAGTGATCTGGAAATGATTCACTAAGTGTGGAGATTTTTGTCAGAGTAAAATATAAAACTGGAAATTGCATATTATTTGTCTAGCTCAAGGAGAAGGCACTGGCACCCCACTCCAGTACTCTTGCCTGGAAAATCCTGTGGGCGAAGGAGCCTGGTAGGCTGCAGTCCATGGGGTCGCTAGGAGTCGGACACGACCGAACGACTTCACTTTCACTTTTCACTTTCATGCATTGGAGAAGGAAATGGCAACCCACTCCAGTATTCTTGCCTGAGAATCCCAGGGATGGGGGAGCCTCGTGGGCTGCCATCTATGGGGTCGCACAGAGTCGGACACGACTGAAGCGACTTAGCAGCAGCAGCAGCAGTATGTTTCACATATTGCCATGGAACGTTCTTATATTATGTGTTAGCAACAAGGTCCTGAGTCAGTTCACTTGCTTTCTCTACCTCTGTCCCTGGTACTAGATAGCTTTAGTTGTATAGTTATGTGGGGGTTCGTGTGTGTGTGCTAAGTCACTTCAGTCATGTCTGACTCTTTGTGACCCCCATGGACTGTAGCCCACCAGGCTACTCCATCCATGGTTTTCTCCAGGCAAGAATACTGGAGTGCCCTGCCCTCCCTCCATGGAATCTTCCTGACCCAAGGATCAAACCCACTCTCCTGAGTCTCTTGCATTGTCAGGCAGGTTCTTTACCACTAGCACCACCTGGGAATCCCCATGTGTGAGGGATGGTTGTTCTAATATCCATATAAGAAGCATTTGTGTTTCCTTTGTGCTTAAGTGTGATAGCTCCATGATGTTTTATGATAGTTAGAGGCAATTAGAATAAAAAATCAGATGAGCCAAACTAAATATGTATCTCTTACAAGCACTGCTTCTAGTTTCTCCTTCTGATATTCTTGCAATTTAAGAGATTTCTGCCAAGAATAATTGCAATTTCTGGGAGAAAAAGAAATTTTATTGAAAGGTCAGTCAAGTGTACTAATCTTTACCATTTTCCTTGCCATGATTGTTTGTATTTATTTAGTACCATATTATTAGCATACATAGATATTATTTATTACTAAGGACAATAAATGTTCACCAATTGACATGTATTTTCTATTAAACCTTTTTCTGAAACTATTGCCTGTTCTCTTTCAGTGACAGACCCTTTGGTTTCGCAGCCATTCAAATTATTTCTAAATGAGTTACCACATCATTAGCGATTACAACTCTCTCCTGGACAAAATCGATCCATTTAAATAGGAAATGATTTGCTCCCAGATTAACACAACATTAACATTTCAAACTATTGACTAAAAATGTCAGCCTTTCACATCTTAAGTGAATAGACTTGCAGTTATCAAAATGATGAGGTGGCCAAACAAATAGTGGTCGGTCTCTTGTTATTATCTACAAATGGTATTTTAAAAATAGAAAAGAAAAACATTATTTCCTTGCTATTTGGCTCTGCTCATATGCTCTACTTAATTTGAATTGGGATTAATCAATTATTAGGCTTCTTTTTCTAACATTCTTCCACAAATTCTTGATTTTTAAGGACATGAGATAATGTTTTGGTTTTTTAAGATGTTTTAAAAACAGTGACCATTTACAAATAGAAGAAAATGTCACATAAGGAAATATTCAATATTAATTAGTATGTTGAATACCTCCATAAAAATGAATTAGTACCTAAATTTCCCAATGGTAGTAAGTTGAGTTTTCAGAAATTGGTATTAGCTTTCCTAAGTTGGTAATAATCTTCCCTTAACTTCTGGGTGCATGTATTGTAACATATATTTCTTATAATGAAGCTGTGTAATTATTTTGATATCAAAATCAAAGCTCAGAAAGTTAAGTAACTTACTCAACATCATGTATCAGATAGAGCTGGGATACAAATTCCAAAGCTTGTTATCTGTATCCTGTGCAGTTACAAAAACCTTTGAAAAAGAACTCAATAGTAATGGGTGATGTGTTTTGCAAGATGTTTTCTGATTTTTCTGAGAAATATCATTATTACCAATAGACAATAACTCATTCATATAATGCACTGCCATTCTCAAAATAATTTTATTTATATGAGCACATGTATATTGTACATGTAGGATATATGTACATACATTATGTATAGAGTATAAGTACTGATGCTACTTCAGTTTCATTTTAAACTCTTATCAACCATCAGAGCTAGATAAGTTCAGCATATATATGGCTCAATGTCTAAAAAAGTAGCCAAGATACTAAGTGATGGTGGCAAAGTCATAGACGATGCAAGAGAGCCAGAGGTCAGATCCAGAGCTACCATTTCTAACGTCTTGTACTACACCTTGCTGATTATGCCCTTTGGATGCCACGCCCACTCTGCTTGTGTTCTGACAGACTGCACTGGCCATCCTTCTTTTGCACATACCCTCATTATTACACTTACTTTCTGCTTCCCCAGGCTGGGCTTCCCTTCCATGGTGACACTCACCTCACATTAGTCAGGCTTGGACACCTTTCTTTGTGCCACCATAGCTTCTTTCAGATCCCAGACTGGGAAGCTGCCTTGCTTGGGTCATTTACTATTTTGAGGAATGAACTGTTCTGTAATAGAAGAAGAAAAGGAAACTCTTTTAAGGGATGCGGTCCTTGGAAAAAGGGAAGCATGTATGAACAGCTGAAAACACTTCCTACTTGGCTGAAAACAAGTGGCGGCCTTACTGGACCGAGCCTCTAGAAGCCAGTTTGTGGCTGTTAGAGTGAATGGATACCAAGGGGGGAAATCAGAGAGGAGAGAATTATAGAATGAGAAATCTTGAATATGTTTCCCGCCACCTGATGCGAAGAGTTGACTCATTGGAAAAGACTCTGATGCCGGGAGGGATTGGGGGCAGGAGGAGAAGGGGACGACAGAGGATGAGATGGCTGGATGGCATCACTGACTCGATGGACCTGAGTCTGAGTGAACTCCAGGGGTTGGTGGTGGAAAGGGAGGCCTGGCGTGCTGAGATTCATGGGGTCACAAAGAGATGGACACGACTGAGTGACTAAACTAAACTGAACTGAAAGATACAACTGGCTCACTACAGATCTGCACAAAAGCAGGCAAGCAGCAGTTAGCAACTGGGAGGCTAAAGAAACAAGCAGCAGTTAGCAACTGGGAGGCCAAAGACCTAAACAGAGATTTCAATTGCTCTGTTTCAAAGTCTGCTTCTGTAATGTTTTGTCTAATTTTTTCTTACCATGTGAAAGAAACTTTATGTGATTCTTTCCCCTCCCATCAACCTCTGGATTTCATCAACCATATTAATGCAGTAGAGCTATCAGTACTCATTACTTTCAAAAAATCATGTTTTACCATTATATGTCTCTTCTGTAACAATTATTTTTACGTGGACATAAGGCTTCCCTTGTGACTTAGCTGGTAAAGAATACACCTGCAATGTGGGATGTAAGTCTCGGAGAACCGCACTCTGAAAAGGACACTCAGGGACAGCCTCTAGTGGACTGACAAAGTTTATTATCTAGTTGTGCAGTTTTATAATTTTCAGGGAATAGAGCATAAGGCAGACTTGCCGTAGCCATTCCAGATAAACATTAAAGCATTCAAGCATAAAATACAGTTTCCATCGCCCAAGACATAACATAGCTTTGGTGAAACTCTAAAGGGAGTCTTATCATGAAACAACAGTCCTTGGTCCCAGAAACAGGTGGTCAAAAGGAAGCCTGCGAATGCCTCAAGGCCAGGCATATAACCCTTCATTATCTGTTCCCAGCCTTGGGCACTCGGTGAATGCTCATAACCCTTTGTTATGCTCGTCCCAGCTTCCAACCTTCATCATGAGTGGAGCAAAATACATTTTCAGTATTTGCTCAAAGCCTTCCAGCTCCTCCACAGTGGGAGACCTGGGTTTGATCCCTGAGTTGGGGAGATCCCCTGGAGAATGAAAGGGCTACCCACTCTGGTCTTCTGGCCTGGAGAATTCCATGGACTGTATAGTCCATAGGATCTCATAGAGTTGAACATGACTGAGAGCCTTTCACAGAGTTTCATAAACAATGTAAGTTTGAAGACTAACTATAAATATCAATGATAATTGATAATGGTGAACTCTCTGTGCAGCTCTCTGTGTATTAGGTTAAGCATTTGAAATTAATCATCTTAAAAGCTTGATTCTGTATCCATGGGTTACATGCTTATATTTTCTAAGAGAGGTAGGGATATTTTTGTTTGTGGGTATTGAGCTTTGGGGATACTCTGAGACTTTGACTCTGTATCCTTGCTATTATCTATGACTAACTTGCTTCTGTTAATTGCCATAACATTTCTAGTATGGAATGAGTGAGGCTGTATATTTAACTGTAGTTGTGATTTGGCAACTCACAGGATCACATTAAGTATTGGGTTTTCTTCTTAGCCCCATAAATGCAAGAGACAATAGATTTGTCTAGCATCATGGTCTTATAAATCCTTGCCTTGATTATAGACATAGGGATTTGAAAATCTTGTTCTCTTTCCATAAGGTGTCCAGAGCTGTTGGAAGCAGCCACATCTGTGCCAGGGTCCTCGAATGTCTGCCTGTGTCCTAAAAAGTGACCCACTCCCCCCAAATTTTACCTTCAATGATTAACACATTCAGGATGCCTAGATGCCTAATTTAATAATCTACTTTGTCACTGTATGCCATGGGATACTGGATGTTATCTGAAAATATTCATAGGCTCTATCATGGTGCTGAGTCTACATCGAGTAATCCTAACTTTTAGTATATCCCTGGGTACCTGTGGCATGGAACTCACTGTTCTGCTCTCAGTCTCAGTTGATGTTTTTGGTTGCAAACAATAGAAACAAATTCTAGTTGACTTAAGCAAAAAATAAAATGTATTGAAAAAATACTAGTTATCCCACAGAACTGACTGTGGGATAAAGAAGCAGCCTCAAAAAAATACATAGAAAACAAGGATACTAGGGTTTGCCTTCAAGTGCATTCAGATGACAGCTGACGAACTAAAAAAAGTAACAAATGACAAGTATAGTGAGTAAAGATGTGATTTTAAGTCCTAGTATGTGATATCAACAGGAACTGACCAAGCAATAAAGCAAGTTGCTTTAAGAAAGTAAAGATGAGCATCAGGAAAAGTGAAAGTGACTCAGCTGTGTCTGACTCTTTGAGACCCCATGGACTATACAGTCCATAGAAGTTTCTAGGCCAGAATACTGGAGTGGGTAGCCTTTCCCTTCTCCAGGGGATCTTCCCAACCCAGGGATCAAACCCAGGTCTCCTGCATTGCAGGAGGATTCTTGACCAGCTGAGCAAGAGAAGCCTGGAGCATCAGGATAGCCAGGCCAAATAGGACATTAACATATTTACAAAGTAATCAAATACAGGACACAAGATAGGAACTCAATCCAAATTGTAAAGAAAGAGACAAATACAAATTCACTTCCAATAAGTAAACAGACTCTTTTGAATAGTGTATTAGAGCTACGGCTATAAATGAATGAGTAAAGCTTTGCGAGATTATGTTCTAATCTCTGAACACCATTCTACTTTGTGTAGAAAGTTAAGTGGTTGTATCCTGAAAATAAGAGGTAGAGTCCGTTTTTCACCTCTCTTGGACTCTAGCAATTGCCCCTAGCAGATACAAAACAACTGAATAGCCAGGAGTTAGGTTAAGTTAGATCAGAACCATAACATGGTTTTGCTGTGAAAACTTTATTACAAAGGAGCATGAAAGCACTAATAGTCTTAATTGTACTGGAGGCAAAGCTCTGGGATTTTGGCTTTTAGATTTCCTACTCTTCCTTTCTAGTAAAGTTCCTCAAAACACATTTAAACACTTGCCCCTTAATAATTGCTACCTGTTTTCCCATTTGAACTCTGTTTACCTAATTAGGCAATGCCCCTAATATCCATCATTCTCAGCACCATAAGCCCGTTAATTAACCTGGAGAGGGACAAACAGGTGAAACCGTGTTCCCTCTTCTTCTCTTGTCCTCTTGTACAGTTTGGTCCAATTAGAAGAGAACAACACAAGAGAAGACTCTACACATGGACATCACCAGATGGTCAACACCGAAATCAGATTGATTATATTCTTTGCAGCCAAAGATGGAGAAGCTCTATACAGTCAACAAAGACAAGACCGGGAGCTGACTGTGGCTCAGATCATGAACTCCTGATTGCCAAATTCAGACTTAAATTGAAGAAAGTGGGCAACACCACTAGACCATTCAGGTATGACCTAAATCAAATCCCTTATGATTATACAGTGGAAGTGAGGAATAGATTTAAAGGTCTAGATCTGATAGATAGAGTGCCTGATGAATTATGGAATGAGGTTCGTGACATTGTACAGGAGATAGGGATCAAGACCATCCCCATGGAAAAGAAATGCAAAAAGGCAAAATGGCTGTCTGGGGAGGCCTTACAAATAGCTGTGAAAAGAAGAGAAGCAAAAAGCAAAGGAGAAAAGGAAAGATATAAGCATCTGAATGCAGAGTTCCAAAGAATAGCAAGAAGAGATAAGAAAGCCTTCTTCAGCAATCAATGTAAAGAAATAGAGGAAAAGAACAGAATGGGAAAGACTAGAGATCTCTTCAAGAAAATTAGAGATACCAAGAGAACATTTCATGCAAGGTGGGCTCGATAAAGGACAGAAATGGTCTGGACCTAACAGAAGCAGAAGATATTAAGAAGAGGTGGCAAGAATACACGGAAGAACTGTACAAAAAAGATCTTCATGACCCAGATAATCATGATGATGTGTTGACTAATCTAGAGCCAGACATCTTGGAATGTGAAGTCAAGTGGGCCTTAGAAAGCATCACTACGAACAAAGCTAGTGGAGGTGATGGAATTCCCGTTGAGCTGTTTCAAATCCTGAAAGATGATGCTGTGAAAGTGCTGCACTCAATTTGCCAGCAAATCTGGAAAACTCAGCAGTGGCCACAGGACTGGAAAAGGTCAGTTTTCATCCCAATTCCAAAGAAAGGCAATGCCAAAGAATGCTCCAACTACCGCACAATTGCACTCATCTCACATGCTAGTAAAGTAATGCTCAAAATTCTCCAAGCCAGACTTCAGCAATATGTGAACCGTGAACTCCCTGATGTTCAAGCTGGTTTTAGAAAAGGCAGAGGAACCAGAGATCAAATTGCCAACATCCGCTGGATCATGGAAAAAGCAAGAGAGTTCCAGAAAAACATCTATTTCTGCTTTATTGACTATGCCAAAGCCTTTGACTGTGTGGATCACAGTAAACTGTGGAAAATTCTGAAAGAGATGGGAATACCAGACCACCTGACCTGCCTCTTGAGAAATCTGTATGCAGGTCAGGAAGCAACAGTTAGAACTGGACATGGAACAACAGACTGGTTCCAAATAGGAAAAGGAGTACGTCAAGGCTGTATATTGTCACCCTGCTTATTTAACTTATATGCAGAGTACATCATGAGAAATGCTGGACTGGAAGAAACACAAGCTGGAATCAAGATTGCTGGGAGAAATATCAATAATCTCAGATATGCAGATGACACCACCCTTATGGCAGAAAGTGAGGAGGAGCTAAAAAGCCTCTTGTTGAAAGTGAGAGAGGAGAGTGGAAAAGTTGGCTTAAAGCTCAACATTCAGAAAACGAAGATCATGGCATCTGGCCCCATCCTTCATGGGAAATAGATGGGGAAACAGTAGAAACAGTGTCAGACTTTGTTTTTTTGGGCTCCAAAATCACTGCAGATGGTGACTGCAGCCATGAAATTGAAAGACGCTTACTCCTTGGAAGAAAAGTTATGACCGACCTAGACAGTATATTCAAAAGCAGAGACATTACTTTGCCGACTAAGGTCCATCTAGTCAAGGCTACGGTTTTTCCTGTGGTCATGTATGGATGTGAGAGTTGGACTGTGAAGAAGGCTGAGCGCCAAAGAATTGATGCTTTTGAAGTGTGGTGTTGGAGAAGACTCTTGAGAGTCCCCTGGACTGCAAGGAGATCCAACCAGTCCATTCTGAAGGAGATCAACCCTGGGATTTCTTTGAAGGAATGATGCTAAAACTGAAGCTCCAGTACTTTGGCTATGTTATGGGAAGAGTTGACTCATTGCAAAAGACCCTGATGCTAGGAGGGATTGGGGGCAGGAGGAGAAAGGGACGACCGAGGATGAGATGGCTGGATGGCATCATAGACTCAATGGACGTGAGTCTGAGTGAACTCCGGGAGTTGGTGATGGACAGGGAGGCCTGGCGTGCTGCGATTCATGGGGTCGCAAAGAGTCGGACACGACTGCGCGACTGAACTGAACTGAGAAGAGACCTTTGGGAGAAATGGTTATACTTTGAGCTCACAACATGATATTTGAGTAGTACAGCATTGGAAGATAACAGTAATTCTCAACAGCTATGAAGTTAATCCTCTAAAGGGAAATTATAAAACCCATTTTAAATTGTAATATTATCTTCAGGAAGCTAAATTGAAAACCAGGTTAAGTTTAAAATCTGGTTTCAAAAGCATCATTCCTGTTTCAATATGCCAGTTTTGAAATACAGGCTTGCCTTAAGCATTCTGTTTGACTTTTTCAGTGTTAACCTCAAATGCCATCTTCTCTGAGATTGATATTAAAAATTTAACTTCTTTCTTGTCAAAATGATTTTAAAAAATTGTAAACAACAGCTCTTCAGATTTGTCACCTTTATTCCAAAAGCAAAATTAGGATAAGGTGAGTGTTTTGGGGTTTTAAATCCCTGTTGTATCTTAGGTTTTTGGAGAAGAATAATTGGAAAAGTCTAGTTTTCTCTAGGGATAGTAAAATCTAAGGATTAAAAATTATATGCCATTGTGTTTATCATACTGTATTGGAATTACATGATGTAAGCTGTTTGGAAAGATGACTTCTGATGATCTTTGTATTTTGTGTTTATACCCCTATGTTTTCCTCTCCCATAGTAAATCAGGGCTGACTGTAATCAATAGGATATGACAAAAGTGGCAGTTTATGATTTCCAAGGCTGTTGTAAAAAGCAACATGGCTCCACATTGCTCTACTAACACTTGCAATGGGAAAAGTCAGCTGCCACATGAGAAGAACACAAGTAGCCCTGTGGTGAGGACCACATAGAGAAGAACAGTACTCTCTTGCTCTCAGCCAGCATGAACTTGCTAGCCATGCAACTGAGTGACCTTGGAAACTTATATCTCAGCCACAGTGAAACCTTCAGATGATTGACATCTGACTGAGAAACATATAACCATAACTGCCCAGTAAAGTGAACACTGGAATTTCTGACCTAGAGAAACTATAAGAGATAAAATTTACTGTTGTTTTAAGCCACTAAGGTTTGGTGTTATTTGTTAAGCAGCAACAGATAAGTAATCAATAAGGCAATGTGTCTGACTTATTAGCAAGAGTTGACAACCAATAAATGTTTTCTCTTAAATGAATGAATGTTCATAGAAGTAGAGAATCTCTAAAAGGCAATGGTGATTATAAGTATCTACTTCCCTTTCAGAGGGGAAAAAAGGTTGAATCTTTCCCAGTCCATCACACACAGTTAATATTATCAATTGAAATGAAGACTATAGTGCTATTTGTGTTTTCTTCCTGGTCTTCCTGTGGTATCAGGATGTTTCATTGGCTAAATTATACTAAGATGACCTAATTTTTAGCATTCTGAATAGTTTTGTAGTTGCAAGGGTACTTTCTCATTTTATAGAATAAGCTGCATTTACCTGCATTTGTCTTCTTTTCCATTATGTCATATTGTTATGCAAAAGTTAAAACCATTTTAGAAAGCAGTATATTAGGTAGGGAAGAATCTGCCTATTTTCCCCCTCTCTTTTGCCTAATGAAAGATGACCATTGATAAATCTTTTGTTCTAATGGAAAATTATTCCAAAGCTATTCTAATGAGGCTGCTTATGAAATGTTACTTGTAACTTACTAAAGTATGCACAATCCTGTCTCATGATAGCCATTTTATAATTTCTACTTAATAAACTAGTCAAAAAGCAATAAATTCTCCAAATGGTGCTTTTTTATGTTTATTTTTCCTCCTATATTGACTAATCTTGGACTAAATCAACTGAATCAACTGGATGTTTTAGTGTCACATATACACAATATTGAGAAGATTTCCTTGGAGGAAGTCATGGCTCCAGTATTCTTGGGGCTTCCCTGGTGGGTCAGTGGTAAAGAATCTGTCTGCAATGCAGGAAACCCAGGTTCCATCCCTGAATTGGGAAGATCACCTGCAGGAGGGCATGGCAATCCACTCCAGTATTCTTGCCTGGAGAATTCCATGGACAGAGGATCCTGGCAGGCTACATACATTTATGGGGTCACAAAGAGTCAGACACGACTGTGTGACTAACACTCTACCACTGAGAAAGCAGGCAAGGGAAGATTTGGCTGAGCATACATATGAATAATGCCATGAATAGTCTGTCCTGTTCTTCCATATGAATTATTGGATCAGCTTTTCAGCCTTTGAGAAAGGCTGTTGGGTTTTTTGACTGAGATCTAGAGATTGAATTCATGTTTTAAATTGAGAACTGTCACATGTTTATTCTCATTCTAGAACATAGATATTTATGTCTGCTCATATTTTTGGATAAAATTTATGAATTTCTTCATAAGGGACTTGAACTTTCAAATATTCATTCCTAGGTATTTATTGTCTTGCTATTAATGTAATCTTTTCATATTTTAAATAGATTTGTTTTACCTTTTATTGAGTACAGGAGTACTACTAGTGCCTGTCTGTTTGCTGGAATATAAATTTCATGAGGGAAGGAATTTTTGTGTTTACTGCTGGGTTCTCAGTGTCTATAACTATGCCTGGTATATAGTTTGGTTTAATAAATATTTTTTTCAATGAATGAATTAAATGATTGGTCTAATATCTGGGAATTTTTGAAGCTCTTTTTATCTTTATAATATAAAATGCTGTCTTGTAGATCGTCTTGCTGAAGCTTACCTGTGAATAATAACTTTGCTTTTTTTTTTTTTTCCTTTCTAAAGCTAATACAGGGGGAGGGGGAGCAGAAGTAAGATGGTGGAGGAATAGGACGGGGAGACCACTTTCTCCCCCAAAAATTCATCAAAGGAACATTTGAACGCTGAGAAAATTCCACAAAACAACTTCTGAATGCCAGCAGAGGACATCAGGCACCCAGA
Organism: Aepyceros melampus; assembly: GCA_006408695.1. Lineage (NCBI taxonomy): Eukaryota > Metazoa > Chordata > Mammalia > Artiodactyla > Bovidae > Aepyceros > Aepyceros melampus. The sequence continues at coordinate 25,628 of SJXQ01004678.1, forward strand.
AAAGCAGCCCATTGTCTTCGAAAGGAAGTAGGAAAAAATATAAAAGATAAAATGAGAGACAAAAGAGGTAGGGATGGAGCTCTGTCCCGGGAAAGTGAAGTGAAAATGAAGTCGCTCAGTCGTGTCCAACTCTTTGCGACCCCATGGACTGTAGCCTATCAGGCTCCTCCGTCCATGGGATTTTCCAGGCAAGAGTGCTGGAGTGGATTGCCATTTCCTTCTCCAGGGGATCTTCCTGACCCAGGAATAGAACCCTGATCTCTCGCATTGCAGGCAGATGTTTTTCCATCTGAGCCACCAGGGAAGCCCTAGGAAGGGAGTCTTAAAAAAGAAGTTTCTAAACACCAGGAAACACTCTCCCTGCCGAGTCTGTGGTGAGCCTTGGAACAACAGAAGGTAACATAACCGGGAGGAAAAAGAAATAAATAATTAAAACCCACAGATTACGTGTCCAACTGTAACTCCCCCAGTGGAGAAGCAGCACAGATGCCTGCATTCGACACTAGCAAGTGGGGGCTGGGCAGGGAGGTGTGGGCTGCATTGCTTAGAGTAAGGATCAGGCCTGAATGCCCTGAAGACATCTGAGGGAACTAACTTGGGATGGCAAACCAGATTGTGGGGTAACTACCATGCGAAAAGCCCTAACCTAAGACACCATCAGGCCTGCTCACAAAACAAAGGACTGAGCAGAGCTAGCTGGCTGCAGGCCGGCCCATCCTCCTCTGGAGACAGGCAGGTAAGGGCAACCAGAGCCAGAAGACAGTAATCGTGGCCCCAGAGAGGTATTATCTACCAAACTGCAAGCAGGCTTCATTGCTAAGCAAGATTTCTTGGGATTGTGGACGGTAAACATCCGCCTGAGAAGGTGTGCTGGTTGTACACCCAGAAAACTGAGCAGCAGGGATGGGAGAGGCGATAAATCACAGCAACTGTGCTCACCAAACACCTGGTCACCTGAGCTGCTCGGATCTGGGAAGGGCACAAAACACAGGCCCAACAGAGTCTGCACCTCCAAGGACTACCTGAGTAAATGAACTTGAGCAGCTCAGACCTGGAAAGTGTATACAACACAGGGCTGGCCTCAGATAGTTCCTGGCAGAGAAACCTAGAGCCTAAGCAGTGTAGACAGGGAAAGCACACATGCCGTGAGCAGGGGCAAACCCAGTGTGGCTGAAACACTGCAAACACGTGCCAGTGTTATTTGTTTGCAGTGTCCCTCCCTCCCCACAGCACAACTGAACAAGTGAGCCTTAAAAAGTGTCCACCACCGCCCCCTTATGCCAGGGCAGAAATTAGACACTGAAGAGCTACACAGAGGGACTTGCCTTGGAAGTGACAGGTGCAATAGATTAAAACCCTGTAGTTAGTACTGACTACATAGGAAGGGGCCTATAGATCTTGAAAAATATAAGCCGGATCAAGGAACTATCTGAAAATGAATGGACCCCACACTGCCCACAACAATACCAGAGAAAGTCCTAGATATATTTTTATTATCATTCTTTATTATTATTTTTTTATTTTTAAGTCCTCTATTTCTCCTTTCATTTTCATTACCTACAATTACTTTACAAAAAAGAGAGACCCTATTTTGTAAAACAACTTCATATACATATATATATATTATAATTTTTGTGACTTTTTTCTCTTTTTCTTTATTATTGTATTTTTGAAAATCCAACCTCTAGATTTTTAATCTTTGCTCTTTGGTATGAATTTTGTACTTTAAGAACCCAGTCTTCAGTACTCATTTTTACTTGGGAGCAAGATTACTGGCTTGACTGTTTTCTCTCCCTTTGAATTCTCCTTTTTCTCCACCAGGTCGCCTCTATCGACTACATCCACCTTCTCCTCTCTACCCAACTCTGTGAATCTCTTTGTGTGTTCCAGACAGTGGAAAACACTTAGGAAACTGATTACTGGCTGAATCTGTCTCTCTCCTTTTGACGCCCCCCTTATCCTCTGGCCACCTCTGTCTGCTTCCTCCCTCTTCTCTTCTATGTATAAATCCGTGAACATCTCTGAGTGGTCCAGACTGTGGAGCACTGTGGAGCATAAGGAAGTGATTACTGGCTAGCTTGCTCTCTTCTCTTTTGATTCCACCTCATCTCATCCTGGTCACCTCTATCTCCCTCCTCCCTCTTCTCTTCTCTATGTAAATCTGTGAACCTCTCTGGATGTCCCTCACCATGGAGAAACTTTTCATCTTTAACCTAGATATTTTATCATCAGTGCTGTATAGATAAAGAAGTCTTGAAAATACTATAAAAATAAGACTGAAAACCAGAAGCAGGAGGCTTAAGTCCAAATCCTGAGAACACCAGAGAAATCCTGACTCTAAGGAACATTAATCAACAAGAGCTTACCAAAAGTCTCCATACCTACACTGAAACCAAGTACCACCGAAGAGCCAACAAGTTCCAGAGCAAGACATACCATGCAAATTCTCCAGCAACACAGCAACATAACCCTGAGCTTCAATATACAGGCTGCCCAAAGTCACTCCAAACCCACTGACATCTTATAACTCATTACTGGACACTTTATTGCACCTAGAAATAATAAGTCCAGCCCCTCCCACCAGAATACCCACACAAGCTTCCCTAACCAAGAAACCTTGATAGCCATCTGTACAACCCCACCCACAGTGAGGATGCTCCACAATAAAGAGAACACCACAAACTGCCAGAATACAGAGAGGCCACCTCAAACACAGCAATATAAACAAGATGAAGAGACAGAGGAATAACCAGCAGGTGAAGGAATAGGATAAATGCACAACAAACCAAACAAAAGAGGAAGAGATAGGGAATCTACCTGATAAAGAATTCAGAATAATGATAGTGAAAATGATCCAAAATTTTGAAAACAAAATGGAGTCACAGATAAATAGCTTGGAGACAAGAATTGGGAAGATGGAAAAAAAGGTTTAACAAGGACCTAGAAGAAATAAAAAAGAGTCAATATATAATGAATAATGCAATAAATGAGATCAAAAACACTCTGAAGGGAACAAATAGTAGAATAATGGAGGCAGAAGATAGGATTAGTGGGGTAGAAGATAAAACAGTAGAAATAAATGAATCATAGAGGAAAAAAGAAAACCAAATTAAGAGAAATGAGGACAATCTCAGAGACCTCTGGGACAATGCTAAACGCCCCAACATTTGAGTCATAGGAGTCCCAAAAGAAGAAGACAAAAAGAAAGACCATGAGAAAATATTTGAGGAGATATTAATTGAAATCTTCTCTAAAATGAGGAAGAAATCTTCACCCAAGTCCAAGAAACCCAGAGAGTCCCAAACAGGATAAACCCAAGGGAAAACACCCCAAGACACTTATTAATCAAATTAACAAAGATCAAACACAAACAACAAATATTGAAAACAACAAGGGGAAAAAAAAATAACACACAAGGGGATTCCCATAAGAATAACAGTTGATCTGTCAAAAGAAACTCTTCAGTCCAGGAAGGAAAGGCAGGACATACTTAAAGTGATGAAAGAAAATAACCTACAGCCCAGATTACTGTACCCAGCAAGAATCTCATTCAAATATGAAGGAGAAATCAAAAGCTTTACAGACAAGCAAAAGCTGAGAGAATTCAGCACCACCAAACCAGCTCTCCAACAAATGCTAAAGGATTCCTCTAGACAGGAAACACAGAAATGGTGTATAAATGCAAACCAAAAACAACAAAGAAAATGGCAACGGGATCAGACTTATCAATAATTCCCTTAAATGTAAATGGGTTGAATACCCAACCAAAAGAAAAAGCCTGGCTGACTAGATATAAAAATAAGACCCTTATATATGTTGTCTACAAGAGACCCACCTCAAAACAAGGCACACATACAGACTAAAAGTGAAGGGCTGGAAAAAGATATTCCATGCAAATAGAGACCAAAAAAAAAGTAGGAATAGCAATACTCATATCAGACACAATAGACTTTAAAACAAAGGCTGTGAAAAGAAACAAAGAAGAACAGTACGTAATGATCAAAGGATCAATCCAAGAACATATAACAATTACAAATATATATGCACCCAACATAGGAGCAACACAATATGTAAGGCAAATGCTAACCAGTATTAAAGAGTAAATTAACAATAGCACAATAATAGTGGGAGACTTTAATACACTCAAACCTATGGATAGACCAACTAAACAGGAAATTAGCAGTTCAGTTCAGTCACTTGGTCATGTCCAACTCTTTGTGACCCCATGAATTGCAGCACGCCAGGCCTCCCTGTCCATCACCAACTCCCGGAGTTCACTCAGACTCATGTCCATTCAGTCCATGATGCCATCCAGCCATCTCATCCTCGGTCATCCCCTTCTCCTCCTGACCCCAATCCCTCCCAGCATCAGAGACTTTTCCAATGAGTCAACTCTTTGCATGAAGTGGCCAAAGTACTGGAGTTTCAGCTTTAACATCATTCCTTCCAAAGAAATCCCAGGGTTGATCTCCTTCAGAATGGACTGGTTGGATCTCCTTGCAGTCCAGGGGACTCTCAAGAGTCTCCTCCAACACCACAGTTCAAAAGCATCAATTCTTCGGTGCTCAGCCTTCTTCACAGTCCAACTCTCACATCCATACATGACCACAGAAAAAACCATAGAAAATTAGCAAGGAAACACAAACTTTAAATGATACAATAGACTATTAGACCAAATTGATATCTATAGGATATTTAACACCAAACAATGAATTTCACCTTTTTCTCAAGTGCACATGGAAACTTCTCCAGGATAGATCACATCATTCGTCATAAATCTAGCCTTGGCAAATTAAGAAAAAAAAAAAAAAAGGAAATCATTCCAAGCATCTTTTCTGACCACAATGCAGTGAGATTAGATGTCAATTACTGGAGAAAAACTGTTACAAATTCCGACGTATGGAAGCTGAACAGCACACTGCTGAATAACCAACAAATCACAGAAGAAATCAAAAAAGAAATCAAAATATGCATAGAAACGAATGAAAATGAAAACACAACAACCCAGAACCTATGGGACGCTGTAAAAGCAGTGCTAAGCTCCATAGCAGTACAGGCTTACCTAAACAAACAAGAAAAAGTCAACTAAATAACCTAACTCTATACATAAAGCAACTAGAAAAGGAAAAAATGAAGAATTCCATGGTTAGTAGAAGGGAAGAAATCTTAAAACTTAGGGCAGAAATAAATGCAAAAAAAAAAAAAAAGAGAGAGAGAGAGAGAGAGAGAGAGAATACTATTTCAGTTAAAAGCTACTGGATCATTTAACATATACTTTATTCACTAGACCACAGAGAGATCAGGAAACTATGGCTAGCAGGTCAAATAAAGCCCACTGCAACGCTGTAAAAGCAGTGCTAAGCTCCATAGCAGTACAGGCTTACCTAAACAAACAAGAAAAAGTCAACTAAATAACCTAACTCTATACATAAAGCAACTAGAAAAGGAAAAAATGAAGAATTCCATGGTTAGTAGAAGGGAAGAAATCTTAAAACTTAGGGCAGAAATAAATGCAAAAAAAAAAAAAAAGAGAGAGAGAGAGAGAGAGAGAGAGAGACCATAGCAAAAATCAACAAAACCAAATGCTGGTTCTTTGAGAAGATAAATAAAACTGACAAACCATTAGCCAGACTCATCAAGAAACAAAGGGAGAAGAATCAAATCAACAAAATTATAAACTATAATGGAGAAATCACAACAAACAACACAGAAATACAAAAGATCATAAGAGACTACTATCAGCAACTATATGCCAATAAAATGGACAACTTGGAAGAAATGGACAAATTCTTAGAAAATTACAACTTCCCAAAACTGAACCAGAAAGAAATAGAAAATCTTAACAGACCCATCACAAGCATGGACATTGAAACTGTAAACAGAAATCTACCAGGAAACAAAGACCCAGGACCGGATGGCTTCACAGCTGTATTCCACCAAAAATTTAGAGAAGAGCTAATACCTATCCTACTCAAACTCTTCCAGAAAATTGCAGAGGAAGGTAAACGTCCAAATTCATTCTATGAAGCCACCATCACCCTAATACCAGACAAAGATGCCACAAAAAACAATGGCCAATATCACTGATGAACGTAGATGCAAAAATTCTTAACAAAATTCTAGCAAACAGAACGAAAATAATAAAATACTTATGATTATGTCTACCTAAAGAAACAAAAGATCTATATAGAAAAAACTATGAAACACTGATTAAATACATCAAGGATGACACACATAGATGGAGAAATATACCATGTTCATGGATTGGACGAAACAATATAGTGAGAATCAATGCTACCCAAAGTAATCTACAGATTCAGTGAAATCCCTATCAAGCTGCCAATGGTATTTTTCACAGAAATAGAACAAATGATGTCATAATTTGTATGGAAATACAAAAAAACTCGAATAGTCAAAGCAATCTTAAGAAAGAAGAATGGAACTGGAGGAATCAACCTGCCTGACTTCAGTCTCTACTACAAAGCCACAGTTATCAAGACAGTATGGTACTGGCACAAAGACAGAAATATAGATCAATGGAACAAAATAAAAAGTCCAGAGATAAATCCATGCACCTATGAACACCTTATCTTTGACAAAATAGGCAAGAATAAAAATGGAGAACAGACAAATCTCTTTAATATGGTGCTGGGAAAACTGGTAAACCATTTGTAAAAGAATGAAACTAGAACACTTTCTAACACCATACCCAAATAAACACACTATGGATTAAAGATCTAAATGTAAGATGAGAAACTATAAAACTCCTAGAGGAAAACATAGGCAAACACTCTCTGACATAAATCACAGCAGGATCCTCTATGACCTACCTCCCAACATAATGGAAATAAAAGTAAAAATAAACAAATGGGACCTCATTAAACTTAAAAGCTTTTGCACAATGAAGGAAACTATAATCAAGGTGAAAAGACAGCCTTCAGAATGGGAGAAAATAATAGCAAACAAAGCAATGGACAAAGAATTAATTTCAAAAATATACAAGCAACTCCTGAAGCTCAATTCCAGAAAAATAAATGACCCAATCAAAAAATGGGCCAAAGAACTAAACAGATATCTCTTCAAAGAAGACATACAGATGGCTAACAAACACATGAAAAGATGCTCAATATCACTCATTATTAGAGAAATGCAAATCAAAACCACAATGAGATACCATCTCAAGATGGTCAGAATTGCTGCTATCAAAAAATCTACGAGCAATAAATGCTGGAGAGGGTGTGGAGAAAAGGAAACCCTCTCAAACTCTGTTGGTGGGAATGCAAACTAGTACAGCCACTATGGAGAACAGTGTGGAGATTCCTTAGAAAAGCTAGAAATAGAACTGCCATATGACCCAGCAATCCCACTGCGGGGCATACACACCAAGAAAACCAGAATTGAAAGAGACACATGTAATGCAATGTTCATCGCAACACCGTTTATAATAGCTAGGACATGGAAGCAACCTAGATGTCCATCAGCAGACGAATGGATAAGAAAGCAGTGGTACATATACACAATGGAATATTACTCAGCCATTAAAAAGGATACATTTGATTCAGTTCTAATAAGGCGGATGACACTGGAGCCTATTATACAGAGTGAAGTAAACCAGAAAGAAAAACACCAATAGAGTATACTAATGCATATATATGGAATTTTGAAGATGGTAATGTTAACTGTATATGTGAGACAACAAGAGAGACACAGATGTATACAACACTCTTTTGGACTCTTTGGGAAAAGGTGATAGTGAGATGATTTGAGGGAAAAGCATTGAAACATGTGTATTATCATATATGAAACAGATAGCCAGTCCACGTTTGACGCATGAGACAGGGTGCTCAGGGCTGGTGCACTGGGATGACCCAGAGGGATGCGATGGGAAGGGAAGTGGGAAGGGGGTTCAGGATTATAAACACATATACACCCATGGCTGGTTCATGTCAATATATGGCAAAACCACTACAATATTGTAAAGTAGTTAGGCTCCAATGAAAATAAACTTAAAAAACAAATTTTAAAAACCTCAGCATTCAAAAAACTAACACCATGGCATCTGGTCTCATTCAGTTCAGTTCAGTCACTCAGTTGTGTCTGACTCTTTGCGACCCCATGAATTGCAGCACGCCAGGCTTCCCTGTCCATCACCAACTCCCAGAGTTCACCCTAACTCATGTCCATGAAGTGGGTGATGCCATCCAGCCATCTCATCTTCTGTCGTCCCCTTCTCCCCCTGCCCTCAATCCCTCCCAACATCAGAGTCTTTTCCAATGAGTCAACTCTTTGCATGAGGTGGCCAAAGTATTGGAGTTTCAGCTTTACCATCAGTCCTTCCAGTGAACACCCAGGACTGATCTCCTTTAGAATGGATTGGTTGGATCTCCTTGCAGTCCAAGGGACTCTCAAGAGTCTTCTCCAACACCACAGTTCAAAAGCATCAATTCTTCGGCACTCAGCTTTCTTCACAGTCCAACTCTCACATCCATACATGACCACTGGAAAAACCAAAGCCTTCACTACACGGACATTTGTTGGCAAAGTAATGTCTCTGCTTTTTAACATGCTATCTAGGTTAGTCATAACTTTTCTTCCAAGGAGTAAGCATCTTTTAATTTCATGGCTACAATCACCATCTACAGTGATTTTGGAGCCCCCAAAAATAAAGTCTGACACTGTTTCCCCATTATTTCCCATGAAGTGATGGGATCAGATGCCATGATCACTACTTCATGGCAAATAGATGGGTAAACAATCGAGACAATGAGAGACTTTATTTTCTTGTGCTCCAAAAGCTTGTTTATGGTGAATGTAGCCTTGTAATTAAAGACACTTGCTCCTTGTTAAAAACGCTGTGACCAAGCTAGACAACATATTAAAAAGCAAAGACATTTGACTGTGTGGATCACGATAAACTGTGGAAAATTCTGAAAGAGGTGGGAATACCAAACCACCTGACTTGCCTCTTGAATAATCAATATGCAGGTCAGGAAGCAACAGTTAGAACCGGACATGGAACAACAGACTGGTTCTAAATAGGAAAAGGAGTATATCAAGGCTGTATATTGTCACCCTGTTTGTTTAACTTATATGCAGAGTACATCATGAGAAAAGCTGGGCTGGAAGAAGCACAAGCTGGAATCAAGATTGCTGGGAGAAATATCAATAATCTCAGATATGCAGATGACACCACCCTTATGGCAGAAAGTGAGGAGGAACTAAAAAGCCTCTTGCTGAAAGAAGAAAGTGAAAACGTTGGCTTAAAGCTCAACGTTCAGAAAACTAAGATCATAGCAACTGGCCCCATCACTTCATGGCAAATAGATGGAGAAACAGTGGAAATAGTGACAGATGGTGATTGCAGCCATGAAATTAAAAGATGCTTACTCCTTGGAAGAAAAGTTATGACCAACCTAGATAGCATGTTAAAAAGCAGAGACATTACTTTGCCAACAAATGTCCATGTAGTGAAGGCTTTGGTTTTTCCAGTGGTCATGTATGGATGTGAGAGTTGGACTGTGAAGAAAGCTGAGTGCCGAAGAATTGATGCTTTTGAACTGTGGTGTTGGAGAAGACTCTTGAGAGTCCCTTGGACTGCAAGGAGATCCAACCAGTCCATTCTAAAGGAGATCAGTCCTGGGTGTTCACTGGAAGGACTGATGGTAAAGCTGAAACTCCAATACTTGGGCCACCTCATGCAAAGAGTTGGTCATTGGAAAAAACCCGATGCTGGGAGGGATTAGGGGCAGGAGGAGAAGAGGATGACAGAGGATGAGATGGCTGGAAGGCATCACTGACTCGATGGACATGAGTTTGGTTAAATTCTGGGAGTTGATGATGGACGTGGAGGCCTGGCGTGCTGCAATTCATGGGGTCGCAAACAGTCAGACACGACTGAGAGATTGAATTGAACTGAACTGAGCAACTGAACTGAAGTGAACTGAGATGAGATATTGAAGGTTTGCCATATGTATATGTGTTTGTGTGTGTGCATGCACGTGTGTGCTATGTGCTCCGTCATGTCCAACACTTTTGTGACCCCATGGACTGTAGCCCACCAGGCTCTTCTGTCCAAGGGCTTTCCCAGGCAAGAATACTGGAAAGGAATCCTTCTCCAGGGCATCTTACTGACCCAGGGATAGAAACCATGTCTGCTGTATTGGCAGGCATATTATTTACTACTCTGCTTTGAGGGAAACTCAACAAAGCAGAGTGAAATGAAAATTAACAAAATCAGTTTGAAAATTCAATGAGGCAAAATAATTTATAATTATCGAGTAAAACCTAATGTACTTTTATGGTTTATTTGACTTCTATATGATGATTTATTTTTCTACAGATAAACATTATATCTTGCAATTAGATTTATATAACTGCTCAGGTTCTCACTTCATTCTGTGGGGTTTCTTCGAAAAGGTCTAACTCGATGGTAACTTTTTTTTTATTTTTAATTCAGGAATTTTTTTATGATCCCAGTAAGCTCTTCAACCCTTAAAGTTCCATTGAATTATTTTCAACGTTATCTCCTATATAAATTGAGAGAATTTAAATAATCCTGATAATTATAAGGTTAAATTGTTGGTATCAATAGAAATATATCATTTGAAAGAGCTAGTGAGGAATCTAAATATAACCATAGTTCAAATCTTATGATAATGAAGCAGTTTTTAGGAAAAATAATATCACAGTCTGACCAAAAGGCAGTTTTAGCTGTGATTTCCATAACATATTGGATGAAGTTTCCTGTCCCATTAAAAACGAATTAAAAATTAAGTCATTAAATTATAAAAATAATAATAATGTTCAAATAGTTTGATGCTTTGAGAAATGCAACAGCAAAAGTAATATTGTGTTTTGCAGTAATCATATCAGGAAGAAAATTCAATAATGAATCACAGACTACTCTCTAATATAATGTGGTCCTATTGCAGATACACAACAAATTCCAATCTCCAATCTATATATTCAGCCTAATTGGATAAATGAGACATGTGTTTATCTTGGTAAGATCACAATAAAGATTTTTCAAGACTGAAATCAATCTTAATTTTTTTGGCAACTAATTTACTAACAAATTATCCCAAAATATGTACCATCATTAAAGTCCCCTTTCTAAGAAGTTTACTGAGATCCAGGATTTTATAGGAAAGTAGGGAATGGGGTAACCTTAGAGGGTCTGCCTTTCTGGAGAAGTCACATGACTGAAATGGCCCCAGCTGTGGGGGAGACTGCAGAGGCAAGGTCTGTCAGAGTACACTTGTTATTCCTAAGGATTTAATGTTAAAGCTTGTAGTTATTAAGAATATAAATATACAGAATGGAATGCATGTTGTTGTTCAAGATATCTTTGACCTTTATACAGTATGAACATTTTGATAGTGGACATTTTCATCATTTTATGTAACTGTGTCAGTTTTCTTTTACTTTATTGGATATAATGTAGGTAATCAGTTGTAATACATAGTGGTTTTGAAGATAGACGGATTTCTATCACCATTATTGCATTTATTAACCATGTAATGTTGAGTAACCTTGACCCACTGGGTCTTCAATTTGCTATCTTTGCAACAAGAATAACAATATGTACATCACATCAAAAGAGATAAGGCATATACAATGTCTAACGGAGTGCTAGCATATATAAAAGACTCAAAAATGTTAGTAATTTACTTTTAAAGTTTACTGGAATGTCTTTTACCATTGGGTGAGTTGTCCACCCCCTTCTCCTTTCTCTCTACATCAACCTGAAATTGCTTTCCCAGAATCACTTGCCTCCACCATTCTGGGTTATATTCTCCTTCTTCTAGCCACTCACATTGGCCACCTGATCTAAGAGCCAACTCACTGGAAAAGACCTTGATGCTGGGTAAGATTGAAGGCAGGAGAAGAGGACGACAGAGGATGAGATCATTGGAAGGCGTCACCAACTCAGTGGACATAAATTTGAGCAAACTCTGGGAGACAGTGAAGGACAGGGAAGCCTAGCATGCTGCAGTCCATGGGGTCGCAAAGAGTTGGACACGACTGAGCAACTAAACCCCAACAAACCAACTCACATGAGATTTGGGATACAAACTAGAAAGAGAAGCCATTATTCTCTGTTGGCATGTGTAGTCAGAAGTTTAGAAATTGGCAGCCTCTGGATCATCTTCAGGGTTGAAAGCAGATGAAATTATTGGTGGTGTTGGGGTCCTAGTAACCACTCTTTTTCCAGATTTCCTAAAAAATCAGCTATAGCCTTCTTTTCTCCCCTAGGCTTTCATTAGGTGCATAATCCTTTAAATCCCTATATTTGTTCAGAGTACCTAGGATAGCTAATGTTCTCATGACAGAACTCTGGCAGATTCTTGAAAGACACCATCGTTCTTCTAGTTGTGTCTCCTGATGGTTAGTGCCATAACCTCTCTGTTGAGCTTGATGATGTTGCTATTTCACTTTTTTGACTGATTTCTGGCCACTGCTTAGCATGAGCTTATGTGAGAGCCTTTTTCTTTAGTCTCTTCTTTTTTTTAAATTAATTTTTATTTTTTAGTTTGTTTTGCTTTACAATACTGTATTCATTTTGCTATACATTGACATGAATCAGCCACAAGTGTACATGAACTCCCAATCCCGACCCCCTCTCCCCTCCCCTCTTCTTAAATATTGTTGCAGCCCTGAGTTCCATTCTTGAGTCTTCTTTTACTGTAAGCATTATCCTTATGTCATTATCCACTCACTCACTATTTCAAGAATCTGCATCTCTCGCTCAGAAAAAATTTAAATGAATGCATAATGAAGTAGAGAAAGAAAATTGAATAGAAAGAGGAGTGTACCTTGAATATACATTATTTTAAATGAGTGTATTCATCCTATTTACAGGAAGGAGAACATCTAAATTCTAGAGTTATTTTAATCATATTTGGAAAGTTCAATTTGCTGAAAATGTTTCTAGTGAGGAAAAATGTAACCAAATAAAGATGCTGATTTCAGGAAACTAAGAGGAAATTTTAGCTTTTAAGGAATCATAGAAGAATGTGTTTTCTAACTCAACTTGCTATTCTTGACGATTAATAACAGATAATGACAACCAAGGGTGAACAAAGTAGACCCTTCTGTAATGTTACTTTACCAAAAAATAGCATTCACCCTGACAAATTAGTACCCTTGTCAAAAGCAATCCATGATCATGTAAGATGGGAATTTTCAAATTAGGATGTGAGGAACTCTAGGGTTCCAGGTATCTGCCCAAGTGTTCTAGGCAGAATTCTAAAATGTCTTCCAAGATTCTCATCTCCTAATATATGTGCCCTGTGGAATCTCTAAAACTTTGAACATGATTTGTTACCAGTCTTGGATTTAGGTTATGTTATATGCCACAGTCAATTTTGTTAAGGGAGGTGGTCTAGATGGGGCCAACCTAATCGTGTTAGCACTTTATATCTGGATCTCATTGGTCAGAGAGATGCTCCTGCTAGTCTGGAAAAAAAGCAAGCAGCCTTATTGTGACCTGAAAAGTTCCACTTGTCAAACCCTAGGTTCAGAACTCTTGAAGCCAGGAGCTGCAGGGAATGGTAAATGGGGAGGGATGGTCAAAGGGAACAAAGTTTTAGTCATACAAGATGTATAACTTCTGGAGATCTACTAATGACCATAGTGCCTGTAGCTAACAAAACTATATTGTATACTTAAAATTTGCTAAAATGATAGATTTTATGTTAAGAGTTCTTACCACAACACACACACACACACACACACACACACAAATAACAGCAATAAAGCAGGCAAGAAGAAACCTTGAGAAGGAACGGATGTGTTATGACCGAGATGGTGGTGATGATTTTACAGGCATATCTTATCCTCAAATTCATCGAGTTGTGTACACTAAATAAGTACAGCTTTGTATGTGTCAATAAATCAATAAAGCAGTTTAAAAAAATACATTAAAAAGAACCTTAGAGGCACCCCAAGTATGTGCCAATCCATTGTGAATAATGTCTGCGTGGTGTGCCTATGGAGTTTCCCAGTGTCTCCACCAATATCTGCCGTAACAGTGACATGGCAGAAAGTGAAGAGGAACTAAAAAGCCTCTTAATGAAAGTGAAAGTGGAGAGTGAAAAAGTTGGCTTAAGGCTCAACATTCAGAAAACGAAGATTATGGCATCTGGTCCCATCAATTCATGGGAAATAGATGGAGAAACAGTAGAAACAGTGTCAGACTTTATTCAAGCATGGTAACAAATAGCAGAGAGTGAGGAGTGAAGATGGAGAAGGCAATGGCAACTCACTCCAGTACTCTTGCTTGGAAAATCCCATGGACGGAGGAGCCTGGTAGGCTGCAGTCCATGGGGTCGCAAAGAGTCGGACATGACTGAGTGACTTCACTTTTACTTTTCACTTTCATGCACTGGAGAAGGACATGACAACCCACTCCAGTATTCTTGCCTGGAGAATCCCAGGGATGGCAGAGCTTGGTGGGCTGCTGTCTATGGGGTCACACAGAGTCGGACATGACTGAAGTGACTTAGCAGCAGCAGCAGAAGAGTGAAGAGGCCTGTTTATGGAGGTTTTACTGGTAACAAGTACAAACAGATGACATGTGAACTATGAGGCCCACTTACTCCAACTCACTGCTTTATATTGCTGCTACATAAAATCATGGGGGGAGGGTAGAGATAAAACTCAAGAATTACTGAGATAAAATTAGCTATCAAGTGGTGTTATAGAAGTTATTATTTGGAAGATGATGGGAAGAAACAAATGTAGCATTATTACTTACCTACCTGTGTTTTTGAACTTCAACTCATAACTATTACAATATATCAGGATTTGATGTGAGATTTCACTGGAATGAAATAAGGGTTGACAAACTACCACTTATCATCCAACTTCAGCCCATCACCTGTTTTTGTAAATAAAGTTTTATTAAGAAACAGCCAGGCCCATCAGTTTATGTATTGACTAGACTGTTTGCAGGTCAGGAAGCAATAGTTAGAACTGGACATGGAACAACAGACTGGTTCCAAATAGGAAAAGGAGTACATCAAGGCTGTATATTGTCACCCTGCTTATTTAACTTCTATGCAGAGTACATCATGAGAAACGCTGGGCTGGATGAAGCACAAGCTGGAATCAAGATTGCTGGGAGAAATATCAATAACCTCAGATATGCAGATGACACCACTCTTATGGCAGAAAGTGAAGAGGAACTAAAAAGCCTCTTGATGAAAGTGAAAGTGGAGAGTAAAAAAGTTGGCTTAAAGCTCAACATTCAGAAAACGAAGATCATGGCATCTGGTCCCATCACTTCATGGGAAATAGATGGGGAAACGGTGGAAACAGTGTCAGACTTTATTTTGGGGGTCTCCAAAATCACTGGAGATGGTGATTGTGGCCATGAGATTAAAAGACGCTTACTCCTTGGAAGAAAATTTATGACCAAACTAGATAGCATATTGAAAAGCAGAGACATTACTTTGCCAACAAAGGTCTGTCTAGTCAAGGCTATGGTCTTTCCAATAGTCATGTATGGATGTGAGAGTTGAACTGTGAAGAAGGTTGAGTGCCAAAGAATTGATGCTTTTGAACTGTGGTGTTGGAGAAGACTCTTGAGAGTCCCTTGGACTGCAAAGAGATCCAACAGTCCATTCTGAAGGAGATCAACCCTGGGATTTCTTTGGAAAGAATGATACTAAAGCTGAAACTCCAGTACTTTGGCCACCTCATGCCAAGAGTTGACTCATTGGAAAAGACTCTGATGCTGGGAGCATTGGGGGTAGGAGGAGAAGGGGACGACAGAGGATGAGATGGCTGGATGGCGTCACTGACTTGATGGACGTGAGTCTGAGTGAACTCCAGGAGTTGGTGATGGACAGGGAGGCCTGGCGTGCTGCGATTCATGAGGTCGCAAAGAGTCGGACATGACTGAGTGACTGAATTGAACTGTACAAAATGGTAGCGACACTTGTTGAGAGCCACATGTGACATCAATGCTTGCACTCAGTCGTGTCTGACTCTCTGCGACCTTGTGGACTTTAGCCTCCCAGCTTCCTCTGTCCATGGGATTCTCCAGGCAAGAATACCAGATTGGGTTGCCATTCCCTTCTCCAGTGGATCTTCCTGACCCAGGTATTGAACTTGCATCTCCTGTATTGCAGGCAGATTCCTTACCGCTAAGCCACATGTGACATAAAAGGCACAAATTGTACTCTCCAGGGTCTAATGTGATTCGTATAGAAAGCTGAAGCCAAACTGCAGAGTGCTTACTTCTGTAGCAGATCAATATGGGCTGGAGTATTTAAGTGGAGCACCACGGAGGATAAAGGAAAAAGATTCTCCTCAACTGCATTTTCTGAGGATAACCAGCATGCAAGCAAACTGAGGAGGAAGATGAGTAATAGTGGGGGAAACACGGGCAGATTTTAGAGAAAAGGACACATCTAGGTGACAAGAGCACTTCTGTGTAATAAAGTGGAAAATGACATTTTTTGGAGTTTGAAGGGAAATAAAATTAAACTGCAAAGAGTGGGAAATATAATTAGTGTTTGCTTCCACTTCCTGTTGGGCCTGTCCTTTCTTCACTTAGACCAGGCTTGGACAAATGGCTTGCTTTGACTGATGACATGGGACAAAAGAGGTGGTCAAGACTTTCCTTCTCTCTGCCGTAGGTTGGATGTAGCCTAGATAGGACCAGCTCATCCCAGGGCAAAGACAGCATGAGCAATACTATGCCAGTCCACAAGGAACATGTAATTGAGCAAGGAATCGATCAATAGTGGTGAAGCCACTGGACCCACCACTACTGCAGCACAGACTAACCTGACTGATGGGCAGATTACAACCAGATTAAGGACGATGTTAAAATGAGGACCTGATGTCAAGTGTCTCATGCTAAGTTACCAGTTTCCATCTCCAAACATGTCTTTTCACTCAGTGGTTTTAACCCGAGGATGGGCAATGCTGAGCTTGGTTTTGTCTGGCCTTGACATGGCAGCCTGACAGTCATGTCTTTGCTCAAATACCACTGTCTTAGCGAGACCTGAATGGCTGATTTAAAATTGTAAAGCAGCCTCCTCGTCATTTACTATGCTCTGTAACTTCCTTCCTTGCTGTCTTATTTCTCCATAGCACATCACCACCATTTGTGGGCATGTGCATACATACAGGCATATACAGCTTATTTGTTTACTTATAAAGTTGCAAAACCTTGAAAATTACTATCCATTTCATAGAGTCTTCCTAAAAATTCATGATCTCTATATTCCCAGGAAGAAGTGACAATTTCCTTTTTAACAGATGAAAATAGGAAAGGCAAAAGCACTGGGAAATTATTCCAGTTACTTCATTAGTAACAACTTGCAAGAAAGACTTGAAGCCTGTTTTCTCTAACACATAAATTATATCACAGCTCAAAGCAAGTCTTGAACTGGACAGGACTGGCAGATTTTGACTAATGAAGGACATGTTTCAGCTGACCAGGTGCTAGGAAAAGCCCCACTCATGTTGCCAAAGCAAAGCCGTGTTCAGTTCAGTTCAGTTCAGTCTAGTCACTCAGTCCTGTCCAACTCTTTGCAACCCCGTGAATTGCAGCATGCCAGGCCTCCCTGTCCATCACCAACTCCCGAGCTCATTCAGACTCAAGTCCATCAAGTCAGTGATGCCATCCAGCCATCTCATCCTCTGTCGTCCCCTTCTCCTCCTGCTCGTTACTTAAGACCAAAGATAAAATGCAGAACCTGTTTTTCCCATGATGATCGAGGTATTTCTGGTGCATTATGGGTTAATATGCTTTTTTTTTTTTTTTTTGCATGCTGACTGGAGGAGTTACCATTTTCATGTTTGTTTGTTTTTAATGGCAAAACAAATGTGAAGTTTTAAACAGAACAATTTTAATGTACTTTTGTAATGCTATGATTTGAAAAGTGGAGATTGACTACACTATTCCCTGGTGGCTCAGACGGTAAAGAATCCTCCGGCAATGTGGGAAACCTGGATTCAATCCCTGGGTTGGGAAGATCCCCTGGAGAAGGGAACGCCTACGCTCTCCAGAGGAGCATGGCAGGCTATAGTCCATGGGGTCGCAAAGAGTCAGACATAACTGAGCAACTTTCACTTTCAAGACCGTTCACAGATAGCATGATTTTTTTCTCTTGCTTTCAAAAAACCTTTCCCCTCAAAGTAAGCCACAATACCTTTGAGATCAACTCTCAGACTAATCAGAGAAGAAATACTTGCTTATGAATTTCTCCTCTCATTATTTCTACTCTCATTATTACAGATGACTGAAATCTAAACTGGAACACTCTATGGATATTATAAAAAATTATCTGAGCGTGGGATGATTAAAATATGTACCATCACACATGTCTACAGCAGCATTATATTCTAGGAAACACTTATTTAAAAAAAAGAGAGAGAGAGAGAGAGAAAAACTGACCTTTCAAATTTGAACAAGTCAAAAAACTTCAAATATTTGATAATTACCAGGAGTGTCATATAGCTGATGATTACCACTAGTCATAAGGGGGTATGCAGGATACCCTGAAGGGGCAACTTCAGGATAAATAATGCAAAGTCCCCACTGGGGAACTCACAATACACTAGACTGAGACGAAACACAGAATTACATCATCTGAAACTGACTAAGGAGAAATTTGTAGAAAGTGCTATGAGAACTTCAAGGCAGAAGTAAACATGTCTTGAAGATGAAGGAAAATTTCTAGGAATTGGTATTTGAGCTCTGGGCTTTAGGGAGTGGACATAATGTCATTAGGTCAAACATAATCAAACATGTAAAGACTACAAAAGTCTTTGATTATAAGCAAGAAGGAAGCCATTGGTCACAAAAATTTGACAATGGAATAGAATCCAGATTTTCAGGAAATCAGGAATGAATGGGGGTGTAAGGAAGAAAACAAAGGTCATTCTTTCTGCAAGTTTTCGTGATGACGACACAAAGGAAATAAATGACAGCTGCTTGAGGGCAACATGGAGTTGGAAACTGAGACAGAGGAAACTGCAATATAATTGTCTAGAGCACAGTGTAGAAGACATTGAAGATAAATACATTTTAGAGAGCAAAGAGAGGAAATGTAATGGTGAAACAAAATCAAACAGAAATAACGCTGAAGGTGAAGGAGGGAAGACTATCCTCTATTGAGTACTCAGTGTGTGCCAGATTTTTATTGTACACTTCCTTACACATATCCTTAATTAAGCAAGCATCATTCATAGGGTATTGCTATCCCTAGTTAACACTCAAGAAATGATGGAGTAGAAAGTCTTATTAAAGACAGAACCTCTCAGAGGTGATAGTCTCTTTCTGGGAAACAGAAGACAAGGTCATCTGTTCTAAAAAGCATTAGTAATCGGGTTTAGAAATGGTAGAGCTCCTGTGTTGAATGGAGAAGCTAGTTCATAGAAGATAAAATAGGAAAGAAATAATCCTAATAAATAGTAATTATTATGTAATAACAGAAAATCTGGAATGACTTCATTTTTTTAATTAAGTTCAACAATCAGTGTATCCCTTTACATGGATAAGGATCCAATGTATGCTTTAGTGACAACAGCCTTAGTTTAGTTCAAACTGATGTTATCACCATCAGTCCTTTATAATGTTTAATTTTAACTCCAGTAAAGGCATCTCTGTAAGGTAGCTGTACTAAAATAGTATCCCATGTACTGTTTCACAAGTATTTTCCTATGTGAAAACTCCATGCTGGGATCACTATCAAATGACTAACTTAAAGCTAATTATTTCAGCATCAATTTAGATAATGGGCCACAACAGATGGAAAAAGAATACTTTGATATTTCACCGGTTTCCTACTGCCCCAAATCAGATACAAGAAAACATTTCTGCTGTTATTTTTTTTATACATTAAAACATACCCTAAAATAACCCCAAAATATTTATATTTTCATATTTATAAACTATATTCTAGCTGATGAGAATGGAATAAATAAATAAAAGTTTTAAGACTAAGTTTATTAAGTCAAACTCAATTTTGTAACTTTTTTTGGTGTGGAAAAAATAGCTAATATATAATGCCTGACCACATGGTCTTGCAGTCCTTTTGCTAATTACCTATAAACCACTGAATAGGTTTTACAGCAGCTACTTCTTACTAACCATATTGTTTCCCTAAAAAATGTATTCCTCTTTTCACACATTTTTGTTTTAACTATTGTCAAGAGCATTTATTTTTTTTAATAGCATGTGTGGCAGATGACTGGATATACAACATGACATACGTATTTAAAGGAATGATGCTTCACATTTAAATTAATGTTAATTGCTTGATAAAAGTTTCAGCAGATCAAAACATTGCAAGTTTTATTTTAGTCAACATTTAAAAATTCTTCATTAAAACCTGGCAGCCTCAAGCACAAATGTGGCAAACAGACATTAAAATGTTGTAATAACAGTTTCTAATACAGAAAGCAATTAGCTCTTTAAAAAAAAGATCTATTTTATATAAGCCATATCTAATTTGGGACATCTGCTTTAAACAATGATAGAATTAAATTTGAATTCTGTCATATAATAAATCTAGAATTATAATTAATTTTTAAAGTACAAGCAGTTGGACAGCATAGCAGAGGAAAATGATATGAAATTAAAACTTTAAAAGTATTTAAACCCTAATAAAATCTTGACTTCTAGCCCTCCCAGGAATTTTTATATGTTCCATTCTTTGTTCAACTGGATAAACTCTATGGCCCAGTGTAAATTCCTGTTGGACCAGAATTATGTCTGATTCATCACCTGCATCAACCATCCACACAGGTCTGAAGGTATTTGTTGAAATATAACGTCCATACCTTTCAACTCCAGTAAGTGTCTTACTTGTACAGTAAACACATTGATTTGTTATCACTTTAAATCATATAGCAATAGCATATAAAAATGATTTTTAAATTACTGAATATATCAAATAATTAGTAGGTATCCAAAAAGCCTTTTTAACTAAAACAACTGTAAATTCTTCCCTAAGCTTTTCATTGTCCTGCCAACCTAAGAGGTTTTCTTCTTATTAATACTGCACAGATCTTTAGAAAAACTAATATCAGTTACTTCAATTTTCCAGGCTATCCAAACTGCTAATAGAACTTAGTAATTAAAGCTATTTTAAAATGATCCTAAATCTGAGCATCTTCCCATTTAGCCTGATTAGGAGCAGCCATCAATATTAACATCAATCGCTGACAATTCGGTATACATTTGAGGTGTTAGAGGTGATCATTATCTAAAATCTCTTTCCTAAAATGTCATTATTATCTGGAGAAAAACATGTAATGGGGAATTGAGATATTTCTATTTCCAATAACTGATTCTACCATGAATCTTATATAAAGCCTTCACATTCAGAGGCAATGATCTCTTTATTGTAATATTCCATCTCACACTAAATGCCTTGAATTGTGCCAGTATTTTTAAAGCCCACTTTGTTCGTTCCTTCCCTTTCACCACAAATGCAATAAGATATCAATACATTGTCCACTGTCTTATAAATGTGTTCAGAGGCAGGTCCCCAAACTGATGATAGGTATCCAGAATAAAATACTATTCAGAACTGCTAACTTGTAAAGCAAAAAAAAAAAAATATCAATAGGAATCAATGTAAGTTTTATAGAACCACTTGGCCACATTTTAAAGACTTTAGTCAAACTGACTAGTATAACAGGAAATTATAGATACTGATTCTTAAGTCCTTTGGTAGAATTCTCATCATTTGCCAAAACTTCCTTCAAGTATGACAGGCCACAAGACTTTGCAGCCACCAAGTGATGGTCTGAAAACTTCTATGGTATTTGAAGGGCATGGTGATCTACTTTCTGGAGAAAAACAAAAGCTTTAAAGCAGAGTCATCTGGTTTGTCAGAGTAAACTTCATGTCAGGTCACTTACTTCTGTCCTTATAAAGTTCTAGCCTGCTGTATTAAGAAGTCTGTAGGTTTAACGGACTGGTTCCAAATCCTGAAAGGAGTATGTCAAGGCTTTATATTGTCACTGCTTATTCAACTTATATGTAGAGTACATCTTGTGAAATGCTGGACTGAATGACTCACAAGCTGAAATCAAGATTGCCAGGAGAAATATCAACAACCTCAGACATGCAGATGATACCACTCTAATGGCAGAAAGCCAAGAGGAACTAAAGAGCCTCTTGATGAGAGTGAAAGAGGAGAGTGAAAAAACTGGCTTAAAACTCAACATTCAAAAAACAAAGATCATGGCATACAGTCCCATCACTGCATGGCAAATAGATGGGAAAACAATGGAAACAGTGACGGACTTTATTTGGGGCTGCTCCAAAAATCACTGCAGATGGTGACTGCAGCCATGAAATTAAAAGACGCTTGTTCCTTGGAAGAAAAGTTATAACAAACCTAGACAGCATATTAAAAAGCTTAGACACTACTTTACCAACAAAGTCCATATAGTCAAAGCTATGGTTTTTCCATCAGTCATGTATGGATGTGACAACAGGACTGTAAAGAAGGCTGAGCACAGAATTGATGCTTTTGAACTGTGGTGTTAAAGAAGACTCTTGAGAGTCCCTTGGAGAGCAAGGAGATCAAACCAGTCAATCCTAAAGAAAATCAATCCTGAATATTCATTGGAGGGACTAATGCTGAAGCTAAAGCTCTAACACTTTGGCCACGTGATGCAAAGAGCCAAGTCACTGGAAAAGACCTTGATGTTGGGAAAGACAGAGGGCAATAGGAGAAAGGGGAAGAACAGGACAAGATGGTTAGATAGCATCACTGACTCAGTGGGCCTAAGTTTGAGCAAATTCTGGGAGATAGTGAAGGACAGAGAAGCCTGGTGTGCTGCACTCCATGGGGTCGAAAACAGTTGTTCACAACTTAGCAACTGAACAACAACAAATAAGTTAAATGCCAAAATTAAATTACAACTGTCAACAATCACTTACAGATGGAAGACCGACTATCCTTATACTATAGTAACCAGCTCTTCCAACAGGAAGCTTCAGTGTTAACCCCGTGACCTGCCTGGGGTGGGGGAGGGGGCTTTTAAAAGGATACTATAAGAAATGATTTTGTGTAACTATAATAAGAAAAAGAAATATGGAAATAAGACAGATGCAAAAATTGAAATGATAGACAAAATTGTGACTGAAACAAAAATTCAGTTTGTTCATTGTAATATAAAAAATATAAGAAACTACTCTAATAAAATAGTCTAATGTAACAAATGTTTTAGAAAAGGCAGAGGAACCAGAGATCAAATTGCCAACATCTGCTGGATCATAGAAAAAGAGAGTTCCAGAAAACATCTATTTCTGCTTTACTGACTATGCCAAAGCCTTTGACTGTGTGGATCACAAGAAACTGTGGAAAATTCTTCAAGAGATGGGAATACCAGACCACCTGACCTGCCTCTTGAGAAACCTATATGCAGGTCAGGATGCAACAGTTAGAACTGGACATGAACCACAGACTGGTTCCAAATAGGAAAAGGAGTACGTCAAGGCTGTATATTGTCACCCTGCTTATTTAACTTAAATGCAGAGTACATCATGAGAAACGCTGGACTGGAAGAAACACAAGCTGGAATCAAGATTGCTGGGAGAAATATCAATAACCTCAGATATGCACATGACACCACCCTTATGGCAGAAAGTGAAGAGGAGCTAAAAAGCCTCTTGATGAAAGTCAAAGAGGAAAGTGAAAAAGTTGGCTTAAAGCACAACATTCAGGAAACTAAGATCATGGCCTCTGGCCCCATCAATTCATAGAAAATAGATGAGGAAACAGTGGAAACAGTGACTGACTTTATTTGGGGGGGGGGCCCCAAATCACTGCAGATGGTGACTACAGCCATGAAATTAAAAGATGCTTACTCCTTGGAAGGAAGGTTATGACCAACCTGGATAGCATATTAAAAAGCAGACACGTTATTTTGCCAACAAAGGTCCATCTAGTCAAGGCTATGGTTTTTCCAGTGGTCATGTATGGATGTGAGAGTTGGATGGTGAAGAAAGCTGAGCACCGAAGAATTGATGCTTTTGAACTGTGGTGTTGGAGAAGACTCTTGAGAGTCACATGGACTGCAAGGAGATCCAACCAGTCCATCCTAAAGGAGATCAGTTCTGGGTGTTCATTGGAAGGACTGATGCTGAAGCTGAAACTCCAATACTTTGGCCACCTCGTGCGAAGAGTTGACTCACTGGAAAATACCTTAATGCTGGGAAGGATTAGGGTCAGGAGGAGAAGGGGACGACAGAGGATGAGATGGCTGGATGGCATCACTGACTTAATGGACATGGATTTGGGTAAACTCCCAGAGTTGGTGATGGACAGGGAGGCCTGGCGTGCTGCGATTCATGGAGTTGCAAAGAGTCGGACACGACTGAGAGACTGAACTGAACTGAATGTAATAAAAAAATAATCAAGCTAACTTCTCCATAATAGAACATATTTTATAGAAATTTTTTTGGAAAACATATGCAAACTAACATTCAAAGGATTTGGTAGGTGCAATCCTATGTGAGAAGGATTTTTTAATTTAAAATATTAGTTGTATTAACTTTCAATACTTAAGTTATATGTTATGTGTGTATTAACTTTGAATGTATCTTTTATATCCATCTCTCAGCATTTCACTGCTATTGCTTATGGTAACCCAGGTAAGTACTACAATGGTATCTCATGGTTTGAAATCAGACTAACTAAACCCTTAAGAGGGGGCTTCCCTGGTGGTTCAGTCAGTAAAGAGTCTTCCTGCAATGAAGGAAACCCTGGTTTGTTCCCTGGGTTGGGAATAGCCCATGGATAAGGAAATGGCAACTCACTCCAGTATTCTTGCCTGGAAAATCCTGTGGACAGAAGAACCTGGCAGGCTACAGACCATGGGGTCACAAGAGTCGGACGTGAGTAGTGACTAAACCTAAACTCTTAAGTGAATGGATCCATTTTACTCCTTGGGAAAATAAAGATCATAACTCCTAAGATTCTAGCTTCTAAAAAAGTTCAATTGTTAATAAAACCAGATTTATAGAACTTCATACAATTTGGCTGATTTTTCACTGCAGATCATATGAATGCATATGGAACTGGAGGCTGCGGATTGCCTGGTTTCCGCTCCCACTCACTGAATATAGTGTCCAGTGAACCTCACTGCTAGTACCAGCAGCCCTATAAGGGTCTCGCCCCGCCTTGGACCTAGAATGTTCCTGGGATGCAGAATGAAGTGACAGAGGGAAGAAGACCACTGCTGCCAAACTAAACAAGAGAATAAATACGGCAAACCACTTTTCATCATTGCCCCAAATATCCTAAGTTGGAGAAGGCAATGGCACCCCACTCCAGTACTCTTGCCTGGAAAATCCCATGGATGGAGGAGCCTGGTAGGCTGTAGTCCATGGGGTCGCTAAGAGTTGGACACGACTGAGCGACTTCACTTTCACTTTTCACTTTCATACATTGGAGAAGGAAATGGCAACCCACTCCAGTGTTCTTGCCTGGAGAATCACGTGACGGGGGAGCCTGGTGGGCTGCCGCCTCCAGGGTCACACAGAGTTGGACACGACTGAAGTGACTTAGCAGCAGCAGCAGCAGCAGAAGAGACATATAAACGATGGTTTACTCAACATTAATAAATAGCTTCTAAATAATTAAAAGTGGAAAATGTTCAATGAGAAACTAAATAATTATAAAGAAAATTCCGTGCATGAAGAAACTGGTACAGGCATAGAGGCAAGAGAACTAACTAGCATTTAGAAACAGACCACGAGGAGCCTGAATTTCCTTCAAGCCCTGGAACAGCTGGTGTGCATTCCCACTTTTACCTTTGGCTCTGGCTCTTCTTTCAGGCTGGAACGCCACGGGTACATCCTGGGGGGCTGAAACCAGGACCTCTGGAAAGTCTTCTCTCTGCAGTTTCTACTTCAGCCTGGATCACTTGCGATTGTAAAGGTACGCTCTCATAACTCTCTCCTTCCAGACTGCACGTGTCTTATGGCAAAATCTTATGTCTTATTTAGCTCGTATCACCACGATGGCTGACACAAGGACAGTGGCAGACAAATCTTTATTCAATTAAATAAATCCTCCTAGATTCCAATTGCCTCATTTGTAATATTGAAGTTTTCTATTCCTTTCAGCTTCTATAATTCTATGATATTTTTAAATTGAAATACTGTACTCTTCCCTTAACTATTTTGCATCTATCAAAGAACAAACCATCTTCTGTAGTTTACCTTGATCTCTCCCTTTCATGCAAGCCAGTCCTGTGTGCTCACAAGAGCCAAGTTTCACATACAATAGTTAACAGAGTGGCCTCAGACATGGTTTTAATATGGGAAAGACACAACCTTGGGTCTTGGGAAGGGTAGTCAACAGCACTCTGAGCTATGAATCCAATTTCTAAAATATATAATTCAGTAATAATAATAATTCAATCCCCATCTCCATCACTCTCTTTCTCCCCCTCATACCCCGCCTCCTTCTCTTTCTTGATGTTTGACCATTGATAAAAATCAAATCAGTGCCACAGAGGACCTGACTTTTAGGGTAAAGTCATCAATATGATTATGAGTGATGGCTCAAAAGCATGAGACTTGACTTTGCTTGTATGTGCGTGAGACCCTATCTGTTAATGATGCTTTTCTTACCCTACATCTCAAATGTTCTCTAATAGTTGAGCTTTGTCACATTACCTCACTTTGTTATTAAATCTTTATTTAAATAATACTCTTAATTTGCATTGCTCTTCCAAGGAATTTTATTTCTTAATTTAGCTGACAGTCAGATTTTTCAAACTGTCATTATGATTTAAGAGTTTGCTGATTCTCAGTGATAATCACATAAAGTTCAAAGGAAAACAATTTGATGGTACTTAATAGTCTCTGATGATTCCACTAATTCTTTTACACCAGTGGATCTGTTACCTAGTACATGTAAATATCTCAAGCACATGACTAATTTCAGATTTCAGGGATTGGGGACCTGATCCATTTCATATGGTGCGTCTAGCTGAAATCTAGGAAATATGACCTACTCTTCAGACCTACTCTACCAATCTCAATTCCTTGTGTTCACTCAGTTAGTAGCAATATCAGCTCTAAATCATAAAGGCATCAGGGATGTTCACAGAAAAATCTGGCTCCCAAACAAATAACAAGCTACAAAGCATCCTGGGTACAAGGCATTCCATTAAGAATTAAAATACTGCAGAACTCTTGAGTGCTATGACTGAAACAGTGGAAATTACAATGAAAATAAATTATTTGACACTTTCTAAATCTCAGTAACAGTTCCGTATTACTTAAATATTCACACAATTTGCTCACAAAAAAAGTTAATGTTAAATTACTATAATTTTCATATGCTCCTAATTCTACTATTGGACAATACATCTTTTTTTTTTTAATCTTCTGTGGAAACAAGTCACCAGAAAAAAAAAAACTCAGCCACATAAATTTATTCTACCAATCTTACATGAAATAAATACTCAACACAAATACATAAGAAGAGCAACAAGTCTTTGGCTAAATATGGCTTTGAAATTGTTGCGCTTCTCCCTCTGTTGGTTTTTGTAGAAAACCAACCAACAAAGAAGGTTTCAAACGTCTATTTTACCAACAAGATAACTGTGTTCAAGGGTGATAAAGAGATTATTAAAGGTAACATGCTGCCTTGTTCAAGGCATCTTAAGGGATTTATTGGGCAAACACATGCAGATCCTAAATGTCTCTGCAGCTTCTCAGGAGACCGCGACTGCTGTAAACAGTGACATAAATTAAAGAGAAAAAATAAACAAAAAACAGTGACATAGAAGGCATGTAGCGCAAAACATCAATGAGAAGAGAAGACATGAAGAAGCAAAATATAGATAGAGACACAGATGGTTAGACTGAGATCCCAGGGCAGCAAATCTGCAAATAAACACACACGCGCGCGCACGCACACACACACACACACACACACTCCAACTGGGGCCAGACATCCCTTAAAACTCAAGAATTCTAACATCCAGAAGAGGCTTCTGGTAAGAACCCCTGAGCAAAGTGGACAGAAGTGAGTGAGAGCTGGACACACAGGTTTCCCGTCAGCACTGGACCAACTCTGAAGCTTTCACCTCTACTTAGCCTTAATTTGAGTCCCAGAGAAGTTAATCCAATTTAAACAGAATCTCTAGGTTGAAATTAGGAAGAAATAGAAAAACTACAATTTCATATTTGACTTCTGTATTCTCTCCTTCCCTAGAAACTGCATATTATTTATAAAATTAAATAGTGAAACAGTACCTTAATTAAAAATGTTAGCAAATCCTTGTAAATTTGGGTCATTTGTTAGGTTAATGAGAAATATGTTTTTCTTCATTTAGTTTCCTTAAAAGTCACTAACTTATGTCACTTGTTCTTAAATTTACTTCATCAGTATTAATTTTCATGCATTAACTTCTAATTTGCGCAATATTTTTTTTTGCACAAAACTGGATTTTCAAGCCAATGGACAACAAGACTAAAACTGCTTGAAGAAAGCATCTCTAATTCAACTCCAAGTGCTAAAATATAATCAGTGTAGATGATGCTTTCGATTCTTTCATAGTCTCTTTCACAGTTTCATTCATGATCAGCTTAAAAAAAAGACAAATTCTGAATTGCTAAATTGTGAAGTTCCTTCTCAACTTGTAATTTGTTTCAGTAGACACTGTATTTCCCTCTGTAAAGAATTTCACATTATTTATTTTCCTTTATGCCTAACAATAAAAGTAAAACAACAATATCCCAAAATGGTTGTTACTACTGTTCAACTCTTTGAGGCACAGAATGAATGAAAAGCTTTCAAACAACTCTTTCATGATTTAATATATAATAAATATAGACAGATGACACAGTGGTAAACAATCCTCCTGCCAATGCAGGAGACAGGAGATGTAAGAGACTCAGTTTCAGTCCCTGGGTGGAGCTGATCTCCTGGGGTAGGAAATGGCAACCCACCCCAGTAATCTTTTTTTTTTTTCTTTAATTAATTTTTATTTTTTAGTTTGTTTTGCTTTATAATACTGTATTCGTTTTGCTACACATCGACATGAATCAGCCACGAGTGTACATGAACTCCCAATCCCGACCCCCACCTCCCCCCTCCCGCCCCACACCCTCTCTCTGGATTATCCCCGTGCATCAGTCCCAAGCATCCTGCATCCTGCATCAAACCTGGCCTGGTGATTCGTTTCACTTATGATATTACACATGTTACACTGCCACTCTGCCAACCCATCCCACCCTCTCCCTCTCCCACAGAGTCCAAAAGGCCGTTCTATACATCTGTGTCTCTTTTGCTGTCTTGCGTACAGGTTTATCATTACCATCATTCTAAATTCCATATATATGTGTAAGTATACTGTATTGGTGTATACTGTATTGGTGTATTGACTGGGAACTCCCATGCACAGAGAAGCCTGGCAGACAATAATCCATGGGGTCACAAAGAATATGGACACAACTGAGAGACCGAGAACGCACAAGCACAGATACACTAGACCAAAAAACAAAAACCGTTTTAGACCAACTGAAGAAAATTTTTATATTAAGGAAACAGGAAAGGTAATAGATTCTCTACATCTATAGACGCCCACCGTGCACACATCTCTCTCCACACCTCTGTGGCTCTGCCTCTAACTAGGTCAGGTCTGCCCGTCTGCCTCGAGGTCATCTTGCTTCACACCACTATAAACATTCTCAAGGAAACAAAGGCCTGTTTTGCATTAAATATTGTAAAACAATGTACTGTATATTTTCCATAATCTCATGCTTATCACAACCTGTTTATTCCTTAGAATGCTCTACTTGGGGAAATGGCACCACCATTCCCCAGTTGCTCAGGCCTAGTAAAGAACAATTTTTGAAAAGGTAAAACCATGACTTACCTGTAAATGTCAAATAAACATGTGCCAAAAATTTTATATACTCAGTAATTAATGAGGAAAACAGAAAGATATTAAAATCAGTTAAAATGGGAACTTGAAGAGCAAGGTGCTTACAATCAATTTTAAAAAGTAGTGCTAAGACTGCTCTAATAGATACAAAATGAGTTAATGTCCAATGGGCAATAAATGACAGATTTTTAAATCATCTTTTCCACCAGGCAGAAAGTACCTGCATCTCTACCTATCATAATCTATATATTGACCTCTTCCCCTACAGTTATGAAATAGGTCAGAAAACAGGAAATCAAAGGACAAAGCCTACACTGAACTGAAGAAACGCCCAGTGGCGCCTGCCCATTTCTGTTCTTCAGAAGATTTTTCTGATATTCTTACCCCTTGATCATAAATAATTTCCACAGATTGTTCTTTAAACAGAAAGTCTAGCCTCATTAGGTTTAACCTAATTATTCAGAGATGCAATGCAGCAAGGGTCCTGATTAAAACACGAGTCTTCCTTAAGTTTGCTCTGCAAATTTAGGGCCTTACAGTACTGAGTAACTATGAAGGATTGAGAATTAACTTCTCTCTGAACTTTTTGTTTAGTGTCTCTTATAGGATTAGATTCTTAAATCCTCAATTATGTTTTTACTGGGAGTCTAGAAGATTTCACCTTTGTCTCTGCATCTGGGTGTATTCTTCTCTTCTTGGATTCCAAAATTTTCTCAGGTCTCTGATCTGGCAGGGGACCACACAAGTTATGAGGCTGGCACCATGTAAGCCAGTTTTTACGCCAAGGTTCTTGGGAGGACTCTGCAGGCATTAAACTACATTAGTCTTCATACAGACTTCCAAGGGAGTACCTCTCTCTAGTAGTGAGCGATTCATATCTGATTCAATGACAATCACTCTCAAAAGTTATAGTAGTTGCACAATTGATTTTTCCAACTACATTCTGGTAAAAAGAGGGCAAGATTCTTACGAATCTATTCATCAATAATTAGATTGCCAAGTAACAAATATCAGTAAAACTGTCACTTCTGAATCCTATGGGACAAGTAAAAATCAGGTACCATTAAAATTCTTCACTTCAGTTTACCACACTAAAGTCTATTACACTGAGACTTAAAGACATCTCCAGAAAGAGAAAGGGCTTCCTCACAGAACCATGAAGAATATACCATTCAAACAGTACCAACAATATCCAAATAAATTTCTCTCATCAGTTCATTCAGTCCTTGGTGGTTGTCTTGCTCCACCAGATGTTCATCTGCTGCTGGACTGAAGAAAGACCCGAAAGCCCTGCCTCTGCCCTGGTCTGGTCTGAGCATTTCTAACAGTGCCCGCTTGGAAGCCTGCTCTCAGACTTGGCCACTGCAGTGAAGTAGCCCACAGTGCGGTACCATTCCTCCCATAGATTCTGAGACTCTTCCTTGTTGAAAGTACACATTCTAACCTATAGCTTACAGCAGAGCCATCAAGCAAGCCCAGAGAGAACACCTGTTTGACAATGAGACTCATTACTGTCGTTAACTTACTATAGTAACCAATAATATCACAATGAACAAGAGTAAAACTAACACTTGGGATAGAACACATAACTATTTCATAATCGTTTCCTCTGTGAGTTAAAAACATACTAGAGACACTGACAAATATCCAGGGCCTTTTCAAAATGTGTACTATCTATAAAATATGTATATAAGTAAATAATATTTTGCTTCTACAATCTTAACCTATTGAAGGTTGACCATCTTTTCATATTCGACAACTTAACCTATGCAGCTCTTATGCCAGCGTGAGCTAATTAAGAGACATAGAACCACCAAACAAACCTCATATTTTCTTCCTATCTTTCTACTTGTAAAACGAAAGAACAATCTTTGTGATTGTCCAGAGGTCCTCTGGAAAAATGCAAAGACAGTTTTCAGCACAAAAGAAAAAAAAAATTTTTTTTTCTAAATTTCATACCAAATCTAAGGAAGGCAAAATCAAGAACTGACAAAAAAGATTTTCTTAGTTGATTAAGATAGAAGCATGAGAGCATGAGAAACAATACTTAGTTATTTATTTATCAAGATAAAGAAAAGGTGGCGCAGGAGTATATGGAAATTTTGGTTCTTCACAAGTGAGGAATCATTGGTCATCAATCTTTGCTGCCGTTTGCATGTGTTTGTTTTATTTTCTCTTTGTAAACAAAGACATGATGAGGTCAACACAAAGCTGAGAAAATTATTCTTGAGATACAAAATCCCTGCCACATGGGCAAATTACTCAGCGGGTAAAGAACTTTCACCATTCTTAGTTAACGTAAGACCAATTTATCATTTTAACAGAGTGAGTTAACTTACAGCTTTGTATTTGTGCAATGCTTGGTGGTAAAGTTTTTATGGGATACTTCCATTTTCTTACTCTCTCTTATAAATAAATCCTATCAAAACTGAACAAATTTTACTAAAAATTTAATACATTCCATTATTTCTTATCAGATTCAGATACTGCAAGGCAAGGCAGGGAGAATCCCGTTCCCCCAGTCAGTTTCCAACTGGCATACTCACTCCTTCACCCACCCTCCTATGCTGGAGTTAACTGGTCCTTTAGGGAAATACTGGTCGCATTTTTCTCTTGATAAGCCAAAGAACCCATACAGCTGTGTTCCTTTGTCATTATTGCTTCTACTGATAATGATTATTAGTTTTGACTTTTAGCAAATTTAATAACTTCTATTTCATAGAGAAGGATGGTAGGTAGTTGAGACCGTCTGTCACACACAGCATTTTACCAGGTCAGCAAAGCCACAATCTTCTCTTTTATACCTTCCAAAAGTGGCAAAAAGGAACACACTCATTTATTTTTATTCATAAATTGTCAAAAAAAATTTTTTTAATTTAAATATCTTTAGCATTAATTGTTTTAGTATCCTATCTTACCAAATGAACATAACCAACTGATATACCCAACAGAATGCAGAGTGTCAGAGAATAGCAAGGAGAGATAAGGCCTTCTTCAATGAACAATGCAAAGAAATAGAGGAAAACAACAGAATGGGAAAGACCAGAGATCTCTTCAAGAAAATTGGAAATATCAAGGGAACATTTCATGCAAGAATGGGCATGATAAAGGACAGAAAAGGTAAGGACCTAACAGAGGCAGAAGAGACAAAGAGGCAAGAATACTCTGAAGAACTATACAAAAAAGGTCTTAATGACTCAGATAATTACAATGGTATGGTCACTCACCTAGTGCCAGACATCCTGGAGTGTGAAGTCAAGTGGGCCTTAGGAAGCATTAGTATGAACAAAGCTAGTACAGTGATGAAATTCCAGCTGAACTATTTCAAATCCCAAAAGATGATGCTGTTAAAATGCCGCACTCAACATGTCAGCAAATTTGGAAAATTCAGCAGTGGCCACAGGACTGGAAAAGGTCAGTTTTCATTCCAATCCCAAAGAAGAGCAATGCCAAAGATGTTCAAAACTACCTCACAACTGAACTCACTTCACATGCTAGCAAGGTTATGCTCAAAATCCTTCAGTAGTACATGAACCAAAAACTTTCAGATGTACAAGCTGGATTTAGAAAAGGCAGAGGAACCAAAGATCAAATTGGTTCCAACATTGGAAAGCCAGCATTCATTGGATCATATTACAACATACATGTCATCATGATGGAACTGCTTTCTTGTTTGCTACTTTATTTTCCACTATTCCACTGCATACTGACAGTTATTCTAATATTATGACTGTCTGTGGTCCTTTTTACCTCCCTAATTGTTATGATTCTTACTACAAATCACATGAATTATCAAGGAAAGGAGGAAGGAAGGGAGGGAAGGGGAGGATGAAGACAGGAAAGGAAAGAAGGAACAAAAAAAGAATTAAAAGACAAGTCATTGTTATCTCATTCATGGAAAAGGCTGGAGGAGGAGGCACCTAGCTGGCAATCCAGAAGATGAAACCTCCAGTGCTATAACTGACTTCACACTCGTTTTGTTTTTTTTTTTTTTTTGCCTTTTGGCTGCACGGTACAGCATGCAGCACCTTCGTTCCCTGACCAGGAAATGAACCCATAGCCGCTGCGCTGCAAGCACAGATTCTTAACCACTGGACCAACAGGGAACTCCCTATAATTGATTTTTGTGCATCTCCAAACAGTCAGCTCAGTTATGCATCTGAGCTCCCTACCTGCCTTACAGAAGACAGCTGAGAGCAACAGTAAAAGAGATCTATTACAGCTCTTCTTTTTCAGTGTTCTCTTTTACAGAATAAAAAAGAGACTGAGTCAGGTGTTCTTCAATTATTTCTTTGATACCTAGAATTTTTTTGATGTCATATTGTTGTCTTTTGGAAACTAAATTGTGATTGATTTTTTAAAAAAGCATTCATAATAAAGGAGTAAGTAACCAGTCAGATATAATTAAGAGATTACATCAATCTCACTCCTAAGTGTCTCATCAAAAGATTCTCACATACATGCATAAAAAAACCAGTCTTGTTATTTCCAGAGCAATTGTTCATAAGCTTTCTAAAGCAGATCCCAGTTTTCCTAGGCAAAATGAAGATACCAAATATGTGAAATAAATAAGTTCCTAAAAAAAGTAAAGAGCTACAAGAAAAGAAACAGTCAAGAACAGAAAGTACACAGGTAAAACAAAACTGATTAGGAAACTAAAGTAGCATAGAAAGTTATAAAATAAAAAGTCAAACTTATTCCCTTACCCCTCTGGGCAGTGTCTTCATGGGTTAACACTGTTAGCAATTTCTTGTCATTCTGTCTAGAATAATTTTTATACATTCATCCAAATATATTTATCTTAAAGGTAGTATTTTGCTAACTACTACTACTACTACTAAGTCGCTTCAGTCGTGTCCGACTCTGTGTGACCCCATAGATGGCAGCCCACCAGGCTCTGCCGTCCCTGGAATTCTCCATGGAAGAATACTGGAGTGGGTTGCCATTTCCTAAATTTATGAAAATAAACCAAGGAGAATATAGAGTCCGTTTTTTGATCAAAAGCTTATTATGGAGTCAAATGTCACAGAGGACAATTGCAGACTCAAGAAATTCTAACATTCATTTTAATCAGGTAGTTTAATTTGATTACTTAATATTACAAGTCTATATTGAAACACATGAGCAGCTAGACTATTAATATAAATTGGTTTTAGCAGCCTGTCTTAAAAATCTCAAATACAGAACTCTGAGATGTAATAAGTTTGGTTTTAAAGTTGAATTACTATTAATATACAGATGTTGGTTGAATTCTTTACTTGTGAATATAGCTCAAACAAACAAAAATACTCAGACCTTTGAGCAAGCATTAAGCTAACATTTTACATTCACTTTTTGTTGTACGCTCACTAAGGTGTGCCAGAGGTCAGCAGGCCTTCTTGCTGCTCACCTAGGAAATAGAAAACTTGCTTCTATGCTCAGTGTTGCCAGGAGCCTGTGTGAGGAATCCCGCCCTTGGCAAAGGTCATGAGGAAGGAAGCCTGACAAAACGCAAAGGCGTGATCTGGCTTCAGGGGTTTCCCCTGGGTTTTCCTGAACATCTACCCCCCAAAACCAGAGTCTGTCTGCTTTATTGTACTGTACTTTCCACTCTTCTGACATTCTCTGGAAAAAGTTAACTCAGGGCTTCAGTCTCCTGCATATGAAAGGAATGTTTCAGCTCAAACCCCTCTGATGGCTCTCTAACTTGCCTGACAGCTTCCCCTGGACTTTTACAATTTGTGAATTGCTTACAGTCCCCCAATCATGAGAGGTATAAAGCTTAAAGCCATCTTAAAGATACAGAGCCTTTTCTAAAGAGCTAAAAATCATATTGGTGACAGGTTTCACTGTTGACTCAATGACTGCTGCTAGGCCTCCGTATTCTTTGTCTTTTAGGCACCTGGAAAATAATAATCAACGTAATCGGGATGCAGAAATAGGAATATACTAGTTTTGATGTTAGCAACACTAGACTTTTGAGTTAATTACTTTTCTCTTTGTTATAAATCACTGTACTTCTTTCATTGTTATAAATTGTTGTGTCTTTGCTATGTAAGAATGTAACTTTATTTAGTGCTTTCTGAGAGTGGCACCAGACTTTGGGAAGAACACCACAAATAAGTCTGGTTGGCAAATTCTTATCAGAAAAGGGCCATAAAATGTTAATTGGCTTTCTGGCCAGAAGATGATGTAAATCACCTAGTTCCGTTCAGTTCAGTCTCTCAGTCGTGTCTGACTCTTTGCGACCCCATGAATCACAGCACGCCAGGCCTCCCTGTCTATCACCAACTCCCGGAGTTCACTCAGACCCACGCCCATGGAGTCAGTGATGCCATCCAGCCATCTCATCCTCGGTCATCCCCTTCTCCTCCTGCCCCCAATCCTCCCAACATCAGAGTCTTTTCCAGTGAGTCAGCTCTTCGCATGAGGTGGCCAAAGTACTGGAGCTTCAGCTTCAGCATCATTCCTTCCAAAGAAATCCCAGGGCCGATCTCCTTCAGAATGGACTGGTTGGATCTCCTTGTAGTCCAAGGGACTCTCAAGAGTCTTCTACAACACCACAGTTCAAAAGCATCAATTCTTCGGCGCTCAGCCTTCTTTACAGTCCAACTCTCACATCCATACATCACTACTGGAAAAACCATAGCCTTGACTAGACGGACCTTAGTTGGCAAAGTGATATACTAGGTATGCAGAGAGAAAGCCTAGTCTCGATAAGAGTCAGGGCTGCTGACACTGCATAATTTTATATTATCCATTGATCTCTATGTACAAAAAAAGGTATAAAAGGCCTTTCTGGACAATAGAGGATGGGCCAGTCATTGGACTGGTTTCCCCTATGTCTTACTCTATTTTCTGGCTGAATTCCCATCTGGAACGGGGAGGCTTACCATGTCCACTTACTTGCCCTGCCTTTTAAGTCCTGTGAGAGAGGGAGCCCAAGGCAGGGCACCCTCCGCTATTCAAACGAGTGCCAGTGGCCTAACGTAGATGGTGCAAACTTCTTGTCCTGAGGTTTTATTGGCTTTCCCCATAAACCAAGTTATTCAGCCTCTTTTCTCCACTAATTTTCCTACTATACTATTTCTTTCTTAATCTCTCTTTATATTTCTAATTAAATAAATAAGTTTTCCTCGCCTACGCCATCTCCCCTTCGAATTCCCTGGATCCACTGGGGCAGGACCCTGGCACAGTGTAATCACAATCTCACAATTTTCAATACCTTTGATTACTTTTCTTGCTTATGTCCCCTCTCATACATTTCATCACTCCTCTGTTGCAACAAATAGTATGGAGAAATGCTTTCAGTTCCTGTTATAGAACACCATGTTAGAGTTCCCAGTTCTAGGGATTAGAGTCAGCCCCCTGCTACTCTTGCGACTGGGCTGGTAAAGAATCCACCTGCACGCGGGAGACCTGGGTTTGATCCCTGGGTTGGAAATATCCCCTGGAGAAGGGAAAGGCTACCCACTCCAATACTCTGGCCTGGAGAATTTCATGGACTGTGTAGTCCATGGGGTTGCAAAAGTCAGACACAACTGAGCGACTTTCACTTTCTGTGACTATAGTGCAAAATAATTGTCTATGGAGCAAAATGTGTTGATCACTACAAAGTATCCCAAATATTCCCCTATACAGCCCCTCCTCAACTATTCTCAGAAAGGCCACAGCATGTCCATCCTAAAATTAAGAACTATTTGAGGCTACAAGTAAGAAGGAGACTAGAGATACAGTGCTGTCACTGTAACTCAAGACTAAGAACATTGAGCATCACATGCACCTACTTCACAAGATCAAGACAGTTTTCTCCTAAAAGCTTCAAAATGCTCTGCCTAAATAACATACACCACATTTTCATAACATATATTCTCTGCCCTGAGATTTTACATTATGCTACATGAGATTCCAACAGTCAGTCTCCCTGTATTTATAAGAATTTTTTCATTATGCAACTCTTCTGAGGAAATTAAAGTCTTGGTTATCTTTTACTCTAAAAAATCATATTCATACTGTGTGAGGAAGCTCCTTTTTACCAATAAGCACTTATCTCTTGGCTTGGCTCACAATGTAGCTATGAGTATGTACAAACATACTGTAGCTATCTGTTGACTTGGTGAGGCGGTGGTGGCCAGTTGTTTGATCAAACCTTCATCCAGATGCAGCTGTGAAGATGACTTTGTAGTTGTGATTAACATCTGCAACCAGCTGACTTTAAGTAAAAGAAACTATCCTCCACAATGTAGAAGATGGACTTCCTACAGTCAGTTAAAGAGCAAAAAACCTCTGAGATTTCCTGGGAAAGGAATTCTACCTTAATTCTGTCACATAAAATTCCTGCCCAAGTTTCCAGGCTGCTGGCCTGCCCTTAAAATGTCAGACTTGCCAGGCCTCGTAGCCATGTGAGCCAATTCTTTAAAATAAATCTTATACAGCTCTCTTATTATATCTATCTAACCTTGGTTCTGTTTCTCTGGAACCCCACCTGCTACGCATATCAAGTCTCTGTCAACACAATATTCAACACATATTTACTGAGGGCATTTATGTGTCAGATATTGCTCTAGGGGGATTCCCAAGTGGCTCAGTGGTAAAGAATCTGCCTGCCAAAGCGGGAGACCTGGGTTTGATCTCTGGGTTGAGGAAGATCCCCTGGAGAAGGAAATGCCAACCTACTCCAGTATTCTTGCCTGGGAAATCCCATGGACAGAGGAGCCTGGCGGGCTACAGCCTACAGTGTCACAAGAGTCGGACATGACTTAGTGACTAAAGAACAACAACTCTTCTAGGTGATGGGGATATAATAATAGAACTGACAGAGGTCTCTATGTCCACAGAGCTCATACTTTACCTGTACTGAGATGAGAGGTTAAATTTCTAAGTAAAGTGACCATGTGGTTTATCACACAATCCAGAACACTTTAAGGGTGAAATGGGGCATAAGTAATAATTATGCCAGGACAGCGTGCCTAAACCATAAATATTCTGGACAACTCAGCCTGATACAGATCTCCTTCACTTCTGGTAAACTTTGGGCCCATCTTCCCCAAAGGACAATGTATTTGGTTAAGTACAGAGAGCCACAGAAGTATATAATTAATCAAGGTTGAGTCATAAACCTACAAGGATCTCAGATTCACGGTGCCAGTGGGTTCATATTCCAGTTATGCCTAGATCAATTACATATTATACAAAGCATTCAACTTTTATGAGTCTTAATCATGCCATTTAGAAATCTATATATTAATGAGAACTAATGAGAATCAATAAATCATGTATGAAAGGAGTTGTGACATGACAGACATTCAATAAAGAGTATACAAAAATAGATCGGCAGTCTTCCCAATGGTCCAGTGGTTAACAGTCCGCCTTGCAATGTGAGGGAAACCAGCTGGATCCCCAGTCTGGAAGGGTCCCACCAGTCGCGAAGCAGCTCAGCCCATGTGCCACAAAACTGAGCCTGCGCTCTGGAGCCGCCAAGGCACAACCACTGAAGCCTGCACGCCCCAGATAGAGCCTGTGCCCCACGAAGGAAGCCACCGTGGTGAGAGGCCCGCACACTGCAGCGAAGAGCAGCCGTTGCCCTGCGCAACTAGAGAAAGCCTGAAGGCAGCATCAGAAACCCCAGGGCAGCCAAAAATAAATTAATAAATATTTTTAAAAAAATAGATCACCAAAATAAGCAAGGGTGGGGATGGTTTTGCTTATAAGTCTTTCTATTCTCCTTGACCATGTGCCCCTGGAAGGAGATAATTTTATTAAATGCAACAGTAATAATGAAATTACAGTCATGCTGTAACAATTGTGAGCAGAGGCGTGCGTGGCTGACTCAATCTGCCATTTATCATTTTTAATATTGCTAGAAGTTACTCTGGATTCACGTTTCAAATGTCTACATTCATGAAACCAAATTCTACACCCACACACACTGAAGTGGAGGCTGACTTAAGAGGAAACCTGCCAGTTGTCCAGCCTGGCTGGGAATGGCAGCCAGGAAACAATGGTGAGGACGCTTTCTCTGAAGTGTCACGACCTAAGCCAAAACAGCTATAACACGTCATAGCATTTTTGAAGCTGGTTTGACAACTCTTTGCTGTTGCTGTTTAGTCACTAAGACAGTGCTGTCTGACTCTTTGCGACCCCATGGACTATAGTTTGCCAGGCTCCTCTGTCCATGGGATTTCCCAGGCAAGAATACTGAAGTAGGTTGTCATTCCCTTCTCCAGGTGATCTGGACTCAGGTCGGTCAAGCCCACAGCTCTTAAATTGGCAGGCGGGTTCTTTACCCCTGAGCCACTGGGGAAGCCCTTGATAAGTCTTTATCCACAGCTAAAACCTCAGATTGAATACTGGACCATGCCCACTAGCTATCTGCAAAAAATATAAATACCTCTGAGTATGACCTCAAAAGTAAGAAAAACCTTCCTTTCTCTCTTTTTTTTTTTCCTACTGGCTTATTGCAGGGCCCCATGGTTTACTCCATTCCCTTGGGATCCTCTCAATACAGGCGTGAGCCAAGGTGATCTACTATGAAAATGATATACTAACTCTGAGAAAGGATGGATGAGGTTGCTGACTTGTAAGGACAGCTCGGGTGCGACAATCCTTTCAGAATGCAAAGTCCTAAATGATGCCACGCTGTGTACAGTTCCTTTCATTATGGCAGAGATAGTAGCTAGGGTGGAGGGGAGCAGGAGATCTAAGGAGAGGGAAGATCTGCGTCCCACTGCCTTTCCCCCACAGGCAGGAATGTCCAGGGCTTCCTCGTCCTACACACACAATTAACTGCTATTACTGGCATCACCGACTCAGCGGACATGAGTTTGAGCAGACTCTGAGAGATGGTGAAGGACAGGGAACCCTGGTGTGCTGCAGTCGCTGGGGTCACAAAGAGTCGGACACCACTGAGAGACTGCAGAATAACAACAACAAAGTAGGGTTGATTTACCTTTCATCGTTGTTAGTGAGTCCAAGCTCCCTCTGAGACGAGTTGTTCAGGCAAACAATGAAACTGTATTCAGACTCAAGAGGACAACAGAGGAAAGTCTCAAACAACTTTGTTGAGGTCAGGATGTCAGGTTCTAGTGTAAAAGAGAGAGAAGGGGAGGAGTTGAGGGAGTAAATTAAAAGGCCACAATCTTGCAAATCTCTCCTGGAAAGGCCAACCTCCAGGAGGGGAGGGGATCTGTTAATCTCTTCTTTCTTGTAGCCATTCACAGGTAGGTAGGGTCAGATTATTTTCCAGTGAGCTGAACAAAGGCAAAGGGGCAGGGTTCCCCGAGGCAAGTCATAATGTATGATTATAATAACAAAAGCAAAGACAAGCAAAGGTTAAAATCAAAGAAATAGATCCAACATGGAGTTAGAATTGGCCCTTTCCTGAAAATTAGGACAATAAGAGATCATTCTGCAAAATGTTCTAATTGTTATCTACCTTTCAAATTTTCCTTTCAAATCTGATTCATTAAAGAGAAAACCAATTTTCTTAATAAACAGAACTCACATTATTTTCCTTAATAAACAGAAACACATTCTTTCCATACTAAAAGAATGTTCTAGTCTTTTAATAAATCCAAATATGATTTTCTAACCAATTCTGTATGTATAATCATTATAAAACAAATTTAACTAATTAAAATGCTATTGATCTTTTATTGAAGTAAATTTAAAAGATGCATTTTTAAATTTTCACAGAAAATGTTTCAAAAATAATAAAAAGATAAAGAAGTTATTATTATATAAATGATTTTGGCCTTCTTACCTAAACCAAAGTTGCTAGGCCTTAAATAATTGATCTCATTTTTATTGAATGAATACTATCTGACATCCTTGTGGCTAAAAAAGTACAATCAGTTGGATTAATTTATGGGTATTTTAAATTAAAATTTCCTTAGTAGATTGTTGCTTAATGGTTGTAATGTGGTGATGGTGGTAGTGGTTTAGTGACTAAGTTGTATCAGACTCTTGCCACCCCAGGGACTATAGCCCACCAGACTGTCCATGGGATTTCCCAAGCAAGAATACAGGAGTGGGTAGCCATTCCTTTCTCCAGGGGTTCTTCCCAACCCAGGATCGAACATGAGTCTCCTGCATTGCATTCCAACATTTAAAAAGGAAACAGTAGGGACTATTTTGCCTCCTGAAACTTTACTGAATAGTTATATAGTCATACAGACATAGTCATATCTTCTTTGAGTATTTACAAAGAGAAAGAATACACAAATTAATACTAATTAGCAAATAAAGAAAGAAATTGAAGTCGCTCAGTTGTGTCCGACTCTTGGCAACACCATGGACTGTAGCTCACCAGGCTCCTCTGTCCATGAAATTTTTCAGACAAGAGTACTGGAGTGGGTTGCCGTTTCCTTCTCCAGGGGATCTTCCTAACCCAGGGATCAAACCTGGGTCTCCCAAATTGCAGGCAGGTGCTTTACCATCTGAGCCACCATGGAAGCCCCAATTAGCAAGTGAAGCAAAGCATATTGTCCCTTAGCTTTTATGAATGTTCACATGGAATTACTCCTAAAGAAAGTTTAGTAAGTTACAGCATTGAGAAAATTGTTTTAATTTCATCGTTATAACAGAAAAAGAAAAAAAAAAAAATATATATATATATATATAAAGGAATTACAACAAGCCCCTTTGGAATTCAATCACAAAAAGGATAGATTAAATTACTTGGGAGGTCTTTTGTGCTTTGAGATAGATACAAAGAAAATGAGAGGCAGACTTGGGTCATCATTAAGTTGTAATCCCATATGGCATTTCCTCCTCAAAGCTTCAGCTACAATCCATTTACACTGAATATGAGCTGCAAACCAATAATTACAAACACACATACACTCATAAATGAGAGACAACTATACTGAGTGAAATGTAAACTGACTTTTAATTATTCATTAATAGTAATTTAGAATATTAGTGGCATGACACCGTGTACTCAAGGTCCATATACACCAGGAATTCACCTTACAGATAAAAAAAAATCCCACTATTAAAAGGCGTTAGGCTCAATTAATATAAATTCTTCTTGAACAGGAGAGAGTTCAACATCAACCTATATCATTCTAAATGCTAATCTACACTCAAGTTTAACAAACATAAAGTAGACTGTACCCTTGGAATAATACCCGGAACAGAGTCAGGATTCACCAGCAGTTGCTATTGTATAAACTTTAACCTATTGGCAATTTTTCAGCTAAGAATGTCAGAGTTAACTTAAGAGTAAACAAGAACTGAATTAGGTTATAGACAAGCACAATTCATTCTCAGTATTTTTTCAAATTAGCTGATCATGAAATATCCTATGAACTTTCAGATCTTTATCAGTCTAAGATTCTAGGCAGTGACTACCAATGAAATGAAGCTGGAAGACAAGATGGAAAATATTGGCTATTTATGACCTGTGAGGGCTTTCCTGG
Source organism: Aepyceros melampus (assembly GCA_006408695.1). Classification (NCBI taxonomy): domain Eukaryota; kingdom Metazoa; phylum Chordata; class Mammalia; order Artiodactyla; family Bovidae; genus Aepyceros; species Aepyceros melampus. The sequence goes on from SJXQ01004678.1 coordinate 68,920, forward strand.
TGGCTCAACCGGTGACCTGGGTTCAATCCCTGGGTCAGGAAGATCCCCTGGAGGAAGAAATGGCAACCCACTCTAGTACTCTTGCCTGGAAAATTCCATGGACTGAGAAGCCTGGTAGGTACAGTCCATGGGGTTGCAACGAGTCAGACATGACTGAGCGACTTCACTCACTCATTCACTCATGAATTGTGACCTGGTCTTCCCCCAGAAATTCAGATTCCAGGGAGTTAACTCATTACCTCATTTTACATCCCGTTAAGCTAAAAGAGTGAGTGTCATCTATGAACCTCTCCTTCACATGCCCTCCATACTCATCACCACTTCTACTGTTTCAGAGACTAAGCTCAGTCTGCTCACCGCACAACAGGCCAATAAATCCAAGAGACAAGGTGTTGAGGCAAGAAATATGACTTTATTCAAAAAGCTGGCTGACCAAGAAGATGGCAGACTAATGTCTCTAACCACCTTATCAGGGTCTGGATGTGAGGTTCTTTTATAGAATAGAGAAGAGGGAAAACTGAAAAAGCAAAGACCATTATTTTGCAAATATCTCCTAGAATTGGCCAACCTCAGGGAAGTGTTAGTCACTCAATCCTGTCCTACTCTTAGCGACCCCATAGACTGTTGCCTGCCAGGCTCCTCTCTCCTTGGGATTTTCCAGGCAAGGATGCACAAGTAGGTTGTCATTCCCTTCTCCAGGGTATCTTCCCACCCTGGGATCAAACCCAAGGAACCCAAATCATTGTTTCCTGCATTGTATGTAAGTGAAAGTGAAAGTTAACTCGCTCAGTTGTGTCCTACTCTTTGCAACCCCATGGACTACATGTAGCCCACCAGTCTCCTCCATCCATGGAACTCTCCAAGCCATTCCCTTTTCCAGGGGAACTTCCCAGAGGTCAAACCCTGTAGGCAGGGGATGTGTTCATCTCTTTACACAGAGGGGCAGGGTTCCCTGAGGCTGGTCCTTAGGGAGGAGATGTGTTAATCTTTTCAGGCAGAGGGGCAGGGTTCCCTGAGGCTGGGGTCATTATGTATGATTATAACAATAAAGGGCTTCCCTTATGACTCAGCTAGTAAAGGCTCTGCCTGCAATGCCAGAGACCTGGGTTCAATCCCTGGGCTGGGAAGATCCCCTGGAGAAGGAAAGGTTACCCACTCCAGTTATTCTGGCCTAGAGAATTCCATGGACCCTCATGGGATTGCAAAGAGTTGGACACAACTGATAATAACAAAAGCAATGTAAAAACAAAGGTTAAAGTCAAAGAAACAGATCCATCAATGAGTCAGAATTTGGCTCTTCCCTGCAACACTACTGAATTGCTTTCTAAATATCAGACCTGACCTGTGAACACCAGCTTCACCACAGCACTCCAGTACAAGTTCCCAAAAGCTTCCTTTCATCCTTACTTGTCCCCTTTAACCACTGCACTTCTCACTGCAACCAAGGCATTTGCCCTGGAGAGCATATAATGCCACCACCATCCCCACCCAGCTCTACAATAGTTTACATGCCTCTTCGTAGGCATTTATCTCCAATTCAGGTAGCTCAGTGGTAAAGAATCTGCCTTCAATGCGGGAGCAGTTGGAGATATGGGTTTGATTCCTGAGTCAGGAAGATCTTTGGAGTGGGAAGTGGAAACACACTCCGGTATTCTTACCTGGAAAATTCCATAGACAGAGGAGTTTAGCAGGCTACAGTCCATGGAGTTGAAAAGAGTCAGCCAGGAATGACAACTAAGCACCAAGTCCTCCATCATCTGGCCCCTCTGACCTGGTCCAACCTCAGGTCATACTCTTCCTCCCCTTAGCACTCTGGCCACACTGCCTTTTATCAGCCCCAGACATGCATCCCCAGGTATTTCTCCCACCACAAGCTTTGGGCAGGTTCTTTCTACTCTTCTTCTGATATGTGGTGGTGGTGTGCCCTTGCTAGGTCTTGCCCGACTCTTTGCGACCCCAGAAGCATGCCAGCCTTCTCTGTCCTTCACCATCTCCCAGAGATTGCTCAAACTCATGTCCATTGAGTCAGTGATGCCATCCATCCATTTCAGCCTCTGTCATCCTCTTCTCCTCCTGTCTTCAATCTTTCTCAGCATCAGAGTCTTTTCCAATGAGTTGGCTCTTCCCATCAGGTGGCCAAAGTACTGAAGCCTCAGCTTCAGTTCAGTGTTTCCAATGAATATTCAGGGTCGATTTCCTTTAGGATTGACTGGTTTGATTTCCTTGCTGTCCAAGGGACTCCCAAAAGTCTTTTCCAGCATCACAGTTCAAAAGCTGCAGTTCTTCAGCACTCAGCCTTCTTTATCATCCAGCTCTCACATCTTTACATGACTAGTGGAAAAAAACCATACCTTTGACTAGATGGACCTTTGTCGGCAAAGTGAAGACTCTGCTTTTTAATATGCTGCCAAGGCGCAAGTGTCTTTTAATTTCATGGCTGCAGTAACTATCCACAGTGATACTGGAGCCCATGAAAATACAGTCTGTCACTGTTTCCATTTGACACCATCTATTTTCCATGAAGTGATGGGACTGGATGCCACGATCTTCATTTTTCGAATGTTGAGTTTCAAGCCAGCATTTTCACTCTCCTCTTTCACCTTCATCAAGAGGCTCTTTAGTTTCTCTTCACTTTCTGCCATTAGGGTGGTATCATCTGTATATCTGAAGTTGTTGATTTTTCTCCCAGCAATCTGGATTCCAGCTTGAGCTTTATGGAGGCCAGCATTTCACATGATGCATTTAAGTTAAATTGATGGATTAAGTTAAATAAGCAGGGTGACAATGTACAGCTTTGACACTCCTTTCCCAATTTGAAGCCAGTCCACTGTTCCATGTCCAGCCGGTTCTAACTGTTGTCTCTTGACCTGCATACAGGTTTCTCAAGAAGCACACACCTACATTTCCTTCTTTTTTTTTTATTGTTGGTTCTGAGGTCAGCTATACTGTCACTCCCTCAGAACTCCTTTCCTCACACTTCCTTATAGACCTTTGTGACATTACCTACACTTGTCTTGGGTTTAATCCTATTGCTCCTTGAAGACAGGTACTGTATTTCTGACATTCCTGTTCATATCTGGTGGCTCAGAGGTTAAAGTGTCTGCCTCGAATGCAGGAGACCCGAGTTAGATCCCTGGATCATGGAAGATCCCCTGGAGAAGGAAATGGCAACCCACTCCAGTACTTTGCCTGGAAAATCCCATGGAGGGAGGAGCATGGTAGGTTACAGTCCATGGGGTCACAAAGAGTCGGACACGACTGAGTGACTTCACTTTCACTTTCATCATACCCATAGCACCTGGTACAGTGTCTAGCAATGGGAGATGCCTAATAAATAATTTTTGAAAATTAGCAAGAATGCATAAATGAGCAAAAGAAAGAATAAGTTGATACAATTATCCATAGTTGATTATCACATCCTTGACACAGCCAGTACTATAGGTCCCCAAACTTTTTGGCACCAGAGACTGGTTTTGTGGAGGTCAGCTTTTCCACAGATGGGGTGGTGGAGGGGTGGGGATGATTTTGGTGCAGTTCAAGTATGTTTCATTTATTGTGAACTTTATTTCTAGTATTATTACATAAGCTCCACCTCCGAACACCAAGTATCAGATCCTGGAGGTTGAGGACTCCTACTATAGAAGATTTCGTTTCTAATTCAACAAAGATGTGTTTGGTATGCATGGCATTATGTTTATTTGATAGGTATATTTGTTCAGCATTGCAAATAAGTAATCAATTCTGCTGCAGTAATAATCACACACGGGTGTGATTAAAATTCCCAATCTATACTAACAAAGCTCGTTAAAACCAAATTTGAGTAAATGAGATGGCTGGATGGCATCATGGACTCAAAGGACATGAGTTTGAGCAAACTCCGGGAGCTAGTGAAGGACAGAGAAGCCTGGCATACTGCAGTCCATGGGGTGGCAAACAATTGAATATGACTGAGCAATTCAAGAACAACAAAATTAATGTTAATTCTTAATCAACAACTATTTTTATTCCACTCATTTAATTATTCCAACAATTATTAATATTAAATTTTTAGAAAAATACAAGAAGCTAAGCACCAAAAGAGTCCTTTTAGAAGTTTTCAGGGCAAAGAATACATGCTTCATCTACTGAAAAAGCATGAAGCTATCCAAAAGTTTTAGAATTGCATATAGCAAAATTCCACGATGATAAATTCCACACAGCAACTTTATTCTATGAAAAATCTGTTAACTTTAAAAGATTTTAAAGTCAACACTTTGATGTTCTGAGTCTCTCTGTCATGGGTACAGTTCTCCAGAAGGATAGCAAAAGGGAACAGCCACCCAAGGAGCCAGTCTACTGGAGAGGATCACTAGGAACCGCGCAGAGGCTGCTTAAGCAGGAACCAGACAACTCAACTGATGAACCACCACCAAGGACCATTCCACAGAACTCTGGAGTTTAAGGGTCTCCTCTTTCCTCTCATTTTAAATAACAACCAACCTTTGCCTATGTTGTTTCAACTGACTTGTATATACCATTTCTTCATCAAATAAGAAAAGTGAATACTAAGACATATTTCCATTTTGTTTCTTAATTGGTTGTTTTCTAGTTTGCAAAATAATACATTTAAAGAAATTTCCATATGTTTCACAATACTAGGAAATATAAGAGTTTCTACTTATTTATTTTTCATCAATGTTAAAGATTTTGTTCAAAGGAGAATTTAAATACAGCTGTCTGAAGTGCTCCAGGAGTTCCTGAGCATTTTTACATTAATGCTCCACATATAAGTCACTTCAAGTCAGAAATAAAGTGGATGCGTCACAAATTTATAAAGTCTATTTCATGAAACATGTATCTACTGTATGTAACAGTTATCATCAAAGCCCCATGAAAGATAATTGATAATCAGCTACTGTTAAAATAAGGGCAGAAGAAACAGCTCAAGCACTGAGCAGGAAGCCATAAAATGCCATTTAGAGTTCCTACTTGACCATGAACTCATCGTGTGATTTACAATGAAACATGGAGCCCACTTGAACTTTGATTTTTAGATAAGCAGGTGAAGAGTGTGGGCTGTGGGATATCACAGTCCGTGAAATGTTACTGGTTCTAAAGATATTTGTGATATGGTGTATTCCAGCATTACCTGGATAAAACACCTAAGGATAACATCCTTTAGTGTACAGAGAATGGTAAAGCAAGTTTTATTACTGCTTTTTTAATTGATGCAAAAATGCCCATACTTTTCATTTTCTAATACGGTATTTTTTTAATTCCATTTTTATTAACTTTCTCTTCTCCTAGGGGAAAAAAAAAATTTCTTACTTACCAAACTATTAGGATCAAATAATATATCTTATAAAAATATTATGTTACTGGCATGTTACATTTGAGAATTTAACATGCAGATGAAGACTTCAAAATTACGGCCCCCACAGCAACTGTACTTCAGCCTATTGGACACAGATATGTAGCATCTTCTTATTAGCAGATATGCAGTAAAATGTATGCCTTAATATATACTGTTTATGCAGTCTACATGAATTATGCTTGCTTTGAAGACTATAAACTTGGAGTTTTCTCCCCAAAACTTTAATTCTTAGTCATAATTTCACATTAACATAAGGCTGGAGCAATATTTTTGTCAGAGTAGTTCATATATCATCATATTTATTTGAAGGAGACACAATAACAAAATAAAATATATAACAACAGGAAATTAGAATGTTTTTATTCCAGTCTATATTGAGGCATATGCATATGGTCATGCTTGAAAATTGTCCTAGGGTAGACATGCCATGCTTTCCTAGGATAGAGAGATAAAACAGTGATGTCCTTGCTTAATATCAATATCAAGCAATAAACACCATATGAGGTTAAAACTTCAGAATGTGATTTTTTTTCACTAAAATCCTAAAGGTCTATGTTTTGATTTCTAGATTATATATAAAGTCTATGGCATTCATATAACAGAAATTAGTGCTGGTATACATGTCCCAGGGGGCTTTCCTGGTGGTGCTAGTAGTAAAGAACCCGCTTGTCACTGCAGGAGACATAAGAGATACAGATTCAATCCCCGGATCAGAAAGATCCCCTAGAAGAGGGCACAGCAACCCACTCCAGTATTCTTGCCTGGGAAAACCCATGGACAGAACAGCCTGGTGATCTACAGTCCATAGGGTGGCACAGAGTCAGACACCACTGAAGCGACTTATTAGCACAGCTACATGTTCCAGAGGCCTGACTCCAAATTGTTGTTGTTCAGTTGCCAGTTGTGTCCAGCTCTTTGCAACCCCATGGACTGCAGCACATCAGATTTCCTTGTCCCTCATCACCTCCCGGAGCTTGCTCAAACTCATGTCCACTGAGTCGGTGATGGCATCCAACCATCTCATCCTCTGTCATCCCCTTCTCCTGCCTTCAATCTTTCCCAGCATCAGGGTCAAATGGACCTAATTAATTTGTGAATGCCTGATAGTCCAACTCCTGGCCTGAAATCAGAAGCTCTGTTGTTAGCCCGCATAAATACAGCAAACAAAAAATAAACGAAACAAAATTCTCCAGGGTTCTGGAAAGTCAACCATTACAATGGAATCAATCACACATGCTGCTACAGAGGCAGAGCAACGGAGCAAAGTGTTGAGATTATGGGAAATTGGAAATGCCTTCAGAGGATAGTTCCTCTGACCAAAAAAATATGCTCAATAAATTATTACTTGTAATTAGTAACAGTACTCTGCTTAATGAACTCCATGATGGTGATGTCATAACCACATCCAAGAACTAACTTCACATGTTTAGAGAGTTAAGATATGAAAGATATTCAGGCTATTTATGTTATTCACATTTAAATCTAGATTTTAACATATTCTCTACTATAATTAAACAAATTAAACCCAGTAAATTAAAATGACTGAAAGAAAACATCTGCAAACTACCTATTAAAAAAACGCCCCACAAAAATGAGTGAGGGACTCTCGATATTGTCTGTAGACCTGAGCTCTCTCACCACGACTCGACTCTCCTGCTACAGTTCAATCACCTGTGGTGATGTGGCAAGGTCAAGAGCGCTCTGGGCTGAAAGCAAATGCCAAATTATCAGATAACACTATCATCTGAACATTCAGTTTTTGCCACTGCAAATCTGAAATGACGTGTGTTTCTATCTCATATAATTACTGGAAAGAGATGATGCACCTAGTAACATTTTACAATTCAGAAAAAAAATACTAACATAAAATACTATGAGAATAATTCTGAGATTTTGAAGTTACTTACACAAAGAATGCAAATATTGCCAACTCTTGTGACAAAATTAAACACGTGCATGGTGCATCACTCTTAATCCTGCTGAAATTTAACCAGGCACACTTAAAATTACTACTTTGCACTTTGGTTCACAGTTACTCATCATTATACATTACTTACAACGTACTATATTGACCTTAATGATTTTTTAGTGGACAGGGACTGTATCTATTCAACTTTCTTCAGTCAAGAATAGCTCTTTATACAAAGGTATTCTTAAGAAAATTCTTGGGAAGAGCCTGTGCTGTGCTGTGCTTAGTCACTCAGTCGTATCCAACTCTTTGAGATCCCAGGGACTGTGGCCCGCCAGGTTCCACCATCCATGGGGATTGTCCAGGCAAGAATACTGGTGGGCTGCCAGTATTCAATCCCAGCCCAGGGACTTAACCGAGGTCTCCTGTATTGTAGCTAATGATAGTAATATAATATTTACTTATAATAAAACAAATTGAACATTCAGCACTCATTGCCATGTAAACCTTATACAAGATAACCTTATGATTTGAATGTAAATCTCTACACATTTCATTCTCAGTAAAGTGACTGACAATCAGGTATTTAAGATACCAAAATCACATAAACCACCTGAATTCGAACTATAGCTCAGGACAAATTGTACTACAAGGAGTTTAAGGGAAATTTTTAAATAGGTAATTACACTTAAAAGTTTTTTTAAATATTTAAAACAAACACAGGTCTGATCACTTTTTTGATGGAAAATGCAATGAATAGTATACTCTATGGAGATAAGTAGGCAGGTAGATAAACAGAGATGTAAACATATACTTACATATATACATGCAAAGAACCAAGTTGTAAGAACCTTGAAAATTCTTTAAGTTACATACTTGGTTAGTGACTTTAAAAAACTATAATGTTTTGTGGTTAATCATTTATAATCTCTTGCATCTTTATAATATAGTAGGAAGTTAAAGTGTTAAAATATCTTCCTTAGTTATGTGAATTCAAGGGACAGATATTCAGCAATTGTAAATAATATTCCTTTTAACTATACGTAAGGGACTAGATCAGAGAAGGCAAAGGCGACCCACTCCAGTACTCTTGCCTAGAGAATCCCATAGACGGAGGAGCATGGTGGGCTGCAGTCCATGGGTCGTGAAGAGTCAGACACGACTGAGCGACTTCACTTTCACCTTTCACTTTCATACATTGGAGAAGGAAATGGCAACCCACTCCAGTGTTCTTGCCTGGAGAATCCCAGGGACAAGGGAGCCTGGTGGGCTGCCATCTATGGGGTCCCACAGAGTTGGACATACTGAAGCAACTTAGCAAAGGACTAGATCTGGTAGACTGCCTGATGAACTATGGACAGAGGTTTGTGACACTGTACAGGAGACAGGGATCAAGACCATCCCCATAGAAAATAAATGCAAGAAAGCAAAATGGCTGTCTGGGGAGACCTTACAAATAGCTGTGAAAAGCAGAGAAGCCAAAAGCAAAGGAGAAAAGGAAAGAGATAAGCAGCTGAATGCAGAGTTCCAAAAAATAGCAAGGAGAGATAAGAAAGCCTTCCTCAGCGATCAATGCAAAGAAATAGAAGAAAACAACAGAATGGGAAAGACTAGAGAGCTCTTCAAGAAAATCAGAGATACCAAGGGAATATTTCATGCAAAGATGGGCTCAATAAAGGACAGAAATGTTATGGACCTAACAGAAGCAGAAGATATTAAGAAGAAGTGGCAAGAATACAAAGAACTGTACAAAAAAGATCTTCACGACCCAGATAATCATGATGGTGTGATCACTCACCTAGAGCCAGGCATCTTGGAATGTGAAGTCAAGTGAGCCTTAGAAAGCATCACTACGAACAAAGTTAGTGGAGGTGATAGAAATCCAGTGGAGCTATTTCAAATCCTGAAAGATGATGTTATGAAAGTGCTGCACTCAATTTGCCAGCAAATGGCCACAGGACTGGAAAAGGTCAGTTTTCATTCCAATCCCAAAGAAAGGCAATGCCAAAGAACGCTCAAACTGCCACACAATTGCACTCATCTCACACACTAGTAAAGTAATGCTCAAAATTCTCCAAGACAGGCTTCAGCAATACATGAACCATGAACTTCCAGATGTTCAAGCTGGTTTTAGAAAAGGCAGAGGAACCAGAGATCAAATTGCCAACATCCGCTGGATCATCGAAAAAGCAAGAGAGTTCCAGAAAAACATCTATTTCTGCTTTATTGACTATGCCAAAGCCTTTGACTGTGTGGATCACAATAAACTGTGGAAAATTCTGAAAGAGATGGGAATACCAGACCACCTGACCTGCTTCTTAAGAAATCTGTATTCAGGTCAGGAAGCAACAGTTAGAACAGCTNATCTATTTCTGCTTTATTGACTATGCCAAAGCCTTTGACTGTGTGGATCACAATAAACTGTGAAAAATTCTGAAAGAGATGGGAATACCAGACCACCTGACCTGCCTCTTGAGAAACCTATATGCAGGTCAGGAAGCAACAGTTAGAACTGGACATGGAACAACAGACTGGTTCCAAATAGGAAAAGGAGTATGTCAAGGCAGTATATTGTCAACCTGCTTATTTAACTTCTATGCAGAGTACATCATGAGAAACACTGGGCTGGAATAAACACAAGCTGCAATCAAGATTGCTGGGAGAAATATCAATAACCTCAGATATGCAGATGAAACCACCCTTATGGCAGAAAGTGAAGAGGAACTAAAAAGCCTCTTGATGCAAGTGAAAGAGGAGAGTGAAAAGTTGGGTTAAAGCTCAACATTCAGAACACTAAGATCATGACATCTGGCCCCATCACTTCATGGGAAATAGATGGGGAAACATTGGAAACAGTGTCAGAGTTTATTTTGGGGGGCTCCAAAATCACTGTAGATGGTGATTGCAGCCATGAAATTAAAAGACGCTTACTCCTTGGAAGGAAAATTATGACCAACCTAGATAGCATGTTGAAAAGCAGAGACATTACCAACAAAAGTCCATCTAGTCAAGGCTGTGGTTTTTGCAGTGGTCATGTTTGGATGTGAGAGTTGGACTGTGAAGATAGCTGAGCGCCAAAGAATTGATGCTTTTAACTGTGGTGTTGGAAAAGACTCTTGAGAGTCCCTTGGACTGCAAGGAGATCCAACGATTCCATTCTGAAGGAGATCAGCCCTGGGATTTCTTGGGAGGGAACGATGCTGAAGCTGAAACTCCAGTACTTTGGCCACCTCATGCGAAGAGTTGACTCATTGCAAAAGACTCTGATGCTGGGAGGGGTTGGGTGCAGGAAGAGAAGGGGACGATAGAGGATGAGATGTCTAGATAGCATCACTGACTCGATGGACGTGAATCTGAGTGAACTCTGGGAGTTGGTGATGGACAGGAAGGCCTGGCGTGCATTCATGGGGTCGCTAAGAGTCGGACACGACTGAGCGACTGAACTGAATAAAGACAAATTTTTAGATGCTTACTAGAGTCAGTTAGTAAATCTTCCCTGGTAACTCAGAAGGTAAAGAAAATGCCTCCAGTGCAGAAGACCTGGGTTCCCTCCCTTGGTCAGGAAAATCCCCTGGAGAAGGAAATAGCACTCCACTCCAGTATTCCTGCCTGGAGAATTCCATGGACAGAGGAAACTGGTGGGCTACAGTCCATGGGGTTGCAAAAGAGTTGGACACAACTGTATGACTAACGAACACTTTTACTTTCAAAATCAGTTAAAAAGAAAGTTGATAGCATTATACCATATTATAACTATCTGGAAAATGTATGTCAGGAAACAGGCAAGGCCTATCCCAATAAACTGAACTGTAAGAAGTAATTTTCCAAATAATCTGCTCCTCCACTTGTTCAAATAGTTTTCATTTTAAAACTATTTATTTTGGTAGCAGCTGTTTTACATATATTTTTGAAATAAACAAACAGAATTTTTGTTTAAAGCATGGAAAATATTGAGAGGAACAATTAAAAAATAATCAGAATATTTATAAATATGTTACTAATACCTGTTTTTCTTTCCACCAGAATCCACAGGTTGCAAAGTACATTCCCAATGAAACAAGGCATCTGTGTATACGGTGTGTGATAAAAGATCTTTGTCCTCTGGAGTCACTGCTCTTTGACACCAAGGCTGGGACCATGCATGTCTCAAGAATTAAGCAAAGGTTTGTTGAGGCAAAGGATAAATGAATCTTCACATCGAGACAGGAAGTCATTTCCATTTGGTAGGAGCCAAACTTCCTGAGTTCAAATCCTGTCTTTACACCGAATGACTTCAGGCCAGTTACTTAACATCTCTCTGACTCAGTTTCCTCAAGCAGTACAAGGATTATAGTAGTAGAACCTACCATAAGGTTATTGTAAAGTTCAGTTGAGTTGAACAGATAAAGTTCTTAGAACAACAGGTGGCATGTTTTAAACTATTACGTGTTCCTGATAAAATAAAGAACGACTCAGAGTTTGTTTTTTTTTTTTCATGTCTCAGAAATATTCATGACTTGAGCTCAGCATACTGATTTTTAAGCCCAATTCTATTTCTAAAACGTCTGAACTATGTTCAAGATACATAGATGGGTTCTTTACCACTAGCGACACCTGGGAAGTCCCCACAGAAACTAATCTTGAAATGTGTGTCATTTTTACTGTTCATGGATTTTTGTAAGATATTGACTTTTTATCTATCTAGTTACAGAATAATATAAAGTAATTCTAATATGAAACAGTCAAATCTTGATGATTGCCTGATAATGGTCTCAGCGAGGCAGCAGTGGGCCGTGGCGTGAAGTGAATCTTAATTCCTTGTTCAGGAACTGAATCTGGGTGAGAACCAGGAATCCTTGCCACCAGACCAGCAAGGACTAGAAGCTAGAAACTATTTTTTTCTTGGTCTTTGCCCCCAGTGAAAAATGCATCCATCATAGAGGCAGAAATCATACATGCAGGTATAAAGTTTATTATTAGAGACATATCACAACAAGTGGGACAGCACACAGAGAAATGGTTTGTTTAGTTAAGACAGAAGCAAGGCAGAGAGGAACACCTGGAGTGAAACGGTGAGAAGGAGTACTGTAAAGAGACCGTTAAGTCATTTATATACGTCACTTCTTCCAGCTGTTTGTCTTCTTTCAGGCCAATTATCTGGTTTCTTTTCCCACATCTGACCTGTCCTGGGACACTCTGTTGGGATCCACAAGCACCTCTTAACCAAGATGGATCTCAAAGTGAAGGCTTCTGGGAGGAGCACGCCTCCTTATGGCCTAGCATTATCCCTTGACCCTTGACCCACAAGGAGGATTTCTGTGCATGTGTAGTGTCTCCCTTGTTCCAAAAGAGAGGTGAGTGGAGATCCCTTAACCCTTTACTCAAACAGGGTTTTACCCCTCTTTGTCCTTACTGTGACTATTATCTTAAGGTGTTTACGAAAGACAAAGACTAGCTTTTTACCCCATTTCTGTTGTTACTTCCAATTTGGATGGCAAATGGGAGGCTGATTATAAATGCCTCAACTGGGGCTCACCTATCTCTTGTCTCAGGAAATGCAAACAAGAGGCTGGTTGTAGCTGTTTAACCTGAAGCCCATCTATCTCCTACATTAATAGGAAAAGGATGGGAAGAAATGGGTTTTACAGCAATGTGACTTTTCTCCATCTGAGAGAAACTTATGCATGGGCAAGAAAAAAAAAAGACTACGTGAATTATTTGAGAGATAAATAGGGTACCCTTGTTTAAGTAAAATGATACATCATTAAAAGTGCTTCAGCTGAGTTTTCAGTTCAACTCACAATATCATTTGAGTCATTCTGGCTGAAACCAAGATCCTGTCACTACAACCTGGGGCTTTGCTGTTTATAACCATCATTAAAATATTTTTTGAGATAATATACCCTAGGCACAGATTTTCAGGTAGACACAAAGAACTCACAGACTGGTGGGAGGCTACGTGGATAAAATGGGGACTAGAATACTATCATGGCTCTGAATGCAGAGAGGAAGACTGTGATTGGCATGGGGAAGGCATTATGCAACCCACATCAGTGCGGTGACGTTTCAGCCTTTTGAGCCATTGTTTCGTCATCTGTGAAAAGAGAATACTAATACACATTGTCAGTTGTTTCTAAAGATGACAGATACAAAGGTCATGTTAAAGAGTGTACATGTGTTTCCATGTGTTCAAAACTATGTACTTTTATAATTTAGTTTAAGTCCATAAATTGTTAATCTTTTCCATCTATACACTTACTTTTGTTTTCCAGTGCAGTTCAATAAACAATTGCTATTATACCTAATCGTTTAAACAAAGTTTTGCTAATAGTAGCCCTCTTAGAAAAAGGACATACATATATTTGAGGCAATTATGAAGCAAGGCCAGTTTAAATTACTTAGAAAGTAAAAATGTAAAGTATGTTAAGCTTAATATTATCAAGTGCAAAGCACTTAGACCTTTTCAATATTTAGCCTTTGTTCAAAGACCAAGTCATTTTCTGTTGTTCCACATATGCATTAACTTCTTTCATAAAAATTTCTTTTATCGATCCTCCCATTTACTGAACTTCTAAATATTTAGAGTAGGTAATATTCTAGTTCCCAATCAAATACACATTTAGGTACCACAATTGTATTTTCTTTGTAAATGTATGTTGATTTTTTTTTCTTTCTTTCAAAGGAAGTCTTTAAAAATATGATAATTTTCTTCTAGGATAATGATGTTTTTGAATGCCACACAGAAAACAGCCTCTTTCTCACCGATTGTATTTCTGTAAACGCGCTTCAGAGGAGCCTACTTCTCCCTTTTCCACCTTAATTCATTCATTAGTGGTGATTTCCTTTGGTCCCCAGATTTCCTTTCATCAGTGAAGGAGCACCATCTGGTAGCAGACAACAGTAAAATCAAGCTACACAGAACACACGCAGGGAGGACTCCCTTCAACCTCCCTCCTCCCAGCCAACATCTGCTTCCCTCTGCTGTTTGGAGTGACATTTTAAAGGGAAAACTGGGAATCATGGTAGTAATTTGAAGTAAATTAAGCAATTCTGATGTTTGATGAAGACATCTGTAATGAGGATTTCAAATCACCAGTATAATCAGTGTTTGCTTGTGTTAAAGTTCTATGTCTTAAGCATTGAATTTATGTAGTTCTTGAGAAACATTTTTTAAAAATGCTTTTTGCTAGCTGAGTAAGTGCCTCTTATTTACTGATGGTGGTAAGTTAAATTTTGGCTAGTTAAGTTTTGTATTGTATCACATATTCTTAAGCAGTTAAGCCTGAGTTAATGGAATTTGTTTATAATTAATACTATGGCATGAGTAATCACATGCATCATCAGGTAGCCAGTATATAACTACAAGTTAATGTGACACCACTTGTACAGATAGGACTGAGCAACTGAACAACAGAAATAAACATACAATTACTTACCTAAGATCCAAACTAATGAACACTTGGAAATGTTAAGCAATGTTGGATAGCAGAAATCGCTTTGTTTTTGCTATAGATGAATTAAATTTTAATAGATTCCTTATTTGTAATTTAACTTTTAATAGTCTAGAATTTAGACCAGCAACTCAGTGGACATAGATTTGAGAAAACTCTGGAAGATAGTGAAGGACAGAGGAGCCTGGCATGCTGTAGTCTACGAGATTGTTAAGAGTCAGACATGAGTTAGTGACTGAAAAACAGCAACAATAAGCCAGTTAAATATGCAGAATCACAAAGTTATGTATGAAGAGAGAAACGTGAAAATCAAAAGAATAGTCTTCCCTATTTTATTTAAAAATTTGTCTTTAAACCCATGCTGATTCTCTCATAACCTCCCAGGGTCAGGCCTCAGATCCATGTCATTGGTGTTTTCATAACAACGGGAGAAACAAAGGCATGACTTGAAATATTGAGCTTGCTTTCTCAATTAGAAAGAACTTTCTAGAACTAAGAATGCTTCCAGCTTCACATAAACCCACATTGCAAGCAGTAGGTTTAATAAATATGGATTTATTTTTTCTAAGATAATAAAAAGTCTTGAGTGAAAGGTAGATACTAGTTGTGATTCAGTTCCATGATGCCAGGGTGGCAGTTCTGATAGTCTCATGGTAACAAAATGGCTGCCAGTATCAAAACATTACATCCACCCTCAGGGCAGAAGGAATAAAGAAAGTGATGGCAACAGATATTTCAATCTTTTTTACCAGGAAAGCAAAATCTTCCCCAAAATATTCTAGCAGAATTTTTATTATGTCTCATTGGACAAAAATGTAACATGTGAACATTCTTAACCAAGAAAGTGTAGAAATAGGAGAATTTATCATTTTATCTCCTTGGGGAGATAAGAAAAGGGGAAAAGGATTAAGAAAAGATGTTTGATAAGCATGTCAAAAATGTTTAACCTAGTTCCCAGCCTCCACTTCAAGACACATCAACAGTTTTTTAAAAGTTTGTTTGTTGAATAAATAGTGTGAATGGAACCTCTGGCACCTATTTTTAAGTAATATGCATCCTCTAAACCCTTCTAATATAAATTCTGGAACCACTCATCCCCCATTCCATTGTCTCCACTGTCAAAATTACTTTCTCTCTCTCGTGTGTGTTTGTGTGTGTGTGTAAAGAGAGGGAGAAGTATTGATTATTCCTTTTAATCCTTCAGGCAGGTGTGGTGGAGACTGGCTAGATGTTTATCTTTTCTATTTCATTAATCTGATCAGATCACATTACTCAACATCCTTAACTTCCCATAAAATAAAATGTGAGCAGTGTAACTGGGTTTGGACCATGCCTGCAAATGGTCCAGAACATCACAGAAATGATGTCCTACAAAATCTTTATGCTCTCTCTCTTTCTTATCCTTGCAACTGTAAGTGAAGGACTTCAAGATGGCAGAGTGACAAAAGAACCAGCACTGACTCTCTGTCACTGGGGGAGAGGCACTAATCTGCACTCATCTGTCACATGAGTTAGTTACTGATTTGAGGGGTATTTCTTCTAGCCGCTGATGTTACTTATGCTACTTACCACCAATGTTGTATTCTCATGTGTAGTTTTTTCCAAATGTCCAGATAACTGGGTGATTGCTTGTACTTCAGGGATTATTATCAGCAAAATGACAGGGGAAGAAATATGTGCTGATGTAATTAAAACTGAATACAGCTTTTTATGGTATAATTAATGTCTTTATATGGACTCCTCGGGAGGTTACAACTTAACGAGTAGGTAGGCAAACCTCCTAAATAACTTGGTAACCATCGAGATTAGACAGCTTTTTAATTAGAGAAAGAAGTAAAAATGTCTTTACACAATCATTAGGCACAATATATCAGAGTATCAGCTAATTACAAATAGATTTAACAACAGTCTTGACATAATCAAGAAGCAACAATTATTTAAGGACTGTTAATCAAGTAAAAAAACTCAGTGTATCATCAGAGGTAGCCCAACGTGATAGAAACTGAGTTCTTCCATGGCAACTAATTCCACTGGGGGTAGAGCAATCCTGATTAAAGTGGATTCTTCCATGGCAACTAACTGAAGCTGCTACCTTTGCGTTGCTGTACTTGAGTTTTCCAGGTTTCTTACTTGTTCTCCTTTTAATTCTTGATTTTTGTTAAAAGGACAAGTGCTCTTTCTCTCCTTTACTACCCAGAGATTTCCTAATTATTCTCCAAGTCCCAGAGCAACTGTGAGCTACATGAAGCATTGCTGTTTCCTGAGTTTCTTTAAGCAATGCTATCTGCTCTCTCCATTGGGCTGTTAAGACAAACTGCACTTGCCTTCTTCACCACTTAATATTTATATGATCTATGCCTGCTTTTCAGCCAAAGATATTTCCATTTATCCCTGAAATCTGGAACACAGAATGAGTAGATTTATTTGTGTGATTGATTTACAGCCCAAATAAGAATTTGGATCTTTATAGTCCTTTGACAGAGCAGGATCATATGCAAACAAAGTATAGAAAGAAAAGCAATTCTATGTATGCATCTATATATTATGATGAGAAATTTTAAGATTTACTTTCTTAGCAACTTTCAAATTTTCAATATAATATTATTGACTACAGTCCCCAGGCTGTACACTACATTCTTATTTATTTTATAACTGGAACCCATTATAACTTATAAGTATGCTTACTTAGTTTATAACTGGAAGTTTGTACCACTTTATCCTTTTTACGCATTTCATCCATACCCCTAATCTCCCTGTCCTCTGTCAACCACCAATCTGTTATCTGTGTCTATGAGCTTTGTTTTACTTTGTTTTGTTCTCTAGATTCCACAAATAAGTGAAATCATTCAGTAATTGTCTTTTTCTGACTTATTTCACTTAGCATACTGCCCTCAAGGTCCATATCTCAGAATAATATCCAAACAGAAGAGGAAAATCAGAGGGGAAAATTAATTGTATGGTGTAATATATTTTGAGCTTATCAGGTGGTTCAGTGGTAAAGAATCTGCTTGCAATGCAGGAGATTCAGGTTCCATCTCTAGATTGGGAATATCCTCTGGAGAAGGAAAAAACAACCCACTCTGGTATTCTTGCCTGGGAAATCCTATGGACAGAGAAGCCTGGCAACCTAGAGTCCATGGAGGTCTCAAAAGAGTCAAACATGACTTACTGACTAAACAACAACAACAACGATTTATTTTAAATGCCATAATTACACATAACTACGCAATTTTTTGTTCATTTTGTATTTGATTTTGTTGGAAGGAGACCTCACAATTTCCGTGGCTCATGGCAATTGCCACACTTAAATACACTGCTCTAGCATATTTTTATTCTAATACTGCAAAGCTAAGAAACAGAAAATTCTGCCCAGGAAATAAGTGGCAAGGGAGTTCTGCAGATAATGAAAAGGTACATTATTATAAAGTGATTTTTGTTAGGGTTTTCAATACTTTTTCTCATGCATTTTATTTAATGGACCATTTAGACAACAAAACCTGGTTGGTTAATTTAAAAGGAGACTCAAAATAGACCAAATTATTTTGCCAACAACGTATATAAAAGGCATCACTGTTGTGCCCATGCTCTTATGAGAGTTTTGGGAATTAACTTTTACCTAGAGTTTTATAAATTCCTCAGTGTTAAGAAATTTGACCTTTTTTCATTTTCTCTTTGGATTTTCAGCCAAGAGTGGATGCCTAAAATGACAAAATACTACAAGGAAAGTGTCTTGTAATTTTCTGGCAGTTGCCCAGAATATAATATAGGAAGTTAAGACTCAAAAATACAGTCTGTGAGGAGGCACTGAAGCAATAATTTTCTTCAGATGTACTCTAGTGGCCTGAGAGACATGATGCAGTTTCAAAAATAAAAAAGGAGAGGGGGGAGAAAAACACTCATGTGCATTTAAGGAGTAACTTATCAATAGATGCATCAGTTTGTGAATATAACAACAACAAAAAAGATTCTAGTTCCCTTACAGGGAGCTAGAGGTCATTTAGTACAAGTACTTTCTTTTAGTGTCCTGTTACAAAAATTAAATATGTATTTTGTTAACACACATATTCTTATATAGTATAGACATAATCCATATTACATAAAATTAATATTCACACTTCTAAGAATTTCATATGTTAAGCCTACATGCCAAGGATGAGGGCTTCCCAGGTGGCACTAGTGGTAAAGAACCCATCTGCTAATTGAGGAGACATAACAGACGTGGGTTTGATTCGTGGGTGGGGCAGATCCCCGAAAGAAGGGAATGGCAACTCACTCCAGTATTCTTGCCTGGAGAATCCCATGGACAGAGGAGCCTGGTGAGCTAAAGTCCATGGGGGTGAAAAAAATTTGAACACGACTGAACGACTTAGCATGTATGCAGGCTACATGACTGAAGTCAGCCTATGTCCTACAGCTTCTGAATTTATGCCAACATATTCTTTAAAGTTTGAACAGTTTAGAATTTTCATTTTTCTTTCAGTTTCATTTGTCTAAAACACTTTTGGTATAATTTGATTATATTAGGGACGTTCTTTCTACTTACAGGAAATGACTAATTCTGTACCACTTAATGACTTTTGCCTTGAATTTTAGTGCCAGGCTGCCTAGGCACAGGAGCGGCTGAGAGGACATACCCAATGCCTGAGGTCAGGGGCAGCGGCTGAGATGAGCTACCACATGCCCAAGGTTAGATGCGGCAGCCCAGAGGAGCTACCCCACCCCTGAGGTCAGGGGAGGCGGTGGAGAGGAGCAACCCACGTCCAAGGAGCGGTGGCTTTGTGGGTGCAAGAGGGCCTAGAGCTACACCACGTTCAAGGTCAGGAGAGGGCAGTGAGGAGATACCCCTCGTCCAAGTAAGGAGCAGCGGCTGCGCTTTGCAGGAGCAGCACCTGAACTTTGCTGGAGCAGCCCTGAAGAGATACCCCATGTCCAAGGAAAGAGAAACCCAAGTAACACAGATGGTAGGTGTTGCAAGAGGGCATCAGAGGGCAGACACACTGAAATCATAATCACAGAAAACTAGTCAATCTAATCACACTAGGACCACAGCCTTGTCTAACTCAATGAAGCTAAGCCATGCCCTGTGGGGCCACCCAAGATGGGCAGGTCATGGTGGGAGGTCTGACAGAATGTGGTCCACTGGAAAAGGAAATAGCAAACCACTTCAGTATTCTTGCCTTGAGAACACCATGAACAGTATGAAAAAGCAAAATCATAGGATACTGAAAGGGGAGCTCCCTGGGTTGGTAGGTGCCCAATATGCTACTGGAGATCAGTGGAGAAATAACTCTAGAAAGAATGAAGGGATGGAGCCAAAGCAAAAACAATACCCAGCTGTGGATGTGACTGGTAATAGAAGCAAGGTCCGATGCTGTGAAGAGCAATGTTGCATAGGAACCTGGAATGTGGGGTCCATGAATCAAGGCAAATTGGAAGTGGTCAAACAGGAGATGGCAAGAGTGAACGTCAACATTCTAGGAATCAGAGACCTAAAATGGACTGGAATGGGTGAATTTAACTCAGATGACCATTTACCTACTACTGCGGGCAGGAATCCCTTAGAAGAAATGGAGTAGCCATCATGGTCAACAAGAGAGTCCAAAATACAGTACTTGGATGCAATCTCAAAAACGACAGAATGATCTCTGTTCGTCTCCAAGGCAAATCATTCAATATTACGGTAATCCAAGTCTATGCCCAAACCAGTAACGCTGAAAAGCTGAAGTTGAATGGTTCCATGAAGACCTATAAGACCTTTTAGAACTAACACCCAAAAAAGATGTCCTTTTCATTATAGGGGACTGGAATGCAAAAGTAGGAAATCAAGAAACACCTGGAGTAACAGGCAAATTGGCCCTGGAATGTGGAATGAAGCAGGGCAAAGACTAATAGAGTTTTGCCAAGAAAATGCACTGGTCATAGCAAACACCCTCTTCCAACAACACAAGAGAAGACTCTACACATGGACATCACCAGATGGTCAACACGGAAATCAGACTGATTATATTCTTTGCAGCCAAAGATGGAGAAGCTCTCTATAGTCAACAAAAACAAGACCAGGAGCTGACTGTGGCTCAGATCATGAACTCCTTATTACCAAATTCAGACTTAAATTGAAGAAAGTAGGGAAAACTGCTAGACCATTCAGGTATGACTTAAATCAAATCCCTTATGATTATACAGTGGAAGCGAGAAATAGATTTAAGGGCCTAGATCTGATAGATAGAGTGCCTGATAAACTATGGAATGAGGTTTGTGACATTGTACAGGAGATAGGGATCAAGACCATCCCCATGGAAAAGAAATGCAAAACGGCAAAATGGCTGTCTGGGGAGGCCTTACAAATAGCTGTGAAAAGAAGAGAAGTGAAAAGCAAAGGAGAAAAGGAAAGATATAAGCATCTGAATGCAGAGTTCCAAAGAATAGCAAG
>SJXQ01004679.1:6231-71658 GCA_006408695.1 Aepyceros melampus
CAGTGACCAGTCCTCTGCTCACCCTTCCAATTTCTTTTTTTTGGCTGCACTGCTTGTCATGTAGGATATTAGTTCTCCAACCAGGGATCGAACCTGTGCCCCCTGCAGTGGAAGTGCCAAGTCCTAACCACTGGACCACCAGGGAAGTCCCCCTTCCTTCCAATTTCATCCTATGCCCCTTTGTACCTTCTTCACTATGGTACAGCCCCACTGGGCTGTGCTAGGGAAGAATCCAGGTTCTTTCCACCTCAGAGATTTCCACTTTGTTTCCTCTGCCTGGGATGCCCTTCCCCCAACTCTTTGCTTGGATAATTCCTGCTTATCTTTCAGCCTCAGCCAAACCTGTCACTTTTTCCCAGCCTTTCCTCCCAATAAATTATATCTCATTTATTATTCTTTTTCAGAGGACGTTATAGCACTCATGACACTTCATGATGAAACATTTGTGCATTTGTTTGCATTCCAACTCTCCCACATGACTGCAAGGGTTAGAAGGACAAGAATCATGACTTTTGTGGCCACTTTATATCCCCAGCACCCACCGAACCCAATGTCTGGCATACAGAAGACACAAACAAAAGTACTGAACAAAAACAGTCAATGCCTTCAAAGGATATACAATATAGTGGGGAAATACACAAAGAAGCAAATTTTATCAGATAGGCAGGGTTTCGGGAAGGGCTACAGAAAAGAGATGACCTCTGAGCTGATGACTGAAAGATAAGTAGACATTTGCCAGGAATGTGACCTACTGAAATGCTCTAGGCCACCAAGGGTAGACTGTATGTGGGGAATAGCAAGGAACATGTGATGTCATGCAAACTCTTGGCTTTGATATCTGGGCGGATAGTGGATCAAGCAGTATAGTGAATATAAGAAGAAGTTCTATTATTATTATTAGTTACCAGGGTCCAGAACCCAAGGAAAAGAAGCCATTGGCAGAGTTTGGCATTTGGATAGTGTCAAGGGAACAATGGCATTCCCTTGTTCATCTGCCTCTCATCACTCTCAAGCTAAATAGGAAAGATCATGATTTCAACCTGGGAATATTCAGTGCTTAGTCATAGATGCCCACACATAGGTCAGGCCAGGCCAAGGGAGGGCAGTGGATTCTGTGATGCTCTTCATGGAAGTAGTAAGGGCAGAAATCCTAAATAAATACAATAAAATGCTACCTCACACCTGAATGGTATTGGGTTGAAAAACATGAAGATACGCCATTACTAGGGAGTTACCACACTCTATTAGCTCAACAGCTTCTTTGGTCTGACAACAGGTCTATAAATACCTGCATGTTAACAGAAGGTAGGAGACTTTCCTGGTGGTCCAATGGTAAAGAATCTGCCTGCCAATGTAGGGGACAAGGGCTTGATCCCTGGTCCAGGAAGATTCCACATGCCACAAAGCAACTAACCCTGGGTGCCACCACTACTGAGCCTACACGCCTAGAGCCTCTGCTCTGCAACCAGAGAAGCCACTGCAATGAGAGGCCCATGCATGGCAAATAGAGAGTAGCTCTTGCTCTCCGCAACTAGAGAAAACCTTGAGTGCAGCAATGACCCAACACAGCCAAAAATAAAATAAATTCATTTTTAAAAAAACAGAAGATGGGAAGAAACTGCCAATGTAGGGGACAAGGGCTTGATCCCTGGTCCAGGAAGATTCCACATGCCACAAAGCAACTAACCCTGGGTGCCACCACTACTGAGCCTACACGCCTAGAGCCTCTGCTCTGCAACCAGAGAAGCCACTGCAATGAGAGGCCCATGCATGGCAAATAGAGAGTAGCTCTTGCTCTCCGCAACTAGAGAAAACCTTGAGTGCAGCAATGACCCAACACAGCCAAAAATAAAATAAATTCATTTTTAAAAAAACAGAAGATGGGAAGAAGAAAAATCTGACATTTGTTGCCACCCATAGTGAAACTTTCTAGGCCTCCCTCCCCCTGCCCCACCACACACAGAACAGTGTTACATGAAACAGGAAGCTTTGAATCACAATTCTGGTTAAAACCTAAGGAACCTATAGTTTATTTCAAAAATGCTAACAGAGGCACAGGAAGAAAAAAATCACATCCTGGAAGCCTCCATGACAAAGCAATTCTTTGGGGAGGAAAAAAACCAAACTTTTCAAAACAGCAATAAAGCAGGGAAAGCAACAGTAGGAAAAGACAAACATTTAGCAGAAAATTATAAAATAGACAAGCGTGTGGAAGTGGTAGCAGTGTAATGCAGTAGGGCTAAACAAGCACACATATTGGCACTGATTATCAAGCTGGGGGCCCAATCCTGGCTCTGTGCCCCATGTGACAGCTGTATGACCAGAATGAGTCTCCTTGGGCCTCAGTTTCTTCCTGTCAAGATGAGATTCTGGAAACAGATCATCTCAAAAGATTCTTTCCAGTTGAAAAACATCCCTGTAAGAGCACAGTGATTTTTTTCTTTCTGTCGCAATTATAATACAATGAGAACAGCCATGACAGGCCAGGCATTTTGGTGATTCTCACTGTCGCCTACAACTGTGTGAGGGAAACACTATTCTATGCAAAAGGATATGATAATAGAAAAGGACAACATGATTATTATTTTTTAATGGGTAGGGGATTTCCTTTTGAAAATGTAATGAAAATGTCCTGGAACTGGAGAGTACTCACAACATTGTGAATGTACCAAATGTCACTAAATTGTGTACTTTAAAATAGCTAAACTGGCAATTTTTATGTTATGTGTATTTTACCACAATTAAAAAATAAACTTCCTGGGAGGAAAAAATGAGCATTTGTCTTTGGGATGCAATTAGTTTCTCTTAGAAACTGTGGGAGCCCCACACTGTTGGTGGGAATGTAAATTGGTGCAGCCACTATGGAAAACAGTCTGGAGGTGTCTTAAGAAACTAAAAATAGAACTACCATATGATCCAGCAATCCCACTCCTGGGCATATATATGAAAAATATGAAAACAAATTTGAAAAAATACATGCACCTCAATGTTCATTGCAGCACTATTTACAACAGCCAAGACATGGAAGCAATCTAAATGTCCATTGACAAATGAATGGATAAAGAAGATATGGTACATATATATAAAACAACGGAGTGTTACTCAGCCATAAAAAAGAATAAAGACATTTGCAGCAACATAGATGGATCTAGAAACTATCATATTAAATGAAATAAGTCAACCGAAGACAAATATTGTATGATATTCCTTACATATGGAATCTAAAGATATAATACAAATCAACTTATTTACAAAAGAGAAACAGACTCACGGACAGAGAAGACAAACTTATGGTTACCAAAGAAGGGGAGGCACAAACTAGGAGTATGGGATTAATAGAAACACATTATTTATAAATAATAAGGATTTACCATATAGCCAAGGAACTATATTCAGTATCTTATAATAACCTATTGTGGAAAAGAATCTGAAGCTATACACCTGAAACTAACATAATACTGTAAATCAACTATAGTTACATAAAAAATAAAATATAGAGGAGCACTTCCTTATAGATGAATTCCAGTTTAAAAAAAATGAGGGATGATAAAATTAGAAAAATTATTGCTTTTCAGAAATTCGAGTAAAGATTGCCAATTAATGCTAAAACTGTTGGAGGAATGATTTGGGAAACAGGATATTCATAAGGTCTTAAAGTACCATGCCACAGATATTTTTTATTAATTATCTATAAAAAACAGAACCTCAGCAATGAAGAGATATGGCAGACACCTCCTTAATAAATGATTACTTTAGCATCACCAATAACAGGGTAAACTGACATTACATTTCTTTACCCAAAATGTAATGCAATGAACGTACACAACATCACCTATGTAAATTTCTTGCCAAAAGCACAGAACTCAAATCTAATCTCAGGAAAACAATCACACAAAGCCAAACTGAGGAATGTTTTTTATATCACAACTGTCCTGGCTTCTTCAAAATTGTCAATGTATCACAATGAAACAAAGAAACAGGAACAAAAGGGACAGATAATCAAATACTTGTCCCTTGATTGGATACCAAATGTCTCCTCAAAAATGCTATAAAAGATACTTTAAGATAATTGAAAAAAATATAATTATAGGCTATAAACTACATAAAATTATTGTATAGGTGATAAATCCTTGAGTGTGAACACTATTATTGTTATGAAGGAGAAAGTCTTTCTTCCCATTCTCTTTAATTAAAATTTTACATTGAGATAGAAACATAATTTGTAGATTCACATGTAATTATAAATAGTACAGAGTGATGTAATATACCTTTGAAGTATGATTACTATTAACCCCATTTTACAGAAGATGGTGAGGCCCAAACAGATGAAATAACTTGCCTATAGCTAGCAGCAACAGAGCCAGGATACAAACCCAGGGAGTCTGTCTCCAGAGACTACACTGACTCCAGAGGACATAACTGAGGCTTTTGGAGCTTAGGGAACTCTGGTTACCAACTGGCAGAAATGGGTTCTGAAACAGGTGTATCGGATTCCAAGGCCCATGTTCCTTCCACCCTGGATGCTTGGGAAGGAATAGCTGGCTCTTAGAGAAAAATTTTCTGAAAATCTGTTTTTGGTTACCCCCTACTCAGTGTTTTTCATCATAATCCATACCCCATCCCATTCTGCCCCACTGAGGAGTTGTGGTAGGGCAATAATGCAGAGAGACGAAGAACTCATTTCCTGTACCTGCCATAGCTGAGACACTGCACCAGAGGAAAAAAGAAGGGGAGTGGAGGTTCTGTTCCTTTACTCCTGTACTAACACCATCCCTTTTATTTGAGAGTCACACACATACTAAGGTTTTGGTCAACAGAACAGGACCAGATGGCTTTTCCTAGGTGATGGTGGTCCAGTCATCAAGCCACACAGCCGTCGAGATTTCACACCGAAGCTCTGTGATCAATTCACTGACTGCTTTGTGATGCTCCCCTTGGCGCCCAAGTGTTAGCTAAATCACCAGAGTGTTTACAAATACACTGTGATGTGCTAAAAAAAAAAAAAACTGCAAGGTTGAAATTTACTTCCCTTGGATCTGAAGCCAACAGAACAGTTTCTCACTGCATCTGTTTTATTTTCATGCCTACCCAGACATATTTTACCACTTCACCTTATTATGTAACTCCCACACTAGATTAAGTGTAATTTACCCATTTTTGCACACTTTTCCTGTCCCCAATCTCACTCTCAAAAGAGTTTTTCTGGAGTCAATAGGAGAGACAGCCAAAAATTACAATACTTAAGGAAGAATTAATATAAAAAAAAACCCTCAGGGATTTAGTGTGTTTTGTTTTGTTTTTTATTTGGAGGTCAAGGGCACAGAAAGGCTGAAACAGCTGTCTAGAAGCCCACACAATTCACTTCTTTCCTTGTTAGACGCACTGCTATTTTATACCTCATTTCCAAATAACTTGTTTTCTGATTAAAAGAAATACATATTATATAAAATTTGGAAAATACAACAGGGAAAAAATATAAATGCATCCTACTACCTGGGGATAGTCAGTTCAACAACTTTGGATCATTTCCACCCATTCTGTATTTATCATCACATTCATAGGTATACAGATGTAAACACATAGAGATATACATAAACTCCTAGTTACACTGAAAAGACAGAAATAGAAAGAATAATCCCACACTCTTCCATTATACCATGAACATTTTCTTTGGCATTGGTCTTGATTTTTAATAGCCAGATATTTTGCTCTATGGACCTGTCATAATTTACTAACATTCCCCTATGTTAGTTTGTCACCATTTATAAATACTTTAGTATATAAAGTTGCGTACATATATCTGATAGTTCCTTCAGAAATTATACTTGTAAAAATTAACAAGGGATCTATGTTATATACAAAAAAATTAAAAGATACAAATAAGCAAAAAGAAAGCCAACCGCAATCATTTTAAAAAATACTTTGGTGTCTATCCCCTTAGACTTTTCTCTGTATGAAACACACATGGACATAACACATATATTAATATGGGATCATACTATTAATAATAAAAAGTAACAGTTACTAATAATAGTTACCATGTATTGAGTACTTACCACATGCCAGGCACTGTGCTCTTCTTTTTTTCTCGCTTTTTACTGGACTCTTTTTTTAAAAAAAAAAATTGTGGCATAGCTGTTTTACAATGTTGTGCTAGTTTCTACTGTACAGCAAAGTGTATCAGTTATATATATATGTATATTCCCTCATTTTTGTATTTCCTTCCCATTTAGGTCACCACAGAGCACTGAGTGTAGTTCCCTGTGCTAGACAGTAGTTTCTCACTAGTTATCCATTTTACACATAGTATCAATAGTTTCTATATGTCAATCCCAATCTCCCAATCCATTCACCCCAGCCTTCTACCCTTGGTATCTATAAATGTGTTCACTATGTCTGTGTCTCTATTTCTGCTTTACAAATAAACTCATTTATACCATTTTCTGATTCTACATATATGTGTTAATATGATATTTGTTTTTCTCTTTCTGACTCACTTTACTCTCATCATTTTCTGATGTAATCCTTGCAACCACCCTACAGATTAGCTCAGCAGTTTCCAAATTCCTCTGCACACTGGAGTCACCTGGTGGGCCTCAATCCCTGAGCACTGGATCTCATTCCGAGAGACTCGTATTTCATCGGTCTGGGTGAGGCTTGGGCTTGGATGGGCTTTAAAGATCCCCAGGTGATCCTAATGGACATGCTTTGGGAACTGTTAGGCTCACTTCTATCTTATCCCTCTTTTAACTAATGTGGAAGTTGAAGATGGGCTTTCTGCACATTCTTCATTATTTCCTTAGGATGAATTCCAAGAAAAGGAATTTCTGGGTGAAAAGATAAACATGTTTTTTAAAGCTTTTGATAAACATTGCCAAATTGACATTCCCACCAGAAGTGAACATTAATGCCTACTTGCTTGTGTCCTTGCCAAAGCTGCATTTTGTCATTTCTTTTTAATGACTGCAAATTATATTGGAGAAAACAGTATGCCGTTTTAATTCCCCCTTTCTTTGGCTACTACTGGGACAGAACATTTTTTCATGTTTATTGGCCATCTGGATTTCTGCTTAAGTATTTTCCTATTCCCATCCTTTGCACATTTTTCTAGTAAAATACTTGTATTATTCTTATTAAGCTGTGAGTCTATATATTAAGGATAATGAGTCTTTTTGCAATTGTTTTCAAGTTCTCTCATGGTTTTGTGTAGAAATTTTAAATTTTCATATAATTGATTATATTAAACTTTTTCTTCATTAGTCTACCTTTCATATTATGCATACAAATATCTTCCCTACCCCAAAATTATGTGAGTATTCTCCTATATTTTTTGAGTTCCTTTATCATTTTTTAAACTTTTAATCCTTTATAATGCAGCAGTTCCCAAGCAGGACTACACATCAAAATTGCTTACGGCACTTCTTTAAACGCTCAAGTCTTAAGACTGAATCACAATTTGAGGGGATGGAACTGAGCAGGAATATTTTTAAAAGGTACTTCCAATGCACCCCCTTCTTTTATTAAGAAACATTATTTTAATCCTTCTAAATTTATATTGGTGTCATTTCTCCAAGTTACTCCAGCATGTTTGTTAAATAAAGCATTTCATAAACTTGAAATGCTACTTTTGTCCTCGTTGGTAAGCTCTGTGACAGCGGAGCCCATTCCTGTGTGCGCTGACCACTGCCATCTCCAGGGCTCTCCACAGTGTCTGGCACACAAATGGTGCTGGATGTTCACTGAATAAATAAATGGCACCTGGCAACACAAGCCTCCATCCTCATCCCGCCCCAACTTGGCTAGTATTCTCTTCACTATTTTCTTGACCATTAGACCAATGAAACTGATGTTATTAAGGATGACTCTGGGTTATCAAAAATATTAAATTATGCTCAGTAAACTCTGTTTAAAATGGCCAGGAAACGTCTTAGAGGACTCCACCAATCAAAGTCAAAATAATGATGTTGGCCGTGTTTAAGAGGTATGGGAATTCTGATCCAGTTCTCCATGGAGGAACTAGACAGCATTGACCTGAGAGACTAACGACACTTGGCTTCCTCTAGCTCTGAAGAGTTCCTCTAGCAGATGCAGAAACTGACTCAGAGCTTCCTTGAGCTGAGGACAGAACCACACATTCCCTGCTCCAAGAGTCAATAAAAAAACTTGGAATAGTGAATCAGGAGACCCAAGTTTTAGTTCTGTCACTACTGCTAACCTATTTGACCACGGGCATGTCACTAAACCTCTAGGGGTTGGGCTAGACGTTTTCTAAGGATCTCTTCAGATCTAAACCTCTACATAGAGTCCCAAACAAAAGAGGGAGGGGATATATGTGTACATATGGCTGATTCATGTTGTGGTACAGCAGAAACTAACACACTGTAAAGCAATTAACCTCCAATTAAAAAACTTTTAAAAAGACCCAAATAGACTACTGTGGGACAGGCCTTCCAAGGACAACCCAAAATTCCCTCCACAGAATGGGGTCCAGGTCCATTCCAGAACATAGCAAATAATGACAGTAGTAGAAGCAATAGTAGTAATATTAATAGGAGTACTAGTAACAGTAACAGCTATTGCTGAATTTTGTGCGTGCATGCTCAGTCGTTCAGTTGTGTCTGACTCTTTGCAACCCCTGACTACAGCCCACCAGGCTTCTCTGTCCATTGGGATTCTCCAGGCAAGAATACTGGAGTGGGTTTTGCCATTTCCTCCTCCAGGGGATCTTCCCAACCCAGGGATTGAATCCTTGTCACCTGTAGCTCCTGTACTGCCAAGTGGATTCTTTTGGGGTTTTTTTAGTTTATAAATTTTTATTGAGATATAGCATATTGATTCAGTATTTGCATGTATATTTAAACAATCACCACGAGTCTAGTTTACCTTTATCACCATACACAGTTACAGATTTTCTTACTGTGGTGGAAACTTTCAAGATCTATTATCTTGGCAACTTTCAAATATACACTAGAGTATTATTAACTAGAAGCACCATGCTATACATTACATTCCTAGGACTTACTTATTCTATAACTGGAAGTTTGTACCTTTTGACTTCCTTTACACATTTTGCCCAACCCCACCCCACATCCTTGGTAATCACCAATCCATTGTCTGAATCTGTGAGCTGCTTTTTTTTTCTTTAGATTCCATGTATAAATGAGATCATATGGTATTTATCTTTCTTGGCAGGCAGATTCTTTACCACTGAGCCACCTGGGAAGCCCATTGCTAAATTTTACTGAGCACTTACTGTATGATAGACAATATTCTAAATGGCTTACTACTAAAAACAGTGGCACAAACTTTCATGGCACTTACTATGTTCCAAGTATTTTGTTTAATATTAACTTAATTAATCATCAAAACAACCTTACGAGGTTGAGTTCTATTGTTATCCCCATTTTACAAAAGAGAAAAATGAGACACAGAGAGATTAAGGGACTTGCCCAAGGTCTCACAGCTACCAAGTGACAGATCCAAAGCAGTTGAACCTAGACCCACACTTATACTATTCTACCATACTGCCACCCGAACTATCACTGTACTATGTTTGTCATTTCAGAGGCTGCACAAAGCAAGGAATGTGTTGCAGTTACTTCTGTGGAATACTCCCCCTCTTCATTAATGCTAGAAAAGCTGTTCGCCTCCAATGTGATTTTAAGCAGATCAAATTTCAGGGCCTGAGATAGCAAAATATATTACTTATTAAGAAAGTATGACATTTTTATTAAGAACTGTTATCCATTAAAATGTTTTTATTATAAATCATTAACTTACTAATGACATTTCCATTAAACAGAAAGAAAACACACGGTTTTTATGCATCATTAGGAACAAAACTTTAGCTCCCCACCTGCACAAATTCTAGGGCTTCTCAGGTGGCACTAGTGGTAAAGAACCCACCTGCCAATGCAAGAGACACAGGTTTGATCCCTGGGTGGGGAAGATCCCCTGGAGAAGGAAATGGCAGCCCACTCTAGTTTTCTTACCTGGAGAATCCCAATGGACAGAGGAGCCTGGCGGGCTGCAGTCCATAGGGTCACAAAGAGTCAGACACGACTAAAGCGATTTAGCACGCACTCAGGAACACAACTTTAGCTCCCCACCTGCACAAACTCTAATTCCATACTTTCAGCACTATCTTTTAAACACTGACCTGACAGTTCACAGTATCTCAAACAAACCAGGCCAAACCAAACGCAGTACACTAACTTCCCACCACCCTCACACCCCTGTCACTACCTTTCATGGTCCCCATCTCAATGAATGGCACCACTGGCCCCAGGCACCCAAAACTGGGTGTCAACCCAGGCTCGGTTCCTCCCACATCCAATTACAGAATGTTCACAGAATTCATCTCATTCTCTCTATCCTTGCTGCCCCTCCTTCTGCTCAGACCCTCACCATCTCTTCCCTAAGCCACTATACCAGAAATGTCCCAACTGGTTGCTGGTTTCCATTCTCTCCAGCTCCAACCCTACCTCAATAATGCTGCCAAAGTAATCTTTCTAAAACAAAACCTGATGATGTACTTTCCTGTTTAGAATCTTTGTCTGGGATAAAGTGTAAAATCCTTCCTAGGACATACAAGGTTCTTTATCATCTGGCCTCTGACTACCTTTCTTGCTTCATCCGAGGTCGTGGCCCACACATCTCGCATGAGACCAACAGAGCAACTTGGAAGTTCCCAAACAGTGCTTCTCTGTCTGCCCAGAATGCAATTCTCTCATTTGCCCATCTGGCAAACTCTCACTTATTTTTCATTTTTTTAGGCCAGCTCAAAACCCACAGTTCATCATGCTTTTCTCTGAGCAACCGTCACATTTTGAATCTCTATTATAACACTTATTCAACCTGACACAACTATTTGCTTATATAGTTTGTCTCCTTGATAAGACAAGGAACCCTCTAGGGTTCTGCATCTTACTCATTTCTATTTTCTACTTGTTGAATTAAAGAATGTCTCAGAATTTAAACAAGAATATCCAAACTTCTCCTGATAAATCCCATTGGGTGAGTCAAACCAGGCATATAGGCTGAATCTCATTTCAACAAGTATCTTTAAAGTGACAACTCTAGCATATCAAAAATACTTGTTACAGCCATAACCAACAGGAGACAGTTTTAAAAGAAA
Source organism: Aepyceros melampus (assembly GCA_006408695.1). Classification (NCBI taxonomy): domain Eukaryota; kingdom Metazoa; phylum Chordata; class Mammalia; order Artiodactyla; family Bovidae; genus Aepyceros; species Aepyceros melampus. Next base: position 17,369 of record SJXQ01004679.1, read on the forward strand.
CATCAGACCACCAACAAACCTACCTGTTGAATATTTATAGACATTTGAGCTCCCTTCATTCTACTCCATCTAGGTGGTTCTTAACCTTTTTTGGGTCACAGACCAATTTACGTAGTGTTTGTCTACCATTTCTTAAACCCATACTCCCTTATGATAAACACAAAAATCCCATGCCTCCCTGGAGATTCTGATACTCTTCAAAACCCACCAAAAATAAAAGGAAAGTTATTTATGTGGTAAGAAATCACAGGTTCACAAGAGATGTGCTCTATCAGGCAAGACAGCATTAAGCTCTGCTCTCAAGTCATTCCATTGTAGTAGAACAAGCATTAATATTAACGTATAACATTGAATATCCTTTAAAGTCTTTATTGGGAAGAGAAAGCCAGAGAGGTGCTGACATCTGTCTCCCCCACCTTGAGAACCTTATGACGGAAATTTGCCAGAAACAAATAAACTGAAATATGAAAAAAATATCCTCCATCTCCTGACCTATAACCCCCATGAGCACATGTTCAAATGAAGGCAGTTCTTTGAAAATGCTCCTGGCACTACATTTTCCTGCTACTCCTACTCTCCACACACACCCCTTTACTCCTACTTTAAAATAATCGGAACTAGCTAGCAGCAAGTCCTTTTGAACTAAAAAGCTTTGTCCTGGCCAAGACAAACGGTTAAATTAAAGAAACAGCTGCCTGGCTGCCTGCCTCTGGCTTAGGGGTTTGGGTTGTGGTAGAGGATAGAGAAGGAGGAAAAACCAGTTGGAGGAGTAAGTACTAACTTCTTACCCTGCCACATGGCCATCTTGATCCTATTCTCTCCCACACTGAGGTCAGCAAGCTCAGAGTTTCCCAGACCCCTTAGTTTTGTAGGGAGACTCGACTGGGATGTGGAGAGAACAGCAGCTGTATCGTCTTGTTTTCTGCAGAATGCTCAAGCTGGAACCTGAAAATGTCAACAAGAAAACGAATAACTAAATGAAAAACATTCAAATCCTTGAAAATTATCTCCTGTCCCCCTCTGGACCTCTCTTTCCATAAGCAGAGACAGTCAAGTGTCATATTTCCACCTAAGCAGCAAGGTATCACTGAAAAAAGAATGGGGAGATCTAGTGTCAGTTAATATTGCCCTTGAGTGTTGTCCAATTCTGCATGAATCATTGGATCTTCAGTACATAGGTTTCAGAATCTCAAAGGATGGATGGTTGGATGAGATAACCATTAAGTGTCTCTTGATGCAACCTCTCAGTTCCACACTTAGGGGAATGAAGAACAGCATAATATCCAAGGCCCTCCCCAACCCTCAAAACGCCCAACTCTACATTAAAAATTTTCATAGAAAGGAGAGCAAATTTTGTGACTAAAGTTTTAAAATGGATCTTGTATAAGAGCCATGCCCTCAAGGTCCTGGTGCTTCCTCTCCACTTCATTATATTTTCTCCATTTTGCCAATGTCCCGTAGGAGCTTAGATTGCTTTTATAATCAGGAAGGAAAAGAACCAAAGGAAAAGAAAAATGTAAAAATAGAACATTAATTTAAGTAAAACCAAATTAATTCAGATAATTTCTATTTTTCAAATATCAAATTCAATCTTTGGACAGTACTGCTTGAAAGGATATGAAAGGCACTAGGAATGGGAGAAAAAATCAAAGGTCTGACTACTTTGTTTGATTTAGAAGATGACTATATTAAACACTTTGCTTATCCATTTAAACAAATTCTTAAGTATTAAAGTGGTCTTCCTTATGTAGTATACAAGCCGATCTACTTTTTCTAAGAAACAGTTCTCACCTTTTGGACCCAGGGAACTTCAAAGTAGATTGCAATTTCCATAACTTTCATACAAGCAACACTTCCACCCTCTAAGTGAAAGTGCTGACAGCAGACACACTAAAGACTAACACGAACTTGACAGCCATCATTTTGGCCTTTTTTAAATGATGTTTTTTGCTGTTGTTTTAGATTTGAGTTTTACGTAACAGATAGTTAGCCAAGGTTTTAACGGAAAAGCTCAAATATATACATAAGAGGAATGAGTAACATAAACGCTCAGTTCAGTTCAGTAAATGCTCAAGTACCTATCAACTAGATAAAAAAAAATCAAGTGACCAATCTCATTTTGTCTATTATTATTCATGAATGGTTGTATGCTTAGTAGCTCAATCGTGTCTGACACTTTGCGACCCCATGGACTGTAGTCCGCCAGGCTCCTCGGTCCATGGGATTCTCCAGGCAAGACTACTGCAGTGGGCAGCCATTTCCTTCTCCAGGGGATCTTTCCGACCCAGGGATTGAACCCAGGTCTCCTGCATTGCAGGCAGATTCCTCACCGTCTCAGCCACCAGGGAAGCCCTCTTATTCATGGAAATGACTTTTTTTAAGGACGAAAGTGCGAATGTGCACACTAACCCCAGGAAGCCAATAGAGAAAAGACAATGCTTTGGCTAAGGAAAGGCTTGCGAGTCCAAGAAAACTAGGAACTCACAAAGTCCCAGGATGGAATCACCAGGAAAATTGCTTCGATGACTTATCTGGAACCTAGAGCAGTTTGTTTTGGTTTGCCTTTTTTTTTTTTTTTTTTTCTCCTCTTATCAAGCGTGCAGTACTGATGCGCGCCTCATGGGACCAGGAGAATTTAACATCTCCGAAGTCAAACTTGGGCAGCTGCTAATAAATCTATGAAGTGTACATAAAGCAGATTCTTACTGGCTTTTTATACTTCACACTTCTGGATTTCCCTCACTTATTCAGGGTAGCTTACACTGACGTTATCATATGGCACACGTACAACTTCACTTGGCACTCCCGGAACGTGATTTGCTCTGAAATATTAATAAGGTACATGCACATCAACGTGAAGGTAAAGTTTTTCCCTTGAGGAGAAGGCGCTCGAGCGCAAGCCTGTAAAGTCAGGAGAGAACCAGCTCCCCGCGTTAAGTGGGAAAAGGAAAACGCAGCAACTACTTTTCCGAGAGGTTGGACTCCTCTTCGTTACGACCCACCCAAACCTGCCAGCCCAGAGCAGGATGGATAAGAAAGGGGCCTCGACGGGGTTTTACCAGCCAAAGCCACCCGGCCCCAATCGTGGAAAGGGGACGCCTGCAGCTAACCTCCCTCCCCCATTCAAAAGCTGGGCGGGCTTGGCGCGGCTCCGCGAGAAAACTTCGCTGGGACAGCGCAGGGACCCTGGCTCGGAGAATAGGGCTGGGCTCCCTGGAAGATGCCGCCCTGCACTGGCTAGAACTGGCCGTTCTAACTCCTCCGAGTGCCAGGCGGCGGCGGCCAGGCACAGGGAACCCCCCTCTCCGGGCGGCCGAGGCAGTGGGGGAGCGCCTCCCCTGTGTCTCTGCGCGCAGGGGGTGCCCTGGGGGTGGGCCAGGGACCAGCGGCCCGCCTAAGACTTGCTGCGGGAGAGACAGCCCATTTGTCTTTACCTGTCGCCGAGATCCGGAGCGACGGAGCCCGTGTCTGCCGCCGGCGGGCCAGCGCTCAGTCGGCTCTGGCGTCCGGGACACTAAGTTGAGCTAGCGCCCCACGTAGCCGGCAGAGCTTCATTCACAGCCCAGCCAGGAGGAGGGGGAGCGGAGCGGGCCCGCGGCTCATGTGACAGGCGCCTCGCAAAGATCTGCCAAGCACGGCCGCCGTCTGCGCGTGCGCGCCCCAGCCAGCACTCTCCCAACACCTCGGCCGAGGTGGGGAGGAGGTGATCCCAGCCCGGGAGTCAGCAGGGCGGGGAGAGCCGAGGCGAAGGCGGTGCAGGGAGGAGTTTCCGTGCGCGCAGCCGCAGTAGGTCGGCCTTGCTCGCTGCCATATTTAATAAGGACTGGGCGGCCCCTAGCCCAGTGCTGGGCGTGTCAGTTACTTTTGAAAAATAAATGCTGCTTTATGTTTCACTGTTTCGAGCCTGCGGTACGGTTTTGTGGTTTTGTCCTTAGAACTAAACTGTTTCTCCTGAGCTTCTGGCCCACAAAATACCTGAGCTAATGTAATAAGTATATTACATTGTGTGTGCTGTGCTCAGTCGCGTTCAACTCTGCGACCTCATGGGCTATAGCCTGCCAGGCTCCTATGTCCGTGGGATTTCCCAGGCAAGAATACTGGAGAGAGTAGCCACGCCCTCCTCCAAGGAATCTTCCCGACCCAGGAAGTGAACCCCCGTCTCCTGTGTCTCTTGCAGTGCAGGCGGATTCTTTACCGCTTGAGCCATCAGGGAAGCTGATGGTATATTACATTAGCTCACGTATTTTGGGCTTCCCAGATGGCGCTAGTGGTAAAGAACCTGCCTGACAATGCAGGAATTGTGAGAACCTGGGTCAGGAAGTTCCCCTGGAGGAGGGCATAGCAACCCACTCCAGTATTCTTGCCTGGAGAATCCCATGGACAGAGGAGCCTGGAGGGCTACAGCCCATAGGATCATAAAGAGTCGGACACGACTGAAGCGACTTAGCACGCACGCACTTATTTTGAGCCTCTGATTATATGCCAGGCACTGTTCTAGCCCTTTACTTTTTCATCTCATTTAGTGTGCACAATAACCCCACTGGGATGTGTACTATTATTTCTCCACTTTTATTCATAAGAAAACAGAGGCACAGAAAGGTTGTCCGGGCTCACATAATAGTGGTAATGTCAATAGTGATCAAATACAGTAATGCTTCTAACAGCCAACATGATCCTCATAGTAACACTGAAAAATCCACAGTACGGTTTTGGGTATTGTCTCCATTTTTAATACTTACAACACAGAGGCTCAAGAAAGCAAAAATCACAGAACTAGAAAGGGGTAGAACTGAGATTCCAACCTAGGCCTACCTGACTCTGAAGTCCTAGGTTTGGAAGAAATAGCCCCTCATTTTACAAAAGAGAAAACAGGCCATTGGGGTGTGTTGACCTACTTAACATGATCCAGCTAATTATTTATTGGCAGAAATGAGGCTGGAATTTGTATAATCAATCCAAGTAGTCTAACTAGAACCCCAGTACTCTAATTCAGAGTCTACTGTAGTGAATAATTTTGAACTACTACTCTGGACAAGCTAAGTGGTGTGAGATACAAAACCTGTATTACCCTAGCCTAGTCAGCTCTAGGCCACAACAACAAATCTATAATCAGAAAAGTCCAGTTTTTTGACCCATTGCAACAAGAGAGTCTGCACACAAGAGAAACCCTGGGGCATCTCATCAAACAAAAAGAGTCTTTATGGTGTTGGGGGAAGGGTGGAGTTTCAGTGAACTTTAGATGAAGCATTGTTTTAGTAAGCTTAAAGTGGGGTTGTCTGAAGGGGTCAATATCAGGTCTGGACTTCGAAGTGAACCCAGAGTCCTGTTTCCTTGGGAACCACAAAGTAAAGATAGATATGGAATGTTCAAATACCCCTTATCTGAAGCTCTACACCTGGATTGGAAATTGAGGCTGCTTCTCTGGGTCCAAGAAATTTCTGTGCTCCAGACAAATGTGAAATGTTTTATTCTCACTGATATGATTTCAAGCAGTAAAATTCCTGATAGCCTATGATTGTAAAAACACAAAGTTTCTCAGTGAATAAAAAACATGGTGGTCACTCAAATAAGGGGACTGTTATCCTCTTATAGCTGCAGCATGTCTTTGGGAGAAATACTGTGTGCTAAGTTGCTTCAGTCGTTTCAGACTGTTTGTGACCCTATGGACCATAGCCCTTCAAGCTCCTCTATCCATGGGATTCTCCAGGCAAGCTTACTGGAGTGAATTGCCATGCCCTCCTCCAGGGGATCTTCCTTACCCAGGGATCAAACCCGCTTCTCTTACATCTCCTGCATTGGCAGGTGGGTTCTTTATCACTGGTGCCACCTGGGAAGTCCAGGGGAATAGCCACAAGTAACTAAAAAGAATTGAGGCAAGTCCGGTCCCATCACTTCATGGCAAATAGATGGGGAAACAATGAAAACAGTGGGAGAGTTTACTTTGGGGAGCTCCAAAATCACTGCAGATGGTGACTGCAGCCATGAAATTAAAAGATATTTGCTCCTTGGAAGCAAAGCTATCACCAACCTAGACAGCATATTAAAAAGTAGAGACATTACTTTGCCAACAAAGGTCCGTCTAGTCAAGGCTATGGTTTTTCCAGTAGTCATGTATGGATGTGAGAGTTGGACTATAAAGAAAGCTCAGCACCAAAGAACTGATGCTTTTGAACTGTGGTGTTGGAGAAGACTCTTGAGAGTCCCTTGAACTGCAAGGAAATCCAACCAGTCAATCCTAAAGGAGATCAGTCCTGAATATTCATTGGAAGGACTGATATTGAAGCTGAAGCTCAAATACTTTGGCCACCTGATGCGAAGAACTGACTGATTGGAAAAGACTGATGCTGGGAAAGATTGCCAGAGGAGAAGAGGACGACAGAGGATGAGCTGGTTGGATGGCATCACTGACTTGATGGACATGAGTTTGAGCAAGTGCCAGGAGACGTGTGAAGGACAGGGCAGCCTGACGTGCTGCAGTCCATGGAGTCACAAAGAGTTGGACACGACCGAGCAACTGAACTGAACTGTACTGAGTCCTCTGATGATGGTAATGGGAGGTGATACCTTGTACAAAAGTGTGCAGGCAGAGAATCACATATGAGGACCTGTGAGTAGTCATCTATGGTTGAAGCTTAGGGTAGAAAAGTGCACAGAAGTTGTAGGAGATGTAACCAGAAGAAAAATTGAGGCCCAGTCTTGGAGGATCCTGAATGTTGGACTGAGATTTATACTTGATTCAGAAAGTGATTGGAAAAGAATTAAAGTTTTTGAGAAAGGTAATCCCTTTATTGGAGCACTTTTTTTTAATTCAAGTGTAATTGACGCTTAACATTATATGAGTTTCAGGTGTGCTGATGACTCACTATTTGTATATATTGCAATATGATTTCCACAATAAGTCTAGTTAACATCTATCACTCTTCTTTAACAAGGTCCATGTTCATGGAGAGGTAGGTTAGTTGATCTGTTTTTGTCATTGCAGTATAGGAGAATCCAGAGCCTATTTTTAGGTTGAGCAGGAAGATCCACTGGTGAAACAGAAATTGAAGAGGCAAGAAAAGGAGGGGATAAATAATGGAGTAAAATACATGGGGAGATAGAAATGAGATGCAAGCTAAGCTGGGAAAAGATGCCTTTTCCTGTGAGAAAGAAAAAGGTAAGTTGAAGGATGGTAATCTGGTTGGAAGCTACCACTGTAAAGTGAGCAAATATTGGCTTTACTTGGAATATAGGTTTCTTTGGGGGGGGGCGGTGCTTGTTCAGGAGTGATTTATGGAGCATATGAAGGCTACAGTACACCCATATGACCACGTGGTGTCGCCACTGACCGCTGACAGCTTGAAGGGCTCCTGTTGGGGATTTTAGGAATGTGCTTTGTAAAAGATGGTTCTATCTCTTGCAAACTACAAAACAAACCAATTATGGGAGTGGGCTCTGGAGCCAGACTCAGAACCAACCAGATTCAGAGACTTACTAGCTGTATCACCTCGTTCAAGTTTCACTCTCCCTCAGGCTTCTTATCTATAAAATGAATAATATGATAAAATGTATTAATAGATTTTAAATAGTTGGAAAGGTTAAATGCTCAACAAATGTGAGCTGGTATTGCTACCCACAGTGATGATGATTAATTAGGCCCCTTTGGATCCACAAATTTTGCAGAAGTTATTTATGTGGTGAGTAAAAAACGCCTATACAAAAATACTTTCCCAAGTGTAATGATTAGAGTGTGGTGCTAATGAGGCAAAGTTAATAATTTAATCAGGAGTTACGGATTCTGTTAACTGTTCTCTTCCCCATGAGAACCTTAGCCAGATGCCCCACAAGTGTGTGTACATGATCATAGAGTATAGATAGATCAATGGTGCAGATAACTGAGACCCTCTGTTCTCTTCCTTCCTTGGAAAAACTTGAAAAAATGTTCCTACCTGCCACAGTGCTCACCAGACTTTTGGTCAAAAGCCATTCCAGTTCTTACAAAGTAGAAAGTAAACACAACCTGATCTTAAAAGTTAATTTTAAAGAAACAATGAAACAGTGAATTTCTCTGTATAATAAAAGGTAGCATTTTAATGTTACAAAAGAGAAACCTCTAGGTCCATAGCTCACAGTGGCACCTAAACTGGCATGTTTAAAGAAGCTTTATTTTTTAAAAAACCATTTTTTAAAATTGAGCTACAGTTAATTTACAATGTTACGTTAGTTTCAGGTGAACAGCAAAGTGATTCACAGAGAGATAGATGCATATAATATATATCTATATATTCTTTTTTTTTTTCAGATTCTTTTCCATCGTAGAGGTTGTGGTGAGTGATAGTCACTTAGTCGTGTCCGACTCTTTGTGACCCCATGGACTTTAGCCTGCCAGGCTCTACTGTCCATGAAATTCTCCAGGCAAGAATATTAGAGTGGGTTGACATTTCCTTCTCCACCATTATAGGTTATTACAAAGTATTGAATATAGTTCCCTGTGTTGTACAGTAGGTGCTTGTTGTGTATTTATTTTATACATAGAAGTGTATAAATGCTCATCCCAAACTCCTAATTTATCTCTCCCCCGATTTCCCCTTTGGTAACCATAAGTTTGTTTTCTATGTCTGTGAGTGTTTTTCTGTTTTGTAAATAAGCTCATTTGTATATATCTGTTTAGATTCTACGTATGAGACCAGGCTGCTCATGTTGGCATCCTGGCTCTGCCACTTACTGGTTGAGCAACCATGCTCCCATGCCTTCATTTCCCCATCTGCAGAGGGAGAATCACAAAGTACTAGATCTCACATGGCTGTGTGAGTCTTATTTCAGTTTTCTTATTTTAGCACACATTTGTGCTCTGTGCCAGACACTATTCTGAGACATTTAAGATGCTAATTGCTTAGTTCTGATAACACTGTAAGCTATATTCTAAGACCTGTTTAGCCCCAGAGAGGTTAAATAACTTAGTTAACACATAAGCACACAAAGTTTTTCAATTAAATTAAAATTTCAAATTGAAACATTGTTGATTTACAATGTTCATTAGTTTTAGGTGTACAACAAAGTAATTTGATATTTTTATAGGCTTTGCTTCATTCAAAATTATTATAAAAGATTAGTTATATTCCTTGGGCTGTACATTATATATTTGTGTCTTATTTATTTTATCCCTAGTAATTTGTACTTCTTAGTCATCCCCCTATTTTGCCCCTCCGCCAACCCTTCCTCCCACTGATAACCATTAGCTTGTTCTCTGTATCTGTGAGTCTTTTCTGGTTTGCTACAGTCAATCATTTATTTTATTTTTGAGAGTCCACATATCTATGAAAGTATACAGTATCTTTCTCTGCCTGACTTACTTCATTAATGTGATAATTTCTAAGTCCATCCAATTTTTCCATTGTGTGTGTTACGTGTGTGTGTATATATATATATATATATATATATATAAATTTTTATCCATTCATCTGTTGATGAGCATTTAGGTTGCTTCCATGTTTTTTGGCTATTATAAATAGCAAAGCAGCTTTATCTTTACTTTGGAATTGTCATTGCAAATCCAGACTGAAATATTTATATGAGTACATAGCCTTGTCAAGTAGTAAGTAAATGTTTCTGGTATTGTTCTTTATTTGTTCCACGTTTTGTTTAAGTCTTTACTATTGTGCCAGGCACAGTGTTAGCCCCTGGGCTTCCCTGGTACTCAGATGGTAAAGAAACCGCCAGCAATGCAGGAGATGCAGGTTGGATCCCTGGGTCCCTGGATCAGGAAGATCCCCTGGAGAAGGGAATGGCTACCCACTCCAGTGTTCCTGCCTGGGGAATTCCATGGACAGAGGAACCTGGTGGGCTATGTGTGGTTAGTGTCCAGGTTTTCCCCAATGGTTTCACTTTTCACTATGTTAACCTAGGGATACTAGTTTTAAAATAAAATATGTGGTATAAACCACTATATATAAAATAGATAAACAGCAGAGTCTTGTATAACTCAGAAAACTATAGTCAATATCTTATAATAACCTATAATGGAGAAGAATATGAAATATATGCATATATAACTAAATCACTTGGCTGTACACCAGAAACTAACATGATATTGTAAATCAACTATACTTTAAATAAAAAATAAAGTAAAACACCATGCATAAATAAAATATCTTGGGTGCCCAAGAAATGCCTGAAATAGTTCTAGGAAAATGAGGCTGAATAAAAGGAAAGGAACAAAGTTCTCTAGTTCAGGGGATCTATCAAGACAGTAGGTTAAGAAACCTAAAAATAGAGTAATCTAGGACACTTACAATCACTTTGTACTTGAAGAGCTGAGTATCAAAATTAACAAATGGCAGGACTTCTCTGCTGCTCCAGTGGTTAAGACTCTGGGCTTCCACTGCAGGGGGCACAGGTTTGATCTCTGGTCAGGGAACTAAGATCCTGTATGCCCTGTGGTGTGTCCAAAATGAAAAAAAAAAAAAGTTTTTAATCAACAAATGTCTTGTAGGACATAATGGTAGCTAACCTCATGATTGGAGAAACACTCATGAAAACCACAGTGTGGCACCCTTGGTAAAGCATAAAATGTTAGTAATACGCTGCTGCTGCTGCTAAGTCGCTTCAGTCATATCCGACTCTATGCGACCCCATCGACGGCAGCCCACCAGGCTCCCCCGTCCCTGGGATTCTCCAGGCAAGAATACTGGATACTGTGGTGAAAAAGCTGGAGGTGGGGGGAGTCCTCTTATAAAATGCTAGTGGTAGTGCAATTAGTCAATTGAGGACAACTTTGCAATAACTATAAAAATTTCAAATACATGAAACTTTGATCCCAAAAATCCATTTCTAGAAATCTCTGAGTTATGTTTGCATGCGTGTAATCTATTTTGTGCAATTGTTTGTAATAATAAAAATAAGAAACAACCAGATCTCCATCAAAAGAAGATTGTTCAAATAAATATTGATACATCTACCCAATGAGAAAACTCTTTGCATAATTTCTTTATTGAAGTATAGCTGACTTACAATGTTGTGTTAGTTTCAGATGTACAGCACAGTGATCCACAGATATATGTGTGTGTATATATATTCTTTTTCAGATTCTTTTTCTTCATAGGTTATTAAAAAATATTAAGTATAGTTCCCTGTATTATACAGTAAGTCCTTGTTGGTTATCTATTTTATATATTTTTTATGTACTTATACGTAAAAGTCTACCATAAAAAGGAAGGTGTGGAGTTGTATACTTTCTCAATTTTATGCCATGGAAGTGTATTGCCTATTCAATTATATATCTTAAAAAGTGATACAGAAAAATTTGGAATATTAAAAGCTGGGTATATTATTCGCTCAGTTGTGTCCAACTGTTTGCGACCCCATGAACTATAGCCTGACAGGCTCTTATGTCCAGGGAATTCTCTAGGCAGAAGTACTGGAGTGGGTTGCTATTCCCTTTTCCAGGAGATCTTGTTATGCACGAAAATCTATGTTATGCAAAAACTCAGTCTTTATAGTTCTCTAGTTGGTCCCAGCAAAATTTTTGACAGATGATTTTCAGAGAAATTTTACTTTGTAAAAATTCCATGTCAGACTGCCCTTTTTTGAGAGAAGTTCAATTCTATCTAGATTAGAGCTGCTCGAGTCTAAAGGAGCAGTCTAAATAGGACAGTTTGTTTAGGGAGTGGTTTTGACAATATGCAGGCCTCTACTCTGTATCTCATCAAGCTCTGTATTGCCTTCTGTTTCATGCAGGCGTGCAAGCTCACGGAACGGCGGTGGTGCTTTCTCAGAATCACTGTGATGCCTGGTCACCCACCACTGAGAGAACTCCTTGAGGGCACAGTCCATGACCTATTCTTCCTTTGTATTTATCTTAGCAGAGCTTTTCAAACCATTTGTGGTGAAGGACCATTTTTTGTCAAATCCATTGTGTACCGATACTTTTATAAAATACAATAAAAGTGAATAACTAGAAAAAGGAAATCAAAAAGACATAGAAAATACAAGTCCAATTCTTTTCTGATTATATTCAACAAACATAAAATTACTCTGTCAATGTTTTGTTAAGGTTTTGAAACATTTACTCCCATTTTCTTATTGCAGTCCAGTGATAAACAGTTTGTGGACTGGCACTGGGCCATGGACCACACTTTGAGTAGTATTGTCTCCCAGCACCACCACGGTGCCCAGCTCATAGCAGGCAATGAATACGTGCTGAATTGACTATATCCTTCTGCTAGTGTTTTCTATTTTGCAGAGTTTTCACATCTCTCTCCTCCTTCTACCATCATACCACCTTCAGAATTAAGTAGAGCACATTTTATCATTCTTATCTAAAGAAGATGGGCATGCAGATTAAGTGACTCGCCTGGACTGAAAACAGCCCAAATTAGTCTCTGACTCCTATTGCACTTTGTGGTAGCGGCACAAAGAAAACCTTCCCGTCAGAGAGCCTCCCAAGAATTCCACCAATTAGAAAAACTTGCCTTAAGCTTTCCAAAGGACCTCCTGGCATGATGGCGTGATGGAAAGAACACAGGGTCTGGAATTAAAGAGCTAGCTAGTCTGGAATTCAGGATTTAGCAAGAGATTTTTACCTCTGAGCCTGTTTCCTTATCTCTGACATGAGGATAATGATAACCTCTCCACTAAGCTGTGCTAACTAAATGGTGAATATAAATAGCCAAGTACCTAATTCAGAAAGACTGGTGGTTATTAAAATTAGGTTTGGTTTAGAAGGGCCCCATTAAAGGACGTTGGAGGCTTCCCTGTTGACTCAGTGGTAAAGAATCTGTCTGCAATGCAGGAGACACAGGTTCAATCCCCGAGTGGGGAAGATCCCTTGGAGAAGGAAATGGCAACCCGCTCCAGTATTCTTGCCTGGGAAATTCCATGTACAGAGGAGCCTGGCGGGCTACAGTCCATGGGGTCGCAAAGAGTCCAACACCACTGAGTGATTAACACTTAACTACTTGTTAGACATGCTCTGTCACCTAATCACGTGGAACGTGCGCCATCTACTGGTGGAATAAAAAACATAACTGGGAAGAGATAACCACTCTGTTAAGAATCAGCCGCAGCTCAGTCACTTGATCCTGTCCAACTCTTTGTGGCCCCTTGGACTGCAGCATGCAAGGCTTCCCTGTCCATCACCAACTCCTGGAGCTTGCTCAAACTCATGTCCATCGAGTCGGTGATGCCATCCAACCATGTCATCCTCTGTTGTCCCCTTCTCTTGCCTTCAATCTTTCCCAGCATCAGGGTCTTTTCCAATCAGTCAGTTCTTCACATCAGGTGATCAAAGTATTGTAGCTTCAGCTTCAGCATCAGTCCTTCCAATGAATATTCAAGGTTGATCTCCCTTAAGTTAACTGGTTTGATCTCCATGCTTTCCAAAGGACTCGCAAGAGTCTTCTCCAACACCACAGTTCAAAAGCATCAATTTTTCCACACTCAGCTTTCTTTATGGTCCAGCTGGAATCAGTAATTGTGCCCTTCTTGTCTTTCTCTTTTTACTCCTTCCCAGCTGTAACAAATGCCCATCCTGCCCCACAGTGAAAACAAGGTAGGAAATATGGTCTTCCACCTCCAACTGGTAGTAACAAGGCCACATCCCCTTTTGGACATAGTATCAGAAGAGGGCAACTAAACAGACAATTTAAATAAAATCCAGAGTCCCATCACATACCATAAAAAATGTCCAGAATAGAAATGAAAATAATCTGTGATAACGAGAAAATCAGCCAACAGACACCAAGACCTATATCACACATGTTGAACATGTGTATATGTTGGAATTATATGGAATTATAATGGAATTATATAAATTATACAAGGATTTTAAAGCATTCAAGATAAAAATGATTCAAAGAGCAGTACTGAACAGGTTTGAAATGAGTGAAAGGCTCAGCAAAGAAATAGATGACATGAAGGAAAACTGAATGGAAATTTTATCTTTAGTACAGTTTTTTAAATTGAAATATAGTTTATTTACAATGTTATATCAGTTTCAAGTATGCAACATAGTAATTCAGTATTTTTTCAGATTATACTTCATTATAGACTATCACAAGATAATGGCTATAATCCCCTTGCTATACAGTGTATCTTGTTGCTTATCTATTTTATAAATAGTAGTTCATATTTGTTAATCCCATACCCCTAATTTGTCCCTCTCCTCTTTGCTAGCCACAAGTTTGTTTTCTGTATCTATGAGTCTGTTCTTGTTTTGCATAAACATGCATTTGTAGTTTTTTTTTAGATTCCAAATATAAGTGATATCATACAGTATTTGTCTTTCTCTGTCTGACTTATTTCACTGAGCATAATATTCTCTAGGTCCATTCACATTGCTGCAAAGGGCAGAATTTCATTCTTTTTTATGGCTGGTAATATTACAGTAATATTTGAAATGTAGTGCTGGAGAAGACTCCTGAAAGTCCCTTCGGCAGCAAGGAGATCAAACCAGTCAATCTTAAGGGAGATCAACCCTGAATATTCACTGAAAGGATTGATGCTGAAGCTGAAATACCAGTATTTTGGTCATCTGATTTGAACAGATGACTCACTGGAAAAGTCCCTGCTGCTGGGAAAGATTGAGGGCAGAAGGAGAAGAGGGAGTCAGAAGATGAGATGGCTGAATGGCATCACCAGTGCAATGGACATGAACTTGGGCAAATTCCGGGAGATGGTGAGGGACAGGGAGGCCCTGATGGATATGACTGAGTGACTAAACAACAATATTACAGTATAAGCACACACATACACACACCACATCTTAATCCAGTCATCTGTTGATGAGCACATGGGTTGCTTCCATGTCTTTGCTATTGTAAATAGCATTGCTAAGAACATTGAAGAACTGCAGAACCTTAGAAGAAATAGAGTAGCCCTCATAGTCAACAAAAGAGTCCAAAATGCAGTACTTGGGTGCAATCTCAAAAATGACAGAATGATCTCCATTTGTTTCCAAGGCAAACCATTCAATATCACAGTACTCCAAGTCTATGCCCCAACCACTAATGCCAAAGAAGCTGAAGTTGAACGGTTCTATGATGACTTACAAGATCTTCTAGAACTAACACTAAAAAAAGATGTCCTTTTCATCATAGGGGACTGGAACAAAAGTAGGAAGTCAAGAGATACCTGGAGTAACAAGCAAGTTTGGCCTTGGAGTACAAAATGAAGCAGGGCAAAGACTAACAGAATTTTGCCAACAGAACACACTGGTCATAGGAAACACCCTCTTCCAACAACACAAGAGATGACTCTAGACATGGACATCACCAGATGCTCAATACCAAAATCAGCCTGATTATATTCTTTGCAGCCAAAGATGAAGAAGCTCTATACAGTCAGCAAAACCAAGACCAGGAGCTGACTGTGGCTCAGATCATGAAATCCTTATTGCAAATTCATACTTAAATTGAAGAAAGAAGGGAAAACCACACATTCAGGTGTGACCTAAATCAAATCCCTTATGATTATACAGTGGAAGTGACAAATAGATTCAAGGGATTAGATCTGATAGACAGAGTGCCTGAAGAACTATGGACAGAAGTTCATGACACTGTACACGAGGCAGTGATCAAGACTACCCCCAAGAAAAAGAAATGCAAAAAAGCAAAATGATTGTCTGATGAGGCCTTACAAATAGCTGAGCAAAGAAGAGAAGCTAAAGGCAAAGGAGAAAAGGAAAGATATACCCATTTGAATGCAGAATTCCATAGAATAGAAAGGGGGGATAAGAAAGCCTTTCTAAGTGATCAATGCAAAGAAACAGAGGAAGACAATAGGATGGGAAAGACTAGAGATGAAAATTAGAGATACCAAGGGAACATTTCATGCAAAGATGGGCTCAATAAAGGACAGAAATGGTTTGGACCCAACAGAAGCAGAAGATAGTAAGAAAAGGTGGCAAGAATACACAGAAGAACTATGCAAAAAAGATCTTAGTGACCCAGATAACCATGATGGTGTGATCACCCATCTAGAGCCAGACATTCTGGAGTGAGAAATCAAGTGGGCTTTAGGAAGCATCACTATGAACAAAGCTAGTGGAGGTGATGGAATTCCAAATGAGTTATTTCAAATCCTAAAAGATGATGCTGTTAAAGTGATGCACTCAATATGCCAGCAAATTTGGAAAACTCAACAGTGGCCACAGGACTGGAAAAGGTCAGTTGTCATTCTAATTTCAAAGAAAGGCAATGCCAAAAAATGTTCAAACCACCACATAATTGCGCTCATCTCATATGCTAGCAAAGTAATGCTCAAAATTCTCCAAGCCAGGCTTCAACAGTACGTGAACCAAGAACTGCCAAATGTTCAAGCTGGATGTAGAAAAGGCAGAGGAACCAGAAATCAAATTGCCAACATCCATTTGATCATAAAAAAGCAAGAGAATTCCAGAAAAAAAAATATCTACTTCTGCTTATTGACTACACCAAAGCCTTTGACTATGTGGATCACAACAAACTGTGGGAAATTCTTAAAAATGTGGGAATAACAAACCACCTTACCTGCCTCCTAAGAAATTTGTATGCAGGTCTGCTGCTGCTGCTGCTGCTAAGTCACTTCAGTCGTGTCCGACTCTGTGTGACCTCAGAGACGGCAGCCCACCAGGCTCCTCCGTCCCTGGGATTCTCCAGGCAAGAACACTGGAGTGGGTTGCCATTTCCTTCTCCAATGCATGAAAGTGAAAAGTGAAAGGGAAGTCGCTCAGTCGTGCCTGACTCTTAGCGACCCCATGGACTGCAGCCTACCAGGCTCCTCCGTCCATGGGATTTTCCAGGCAAGAGTACTGGAGTGGGATGCCATTGCCTTCTCCGTGTATGCAGGTCAACAAGCCACAACTAGAACCGGATATGGAACAACGGACTGGTTCCAAATTGGGAAAGGGGTACATCAAGGCTGTATATTGTCACCCTGCTTATTTAAACCTATATGCAGAGTACATCATGTAAAATGCCAGGCTGGATGAAGCACAAGCTGGAATCAAGATTACTGGGAGAAATATCAATAAACTCAGATATTCAGATGACACCACCCTTATTGCAGAAAGTGAAGAGGAACTGAAGAGCCTCTTGATGAAAGTGAAAGAAGAGTGAAAAAGCTGGCTTAAAACTCAGCCTTCAAAGTCTAAGATCATGGCATCCAGTCCCATCACTTAATGGCAAATCGATGGGGAAACAATGGAAACAGTGACAGACTTTATCATTTGGGGCTCCAAAATCACTGCAGATGGTGATTGCAGCCATGAAAGTAAAAGACACTTGCTCCTTGGAAGAAAAGTTATGACCAACCTAGACAGCATATTAAAAAGTAGAGACATTACTTTACCAACAAAGGTTCATCTACTCAAAGCTATGGTTTTTCCAGTAGTCATGTATGGATGTAAGAGTTGGACCATAAAGAAAACTGGGCACAGAAGAATTGATGCTTTTGAACTGCGGTTTGGAGAAGACTCTTGAGAGTCCCTTGGACTGCAAGGAGATCCAACCAATCCATCCTAAAGGAAATCAGTCTTGACAATTATTGGAAGGACTGATGCTGAAGCTGAAGCTCAAATACTTTGGCCACCTGATGCAAAGAACTGACTCATTGGAAAAGACCCTGATGCTGAGAAAGATTGAAGACAGGAGGAGAAGGGGACAACAGAGGATGAGATGGTTGGATGGCATCACCAACTTGATAGACATGAGTTTGAGCAAACTCCAGGAGTTGGTGATGGACAGGGAAATCTGGCATGCTGCAGTCCATGGGATTGTAAAAAATCAGACATGACTGAGCAACTGAACCGAACTGAAGAACATTGGGGTGCATGTGTCCTTTCAAATTAGTATTTTCACTTTTCCCTGGATATATTCCCAGGAGTGGAATTGCTAGATCATATAGTAGTTCTATTCTTAGTTCTTTGAGTAACCTCCATACAGTTTCCCATAGTGGCTACACCAATTCACATTCTTACCAACAGGATATAAGGATTTCCTTTTCACCATATCTTTTCCAACTTTTGTTATATGTAGACTTTTAAAACGTTATTTGTTTATTTATTTTGGTTGCCATAGTTCTTCGTTGTTCTATGCAGGCCTTCTCTAGTTTTGGTGAGTGGGGGCTCTCTTCACTGTGGTACACAGGTTTCTCATTGCGATGTCTTCTCTTAGGGCAGAGCACAGGCTCTACACATGCAGGCTTCAGTTGCTGAAACATGCAGCCTTGATAGTTGCAGCTCACAGGCTCAGTAGTTGTGGCACATGGGCTTAGTTGCCCAGAGGCATATGGCATCTTCCCAAACTAGTGATTGAACCCATGTCTCCTGCATTGGCAGGTGGATTCTTTACCACTGGACCACCAGGGAAGTCCTTGTAGACTTTTTGATGATATCCATTCTGACAGATGTGAGTTGACATCTCATTGTTGTTTTGATTTGCATTTCTCTAACAATTAGCAAATTTTCATGTACCTGTTAGCCATCTTATGTATTCTTTGTAAAATTTCTATTCAGGTCTTCTGCCCATTTTTTAATTGGATTGTTTGGGGTTTTGATACTGAGTTGTATCTGTTTGTATATTTTGGATATTAACCAATTGTCAGTCACATCATTTGCAAATATTTTCTCTCATTCAGTAGTTTGTCTCTTTGTTTTGATGGATTTTTTTTTTTGCTGTGCAAAAGCTTTTAAGTTTAATTAGGCCCCATTTATTTATTTTTGCTTTTATTTCTTCTGCTGGTCTAAAAAATATTGCTATGATCTATGTGAAAGACTGTTCTGCTTACGTTTTCTTCTAGGCATTTTACAGTTTCAATTCTTACATTTAGGTCTCTAAACCATTTTGAACTGTTTAAGTATAATGCAAGGGCATGTTCTTATTGTTTTACATGTAGCTGTCCTGTTTTCTCAGCACCACTTGTTGAAGAGGCTGTCTTTTCTG
This sequence comes from Aepyceros melampus, assembly GCA_006408695.1. Classification (NCBI taxonomy): domain Eukaryota; kingdom Metazoa; phylum Chordata; class Mammalia; order Artiodactyla; family Bovidae; genus Aepyceros; species Aepyceros melampus. The sequence goes on from SJXQ01004679.1 coordinate 36,265, forward strand.
CGTTCTGTACACTTGCTTCCTATACACTTGCTTCCACTGTCATGGATTAATTAACCATAGGTGCATGGTTTTATTTCTGGTCTCTCTATTCTGTTCCATTGAGCTATGTGTCTATTTTTGTGCCAGTACCATGCTGTTTTGATTATTGCAGCTTTGTAGTATAGTCTGAGCTCTGGGAGGGTTATACCTCTAGATTTGTTCTTTTTTTCAAGATTACTTTGGCAATTCAGGGTATTTTGTGGTTCCATATGAGTTTTAGGATTATTTTTTCTAGTTCTGTGGAAAATGTAATGGATATTTTGATAGGGATTGCCAAAGGGAAATTTTAGAACTGGAAAATATGCAATTTTCCAGATTTGGGGGAAAGATATGAACCTACAAATCCAATGACTGGGAAACCACAAACAAAATAAATGCAAAGAAATCCACACCAAGGTACATCATAATCAAACTTTTGAAAACTAAAAGCAGAGAAAAAAATCTTGAAAGCACCAAGTGAGACATGACACCTTACTTAGGAGGGGAGCTCTTTGAATTAAGACATGGTTCTCATTAGAAACCATCGAGCCAGAAGGAAGTGGCACAACACTTTTCAAGTGCCAAAAGAATAGAATACATAAAGAACACTTGAAACTGAACAGTAAAATAAAGCAAATAATCCAATTAGAAAATGAGCAAAAAACATGAAGAAACATTTCACTGAGGTGGATAAACAAGGTAAATAAACACCTAAAAAGATGCTCAATGTCACTAGCATTTAAGGAAATTCAAAGTAACACTATGGTGAGATATCACTAGACACCTCTTAGAACTGCTAAGCTAAAACAAACAAACAAAGAAAACCTGATAATAATAAATGCTGGCAAGGATGTGGAGACACTGGATGTTTTACACATTTCTGGTGGGAATGTCAAATGATAGTCACTGTGGAAATAGCTTAGTATTTTCGTAGTAAACTAAACATATATTTAGCATATAACCCAAAGCAAACTCAAGGTGCTGTGTGAGGAGGAGCAGAAGGGGCCCATGACCACCCTGTGTCACTGCAACTGCCACCTGATGTCAGCCATCTACAGAAGAGCAAGCTGAGGGGCATGGTCTTTATTAGCACACAGCTGTACTCTCACCAGATAATTAATGTGGAGCATTTCATCCTGGCCTTGGCTGTTATGAAGAGCATTTCAACTGCTATGCTCTCAGAAGGAGAGCAAGACTCTGAGCCTCTGGTTTGGGGATCATAAGCCCCTCGAGGTGTACATTGTAGACCTCATGGTGGACAATACTCAAATGGGATTCAGTATGTCTGCCCAAGACCACAAGCTCATCATCTGCCTGTACCTGCTGAAAGCCAAGGAGAGTTCCAGAGACATGTGCCTGCTGCAGGGGGCAGACTTCCACATGGGCACCTAAGTGAATATGATTTGAAGGACCCTGGATGGAAGGCCACCTAAAGGCCCACCAAAGAAGTCAGTGGTGTGGGAGAACAAGCCTGTCACATGGTTTGTCACACAGGACAGTGACACAGGGCTTCAGAGGCTGCCGAAGCTGAAGACCAGGCTGACCACCATGCTGCCACATCTCGCTTGGCTAAGCCTCATGATGGTTAGGTGTAGTGCATAGACTGTTGCATTCTATAGAAGGTGGTGCTGACCATCCTCACCCCAGATGCTCAGCTGATGTCTTCACTTCAAAACTGGAGTGTTGTGAGCTGGCCAAGAGCACCACCATGCTCAGCACTGTCCTAGATGACCTGAGAGAGACTTACAGTATCACCACCCACTTCTAGACACAGGGACGCTGTCATCATCCCCATGCAATGCTTTCCTTTTATTTATGAAACACAAGGAAGTGGGGAGGGGAAAACGATTGATACATGCAATAACTTAAATGGATCTTGAGGATGGTGAGTGTAAAAAAAGCAATCTCAAAAAGTCACATATTATAAGATTTCATTTACTTAAGATTTTCAAAATGAGGAATTTGTAGAGATGGAGAATAAATTAGTGGTTGCCACGGATGAGGAATAGTGAAAGGAGGGGAGTGACTAAAAAGGAGTAGCACAAAGATCTTTATGGTGATAGAACACTTCTTTATCTTGATTGTTGTGGTGGTTACACAAATCTACACTTGTGATAAAAATGGCATAGAAGTATTCACACACTGTACCAATGTCAATTTCCTATACCATTGTCAATAGTCTGTAACGTGTAACTGTGGAGGAAATCTGGGTGAAACTTACAAAGGACCTCCATATTATTTTCATAACTTCCCGTGAATCTATAATAATTTCAAATTTTAAAAAATTTTAAAGAATGGAGGACTTGTAGACATTGAATATGGATGATTCTGATGAGGAATTTTGCTTTAAAATGGGGCAGAGAAATCAGGTGGGTAGAGAGCAAGAGAAGGTGATTCAAAAGAAGACTTTAATTTTTTTTTAATGAGAGGAATAATAGCATGGTTGAAGCTGATGGGAAAAACTCTGAAGGGGAAAAAAGCTTGAGGGGCAAGAGAGGAGAGAATTGCCAGAAGAGGAGTGGAGGGGCTGGCTTCAGCTAAGAGCAGGGACATTTCACCCATAGTCATAGGAGAAAGGGTAGAATATATACAAGATTTAGATAGGTAAGTAATATATGCAGTGGTCAAAATTTATGGGCTTTATTTTCTGATTGCCTCTGTTTTTTCAGTGAAATTGGAAGCAAGGTCATGAGCTGAGAGTGAGGACACGGGTGCGGAGGTGTTAGAGGTTTGAAGGGAGAAGAGAAGGTATGAAATAGTTGTCTAGGAAACAGAGAGTAAATGGACTAGGATAATAATATGTGATTTCCTGGCAACATTAAGTGCCCACTTGAGGTTCATGCTCTTGAATTTAAAGTGAAAGTGTAATTTTGTGCTTTTCCCTAGCCATGTTCCACTCCAGGGATATAGGAGAGGGATAGGAGTCACTGGAAATGACAAAATGGAGGGAGAGACTGCAATTAGGTGAAGTACAAAACTGTAGGAGAGAATTTCAAGGGACTGAGAGCCTAGAGTGTTAGAAGAATCAGGTGTTAAGATATTGAAATCACAAAGAATTAAGACAAGCTTAATTGCAGAGAGTTACAGTGAGACAGAAGCTAAACTGTGCATATTATATATGTGTGTAAGTCGCTCGATCGTGTCCAACTCTTTGTGACCCCATGGACTATAGCAGGCCAAGCTTCTCTGTCCATGGAATTCTCTAGGCAAAAATGCTGGAGTGGGTTGCCATTCCCTTCTCCAGGGGATCTTCCCGACCCAGAGATCATACCTGGATCTCCTGCATTACAGGTAGTTCTTTACCATCTGAGCCACCAGGAAAGCCCATACATATTATATAGTATATTTAATATATTTAACATATTAAGTGATAGGAAATTCAAAGAAAGATGGGGATTTCTAGGGAGGAGAAAGAGAATGATTTGAAAATAGCAGTGAGGGACTTCAATTTGTGGGAATAAAAATAACCAGTGCTCAAGAGGATTGTAAGGTCCTTGGGTAGATTCAGCTTTCAGTCCAATTAAGAAGGTGAGGGAAGCATTCAGTAAACAGGGAAAAAATACAGAGAGTTTTACTGAAGACCTTGAGTACTAAGTAGGATGATTATATAATTTTCATCCAAGCTGGGTTACGTATGAAAATGACAAACGTTAAACTGGGCGAGACAGTGGCACACCATGTATAAACTGGAATTGTCCTGGGCAAACCAGGACTATGATTTCACAGGACAAAGTGGAAGGATTTCAAGGCTAAGAGGCGGGACTAGGTTAGGTGAATACACAAAATTGTGTGACACTGGAACATGAAATATGCAGGTAGTGACCAAGGAGTCCCAGGGATTTTGTAATGACTGACATAAAGTTGAGGGTCATGAAGAGCTTAGTTCTGATGATATTAAGGCAGAGTATGATGGCAAGTCTGTGAGTGCTGAGAGGGAGAAACGGGTGGCTGTTTGTGACCTGGCCTTCACTCCTGCCAATGGATATGCAGAGCCCTGATAAGGGAGTTCTATTCCCAGTCAGACAAAAGCTGAATCCTAAGCCACACTGAGGAAGATTTTGATATTTCTGAAACTCTTTGTGCTTCCAGTCTGAACTATTTCGGGGAACTGAAACTGAAATGACTACGGGTGAGGAAATTAATAAGCTTACCTGTGAAAATAGATGTTTTTCTAGAACTTTCTTGCCTTTTCGATTATCCAGCAAATGTTGGCAATTTGATCTCCGGTTCCTCTGCCTTTTCTAAAGCCAGCTTGAACATCTGGAAGTTCACGGTTGACATATTGCTGAAGCCTGGCTTGGAGAATTTTGAGCATATACTTTAATAGTGTGTGAGATGAGTGCAATTGTGCAGTAGTTTGAGCATTCTTTCGCATTGCCTCTCTTTGGAATTGGAATGAAAACTGACCTTTTCCAGTCCTATGGCCACTGCTGAGTTTTCCAACTTTGCTGACATATTGAGTGCAGCACTTTCATAGCATCATCTTTTAGGATTTGAAATAGTTCAACTGAAATTCCATCACCTCCACTAGCTTTGTTCATAGTGATACTCCCTAAAGCCCACTTGACTTCACACTCCAGGATGTCTGGCTCTAGGTGAGTGATCACACCATCATGATTATCTGGGTCATGAAGATCTTTGTTGTACAGTTTTTCTGTGTATTCTTGCCACCTCTTCTTAATATCTTCTGCTTCTGTTAGGTCCATACCATTTCTGTCCTTTATCGAGCCCATCTTTGCATGAAATGTTCCCTTGGTATCTCTCATTTTCTTGAAGAGATCTTAGTCTTTCTTATTCTATTGTTTTCTTCTTCTTTTTTTTTTTTTTCATTGATCACTGAGGAAGGCTTTCTTATCTCTCCTTGCTATTCTTTGGAACTCTGCATTCAAATGGGTATATCTTTCCTTTTCTCCTTTGCTTTTTGCTTCTCTTCTTTTCACAGCTATTTGTAAGGCCTCCTCAGACAGCCATTTTGCTTTTTTGCATTTCTTTTCCATGGGGATGGTCTTGATCCCTGTCTCCTGTACAATGTCACGAACCTCTGTCTATAGTTCATCAGGCACTTTGTCTATCAGATCTACTCCCTTAAATCTATTTCTCACTTCCACTGTATAATCATAAGGGATTTGATTTAGGTCAAACCTGAATGGTCTAGTGGTTTTCCCCACTTTCTTCAATTTAAGTCTGAATTTGGCAATAAGGAGTTCATGATCTGAGCCACAGTGAGCTCCCGATCTTGTTTTTGTTGACTGTATAGAGCTTCTCCATCTTTGGCTGCAAAGAATATAATCAATCTGATTTCTTGTATGCAGGTCAGGAAACAACAGTTAGAACTGGACATGGAACAACGGACTGGTTTCAAATAGGAAAAGGAGTACGTCAAGGCTGTATATTGTCACCCTGCTTATTTAACTTATACACAGAGTACATCATGAGAAATACTGGGCTGGAGGAAGCACAAGCTGGAATCAAGATTGCTGGGAGAAATATCAATAACCTCAGATATGCAGATGACACCACCTTTATGGCAGAAAGTGAAGAACTAAAGAGCCTCTTGATGAAAGTGAGAGAGGAGAGTGAAAAAGTTGGCTTAAAGCTCAACATTCAGAAAACTAAAATCAGGGCATCCAGTCCCATCGCTTCATGGCAAATAGATGTGGAACAGTGGAAACAGTGACTGACTTTATTTCGGGGGGCTCCAAAATCACTGCAGATGGTGATTGCAGCCATGAAATTAAAAGACGCTTACTCCTTGAAAGGAAAGTTATGACCAACCTAGACAGCATTTTAAAAAGCAGAGACATTACTTTGTCAACAAAGGTCTGTCTAGTGAAGGCTATGCTTTTGCCAGTGGTCATGTATGGATGTGAGAGTTGGACTGTGAAGAAAGCTGAGCACCGAAGAACTGATGCTTTTGAACTGTGGTGTTGGAGAAGACTCTTGAGAGTCCCTTGGACTTCAAGGAGATCCAACCAGTCCATCCTAAGGGAGGTCAGTCCTGGGTGTTCATTGGAAGGACTGATGTTGAAGCTGAAACTCCAATACTTCGGCCACTTGATGTGAAGAGCTGACTCATTTGAAAAGATCCTGATGCTGAGAAAGATTGAGGGCAGTAGAAGGGGACGACAGAGGATGAGATGGTTAGATGGCATCACCAACTCAATGGACATGGGTTTGGGTGGATTCCCGGAGTTGGTGATGGACAGGGAGGCCTGGCGTGCTGCAGTTCATGGGGTTGCAAAGAGCTGGAAACGACTGAGCAACCGAACTGAACTGACTGATACCTCAATAAAATAAATTTTTAAAAATATGCTTATGATTTCCAAGCTTATCACTCTAAACCTAATATCTCCCTTAAAATTCAGATCATAGAACTGCCTTCTTGACATCTCAACTTGGATGTCTAATAGCTGTCTTAAAGTTAATATGTTTGATACTAAAGCCCTGATTTTTCCTTTAAAATGTGATTCACCCCTATCATGCCTCATCTCAGTTGATGGAAAACTATCCTTCCTCAAGCCAAAATCCATTGATCATAGCTTTAACCCTAATTGTATCCCCAGTTCTCTTCGGTTTGTCTCTTTTACTCACACCCTACATACAATCTATTAGCAACTCCTTTTGGTTTTCTCTTCAAATACACCCAAAATTACACCATTTCTAACCTTTGTCAACACTACCTCACTGTTACTAAATATCATGATATCTCCCATGGATACAGGAGAATATTATTCTCCTGATTAGTCGCCCTGATTCTACCCTTGCCACTCTATATTCTGTTCATAACACAGAAGTCATAGTGATCCTTTTACAACACAAATCAAATCATACTACTCCTGTGTTCAAAACCCTCCAATAGCGTCTTCATCTTATTCAAACAAAAATCCATACACCTTATCAAGATCTGCAAGAAAGACCCTATGATGTGTTCCCTCACAACTCTCCTCTGGACACATATAATTTTGTATTGCTGTTTTAGACCTGCCATGCCCTTCAACCTCAGGGCCCTTGCTCTTGCTGCTCTCTATGCCTGGAAAGCTCTTCTTCCCCTTCCCTGCTACCACATATCCCCTTGGCCAGCTCCTCACTTCATTTGGGTCTCTATCACATATATTATCCTTTTCTTCTACCACTCCTAAAATGCCACCTCCTTTGTCATCAATTCCCTTGATTTATTTTTCTTCAAGCACTTTTTACAAGGCTATATATTTTACCCATTTTATTTATTATCACTTCCTCCCACTAGAATATAAATTTCATGAAGGCTAGAACTTTCATTCATCACTACAACTACGGCCCTAACAAGAATGCCTTTGTACACAATAGGTAGTAAAATTTTTGATTGAATGGAGACAAAAGTATAAATAATTAGAAATAAATTTTAAAAGATATTATATACATATATGTTACTTTAAGTAAAATACTGGTTTTAGATTTATTCCTAGGTACCTCATAGGCTTTTTTTTTCTGCTTACTTCTTTTTAAAATATTTATTTATTTTTAATAGATTTATGATTGCTTTACAATATTGGTTTGATTTCTGTCATACATTAACATGAATTAACCATAGGTGTACATATGTCGCCCCTCTTGAATCTCCTCCCTCCCACCTCCTGCCCAATGAAATCCTCCTTGAAAATTATATTTAACTGCTAATTGTTATCATCTAGGAACTCTACTGTCATTTATGAGAAATTCTTGTATCTACCAACTTTGATGAATTCTCTTATTCTAATTCTTTTGTAGGTCCTTATAGGTTTTTTATATAAACAGCCATATCATATATATATATGTATTATATATATATCTTCTTTTTTTGATCTTTGTTCCTGTTTTTTTTTTTTCTTTTTATCATCTTAGTACATTGTTAGAACTTCTAATTTAATGTTGGCTAGTAATGGTGCTGGGTTTCATGTAGGTTTTGGGTGTATACCCATTTTCAACTCTATATCTCTTTGTTTTGTTGTTTATTTGTTTTTAAATAATAAATGGGTCAATTTTCATTCCAATCCCAAAGAAAGACAATGCAAAAGAATGTTCAAACTATCGCACAATTGCACTCATCTCACATGCTAGCAAAGTAATGCTCAAAATTCTCTAAGCGAGGCTTCAACAGTATGTGAACCGAGAACTTCCAGATATTCAAGCTGGATTTAGAAAGGGCAGAGGAACCAAAAATGAAATTGCCAGCATCCACTGAATCATAGAATGTATTCCAGGTGACTTCATGGGCTTCCCAGGTGGCTCAGTGGTAAAGCATCCGCCTGCCAATGCAGGAGATGCAGGTTTGATCCCTGGGTCGGGAAGATCCCTGGGTCCCTGGAAAAGGAAATAGCAACCCACTTCAGTGTCCTTGTCTGGGAAATCCCATGGATAGAGGAGGCTGGTAGTAGCAAAAATGTTGAACATGGGCATAACAACTAAACAACAATATTGGCTCATAGAAAAAGCAAGAGAGTTCCAGAAAAAACATCTATTTCTGATGTATTGACTACGCCAAAGCCTTTGACTGTGTGGATCCCAATAAACTGTGGAAAATTCTTAAAGAGATGGGAAAACCAGACCACCTTACCTGCCTCTTGAGAAACCTGCATGCAGGTCAAGAAGCAACAGTTAGAAGTGGACATGGAGCAACAGACTGGTTCAAAATTGGGAAAGGAGTACATCAAGGCTGTATATTGTCACCCTGCTTATTTAACTTATATGCAGAGTACATCATGCAAAATGCCAGGCTGGATGAAGCACAAGCTGGAATCAAGATTTCTGGGAGAAATATCAATAACCTCAGATACGCAGATGACACCACCCTTATGGCAGGAAGCGAAGAGCCTCTTGGTGAAAGTGAAAGAGACATGTTCCCTAATGCTGGGAAAGACTGAAGGTGGGAGGAGAAGGGGACAACAGAGGATGAGACAGTTGGATGGCATCACCAACTTGATGGACATGAGTTTGAGCAAGCTCCAGTAGTTGGTGACGGAAGGGAAGCCTGGTGTGCTGCAATCCATGGGGTCGCAAAGAGTCGGACACGACTGAGCGACTGAACTGAACTGAATGAATGGGTGTTAAATTTTAATAGTTACTTTTTCTACAGCTAAGATGATCATGTGGTTTTTTCTTTTTTAACTATTAGTGTGGTGAATTACATTAACAGATTCTCTAAATCACCCTTGAAATAATGGTATAAACCCTATTTGTTAATATTTTTTAAATGTGAGGGAATAAATCTTCCTATATTTTAGTTAGGAGTTTTCATTTATGTTTATAATCAAGATTGTCCTGTAAAATTTTTTTCATGCCCTGTCTTGGTCAGGTTTGGACATGAAGGCTTTTCTAGCCACAAAAGATTGAATGTCCTATTCACCAGGAAATTTAAGGTTATATAATTTTTGAAGGTTGGTTTAAAGAAAAAAAGAAAGCTATCATAAAGTCATTTTGGCCTCATGCCTTTTCTTGAGGGGATTTTTTACTACCATTTGACTTATTTAATATTGGATTGGCCAAAATCTTCATTCAGGTTTTTCCATAACAGGTTACAGGAAAATTCAAACAAACTTTTTGGCCACCCCAATAGTTACAGGTATATTCAGCTTTTGAAACCTCTCTATACACTTTGGATACAAATCCTTTGTTAAGTATGGATTTGCAAATATTTTATCCTAATCTGATGTTTGTCTTTTCATTCTCTTAACAACATTTTACTAAGACAAATTTCAATTTAATAAAGTTCAGTTTACCAATTTATTCTTTAATGGGCCATCCTTTTGGCATTATGTATGAGAAATATGTGCCTAACTCAAGGTTAAAACAAAAGATTTTCTACTATGTTCTTTTCCAGAAGTTTTATGGCTTTAGATTTATGACAATGTTGAGTTAATTTTTATAAATGGAAAGAGGCATGCATCAAAGTTTACTTTTTGCATATAGATATCTAACATTTGAGCACTGTTGTTGAAAATGCTATTCTTTCCTAATGAATTGTCTTTGTATCTTTGTCAAAAATAATTCTGTGGGCCTATTTTTGGACTCTATTCTGTTCCATTGATCTATTTACCAATATTCATGCCAATACCACACTGTCTTGATTACTGTACCTTTATAAGAAGTCTTGATGTCAGGTATTTTAAGTATTCCAACTTTATTCTTTTTCAAAATTGTATTTGAATAAATGTATTAAATCATCAGATTATACACCTTAAGCTTGCACAATGTTATATGTCAACTGTATCTCAAAAAAGCTGGAAAAATTCAAGCAAGCACCAAAATCTCAGTAATAAATAATGGCTTATTACAGTATTTTAAAAACTCAAAATTAATGTAAAAATATATATTGAATGAAATATAATATTAATATTTTAAATAAAGATACAATCTGACCTTGGAATCAATTGCATGTCCCTTAAAAAATTGTGTTTGACTATTCTAGGTGCTTGCACTAACCTATGAATTTTATAATTTGCTTGTCAGTTTCTACAAAATTCTGTTAGGATTTTTACTGAGACTGCATTGAATCTTTAGATCAATTTGAAGACAACTGATATCCTAACAATATTCAGTCTTCAGATCCATGATGAGGATGTACCTCTTGATTTATTTATATCTTTTGTAATATCTTCCAGCAGTGTTTTCTAGTTTTGTTTTTTTCCAAGCTTTTTTAATGTGGACCATTTTTAAAGTCTTTATTGAATTGTTTACAATATTGTTTGTTTGTTTTATGTTTTGGCTTTTTAGCTGTGAGGCACGTGGTGTCTTAACTACCTAACCAGGGGTTGAACCCACACCCTCTGCATTGAAAGATGAAGTCTTAACCATTGGACCGCCAAGATAAGTCCCTCTAGTTTTCAATGCATAGATCTAGCACATATTTTATTAGATTTTTATCTCTAAGTATTTCATGGTGTAGATGTTTAAATTTCCAATAGTATGCAGCTTGTATTAAAAAATGCAATTGATTTTTGCATCTTGCTCTTGTATCCTACAGCACTGCAAAATTCATGTATTAGTCCTAGTAGCCTCTTTTGTGGATCCTTAACATTCTCTATGTAGCATTCTCTTGTCATCTGACAGTTTGGAGTTTCATCTCTCCCTTTCTACTCTGTATACCTTTCTTTTTCCTTTTTTTTGGGGGGAGGGTCTTTATTGTATTGGCTAAAACCTCCAGTAGAGTAACAAATATAAGCAGAGAGTAGATTATCTTCCCTTGTTTCTGATTGGCCCCAAAGTATTCCATCTTTCACTATGAATATGATTTTACACATAGGTTTTTTGTGGGTTTTCTTTAATAAATTGAGGAGATTCCTCTCTTTTCCTGGTTTGCTGAGAATTTTTATCATGAAGGGATGTTGGATTTTGTAAAGTACTTTTTCAGAATCTACTGAATTGATTATTTGGCTTGTTACTTTTTCATCTTTTAATATTGTGAAATATGTTGCTTGGTTTTCAAATTTTAAATCCTCCTGTACTCTTGGAATAAGTTACATGTTCGTGATATTTTAGATTATTTTCTAAAATTTTAAGAATTTTTGCATCTATGTTCATTAGAGGTGTTGGTCTGTAGCTTTCTTTTGAATTTATTTGTCTCATTTGGGTATCAGAGTAATGTTGCCTGCACACAATTAGAAAGTGTCCCCGCATCTTCTATATTCTGGAAGACTTTTTATAGAATTTGTATTTTTTCTTGCCTTAAATGTTTAGTAGAATTTGTCAATGAAGCCATCTTGCCAGGAGTTTACTTTGTATGAAGATTTGTAAATAAAAATTTAATTTCCTTATTAGTTCCTTATTAGTCTGTGTGTGTTATCTATTTCTGTTAGAGTGAGCTATTGTCCATAACATTCCCTCATTAGCCTTTTAATGGAAATAGCAACCCACTCCAGTGTTCTTGCCTGGAGAATCCCAGGGATGGGGGAGCCTGGTGGGCTGCCGTCTATGGGGTCGCACAGAGTCGGACACGACTGTTGTTCCCATTTTATTCTTTCATTGTCTTCATTTTGGATTAATGAGCATTTTTTTATTTCACATTATCTCCTTTCTGGCTTATTAGATGTACTTTTTGTTGTGTTACTTTGCTGATTGTATTAGGATTTACAATATATATCTTTAACATATCACAATCAATCTTGAGGTAATAACAGTTCATGTACAGTATAAGAACCTTACAAAAACATCCTTCTGTTCCCTCTCCTTGCCTTTGTGCAGTTGTTTTCATTCATTTTGTTTCTACATATGCTATAAACATTGTATCCTTTTTGCTTTAAGCTACCAATGATCTATTCAAGAAAGGTATAAAATGTAGAAAAGAAATAGTCTTTACCCACATAGCTGCCTTTTACAATCTCTTCAGTTTCTTTCGGAGAAGGCAATGGCACCCCACTCCAGTACTCTTGCCTGGACAATCCCATGGACAGAGGAGCCTGGTAGGCTGCAGTCCATGGGGTCGCTAAGAGTCGGACACGACTGAGCGACTTCACTTTCACTTTTCACTTTCATGCATTGGAGAAGGAAATGGCAACCCACTCCAGTGTTCTTGCCTGGAGAATCCCAGGGATGGGGGAGCCTGCTGGGCTGCCGTCTATGGGGTCGCACAGAGTGGGACACGACTGAAGCGACTTAGCAGCAGCAGCAATTTCTTTATATAGGTCCAGGTTTCCACCTGGTACTTTCTTTCTGCCTAAAAAACTTCCGTTAACATTTCTTGTAGTACAGGTCTGCTGGCGATTAATTCTATCAGCTTGTATGTTTAAGCAAAGGTCTTCACTTTCCTTCATTTTTTAAAATGATTTTGCTGAATATAGAATTCAACATTGACAATTTTTTAAGTCCTTTAAAGATGTGCTTCGCTGTCCTCTGCCTTTCAAGGTCTCTGATGAAAAATATGTATCATTTTGATATTTGTTCCTCTGAATATATCTTTTCTCTGGTCTCTTTTAGGAGTTGTGTGTGTGTGTGTGTGTGTGTGTGTGTGTTTTCTTTAACACTGGGTGTGGGGTTTTTTTTTTTTTTTGAGAAATTTGATTTTGGCATACCTTAATGTAGTTTTCTTTGTTTCTTGTGTTTACAGTCTATTGAGTTCTTAGATTTATGGGGTTTATAGAGTTTATCATATTTGGGAAATTTTTAGCTATTATTTCTCCTAATAATTTTTCTTTTCCATTTCCTCGCCTCTCCTAATACATATATTAGGCTGATTGCAGTCATCCCACAGCTCACTAATGTTCTGTTCATTTATTTTCAGACTTTTCTTCTTTGTGTTTCCTTTTTGAATCATTTTAAGTGCTATGTACCCAAGTTCACTAGCCTTTTTTATTGACATGTCTAACCTGCTCTTAATCCCATCAATTGTATTTTATATCATAGATGTATATTTTCATTTCTACAAATTCGGTGTGGATCTTTATTTATATCTTCTATTTCTCTCCTTAACATACTCATCCTTTCCTCTACATATATGGAATATATTTACAGCAGTTGTTCTAATGGCCTTGTCTAGTAACTCTGTCATCTGTGCCATTTCTTGGTCTGTTTCTATTATTATAGTTTTCTTATTATGAGTCATATTTTCCTACTTCTTTCCATACCTAGTAATTTCCTTATAGGATGACAAACATTGTGAATTTTATTTTGTTGGGTACTACATTTTCTGAATTTCCTTTAATGATTTTTAGCTTCTTCTAGGATATAGTTAAGTTACTTGGAAAGAACTTGATCTTTTTTAGGATTGCTTTTCATCTTTGTAAGGTAAAATCTGGAAGAGTAAATAAAAATAAAATTGAATTTTCCCTGTTGCCAAAAGGGAAAGATACCTTTAGTCTCTCCCATTTCTTAGAGTTTTTTCCTTGAGAAATCTAGTATTTGTTCATTCATCCTGTGTTGCTTTGATTTAAATAAGTCTCTTGCCAGCCTTCTAATCCAGAAATTTATTTCAGAAGTGACTGTATTTCTTCAGAAATGTATTTCTGAAGGGACATCTCTGAAATGTAAACATCAAGGACAATAATGCCCCTATATTTCTCTGTCATCCTGGGATTTTAGCCTAGGTGCTTTGCCCTAAGCTGTAAGCACCTGTTCATCATAGAGATATGAGAAGCTGTATTTTTCTTCAGATAAAGGCAATTAACTAGCACAGATGGTTACTCCAATTACTGGGTGAACTTAGGATGAACTATGAAAGAATGTGTAGCAAACAGTACTTTCAAGTCCTCTTACATAAAAACAGATTATAATTTAAAAACATGTATGTAATAGAGACATTGCATACAAAAGAATGGGATTTATTTCTTTCTTTCCAGTCTCATTAGCAGATTGTCTATAATGCAGCAATTTGGTTTAATGCCTATTCAATAAAAAACTGTTTTCTTTCTTGTCTACCTTCATGGAGAGGACTTCCTGGACTGGCAGGAAAGTTTACTTTTTTTTTTCTCCATCAGATCAGAACAGCAGTTAGAGGCTAATATTGTCCTCTACTGTTATGAGCAAAGTTATGATCAACCTAGACAGCATATTAAAAAGCAGAGACATTACTTTGCCAACAAAGGTCTGTCTAGTCAAGGCTATGGTTTTGCCAGTAGTCATGTATGGATGTAAGAGTTGGACTGTAAAGAAAGCTGAGTGCTAAAGAATTGATGCTTTTGAACTGTGGTGTTGGAGAAGACTCTTGAGAGTCCCTTGGATTGCAAGGAGATCCAACCAGTCCATCCTAAAGGAGATCAGTCCTGGGTGTTCATTGGAAGGACTGATGTTGAGGCTGAAACTCCAATACTTTGGCTACCTCATGCAAAGAATTGACGCATTGGAAAAGACCCTGATGCTGAGAAAGATTGAGGGCAGGAGGAGGAGGGGACGACAGAGAATGAGATGATTGGATGGCATCACCGACTCAATGGACATGAGTTTGGGTGGACTCTGGGAGTTGGTGATGGACAGGGAGGCCTGGCGTGCTGCAGTTCATGGGGTCACAAAGAGTCGGACATGACTGAGCAACTGAACTGAAACTGAAAATGTGGCACTACTCTTCTGAGTACTCTATCCAAACCTCTGTGTATTACAAGATTTCTCTACTCTGGATACTGGGGATATGAACTCTTTCCAGCCCTGTTGAGCTCATAACCTTGTTCCTATGCTCATTTCTTATAATTCATTTCCTGGCCTTGGGTAGTTTCCTCACATACATGTGCTGATCAGTACTCAGCTCAAGACTCTAGGAGAACCCACTGCATATTTCCGGAGCACTCAAGCATGCTCTCTCTCTTACTCTGGTCTGGTCTCTCTCCTTCCCCCCAACTCCCCATGCCAATACTATGTCCTGTGAATCTACTTGCCTTGTTCTCCTTGAATTTTCAGCTCAGCCTTCTTGACTCAGGGAGACTGCCAGGCTCTGTTTAGGTTCCCCCTGCCCATGTTGAGACCTGAAAACTCTCCAGGCAGTAAGCTGAGGTAATCATAAGGCTCACTTTGTTTGTTTCCTTTCTCTCAATGATCAATGTCCTTTGCTGCCTGATGTTTAATGTCTGAAAACCATTGTTTTATATAATTTATTAATTCCTTTTCATTGTTTAAGGCAAGAAGATAAACCCAATTCCTTTTACTCCACCATGATTGGAAGAGAAAGTCCTTGTGTTACCTTGGAATCAAAGTTTCTTTTTGTTCCCCCTCCCTTCCTGCCTCTCTTAATAACTTTGCAAAATTTTTCTAATGATTTTGAAGTTATTTATTGCATGCCTTTTCTTTTAGGGGTGACCATTTCCCATCTATTTTGTTGGACAAATGATGAGTTCCCTTGCTGTATTTCTGACCCTGCAGGTGAAATTTTACTAGTGCCCCTTGGGTGAAAGGGCTTAATGGATGAAATTCAGTTCCTGCTTTGTGGCCTCATCTTCCATCTCTGGGACAGTATTCTAACTCCAGTACCTACAATGCAGCATTTCTCAAACTTTTTCATCTCAGAATCTATTTACACTTTAAAAGTTATTATTTTGTTTTGCTGAGTTGGAGTAAACAAACTCCAAACTGTCTCTCACAGTAAATATAGCTGTGAAACCTGGAAAGAATGCATGGAACAGCTATTTGAGTACTCTGAAAGTAAATAATAGAGTAGATTGGGGAAGAAGACTAGATTTTGTAGTATCATTGAATTATCGTAAGTTCACTATTTTATTTCTTCTGGTGTAACCTGGTGTGGACTCACAGAAGTCCAAAAGTGTATGCTAAAAATAACAAAATGCTAATGGAAGAAATCAGTAAAAATCTAAATATGGAGGGACATAGCATGCTCATGGATTGGAAGACTCAACATAGTAAAGATTCCAGTTCTCCCCAAATTAATCTATACATTTAATGTATTTCAATCAAAGTCCAAGGAATATAATATTTTTGTCAATATTGACAAGTTGATACCAAAATTTATATGAAAAGACAAAAGAATGAAAATAGTTAAAACAATTTAGAAAAGAATAAAGTCAAAGTAATCACAGTTTTTACACATCACAATCACCTGACTTTTTGACTATGAACTTTACTTTGAACTTACAGAAATCAAGACAGTGTGATATTTGGTGAAGGGACACGCACATAGATCAATTCAGGATAGAGTCCAGAAGTAGAACCACACCAATACAACCAAATGATTTTTGATAAAAGTGCAAAGGCAATTCAATGGAGAAAGGATAACCTTTTCAATAAATGACATTGGAACAACTGGACTTAGATGCACATAAAAAATGAATTTCAATCTTAACTTCATACCTTACACAAAAATTAACTCAAAATCAGAAATAGATTTATGTGTAAAACACAAAACTATGAAACTTTTAACAGAAAACAGGAAAAATAGCTTCATGACCTAGGGTTAGGTAAAGAGGTTTTTTTCACATGACACCATGATCATGAACCATAAAAGGAAAGAATGATAAACTGGACTTGATCAAAATGGAAACTTTTTGTTCTGTGAAAGACACATTAAGAAAATGATAAGAGGAGCTATACACTGGGAGAGAATATCTGCAATTTCTCACATCTGACAAAGGACTTTTATCCAGCACATGTAAAGAACTCACATAACCCAGGAGTTAGAAAATAAAAATTTTATTAAAAAATGGCCAAACAGCTTGAATATTCACATGAATGAAGAGGATATAGGGATAAAAAATAAACACATGAAAAGATTTTTCAACACCATTAACCACTAGGAAAATATACATCAAACCACTACGTATCTATTAGAAAGGCTAAAATAAAACATACTGACAAAACCAATTGCTAGCAAAGATGCAGAGCAACTGGAACTCTTACATTGCTCTTCTAAATGCAAAATGTAAAAAAATAATAATAAATGTAAAATGTTACAACCACTTTGGAAAACAGTTAGTTATGAAGTTAACCATACACTTACCAGCAATCCCATTCCTGAGTATTTTCCTTAGAGAAATGTTCATATGAAACCTGTACATGGGTGATCATGGTAGCTATATTTGTATACATATGCTAAGTCGCTTTAGTCGTGTCTGACTCTTTGTGACCCTATGGACTGCAGCTCCTTTCTCCATGGAATTCTCCAGGCAAGAATACTGGAGTGGATTGTCATGCTCTCTTCCAAGGGATCTTCCCAACCAAGGGATCAAACCTGCAACCTCTTTACATCTTCTGCATTGGCAGGCAGGTTCTTTACCACTAGCACCACTTGGGAAGCCCAGTTTTATTTGTAACAGCCCCAAATTCACTCTTAAATGAGTGAATGGATAAACAAATTGTGGTACTACTCAGCAGTAAAAAGGAGTGAACTATTGATTTGCCCAACAACTTGAATGGATATCAAAGGCATTGTGCTGAAGAAAAGAAGCAAGTCTCAAAAGGTTACATGTTGTATGATTCATTTCTATGGCATTATCAAAAAGATGTAACTATAGTGACAGAGAATGGATATGTGGTTGTCAAGGCTTAGGAGCGGGAAGATGGTATAACAAAAGGACATCACCTGGAGTTCACCTAACCCTAGATCATGAAGCTATTTTTCGTATATTTTCTGTTAAAAGTTTCATAGTTTTTTGTTTTACATATTAATCTATTTTTTTATTTTGAGTTAATTGAACTTTTTTTATTATTCTGTTTGTGGTGATGGTTGCATGAGCCTATACAACTGTTAAAATTCATCAAATTTTATGCCAACAAAATCAATTTTACTATATGCTCATTTTATTGAAAAATTATTGAAATTCCTAAAGAGCTTTTGTCTAGGTGGATTTTATCTATCAATATTTTCCATTATAGAAGTTACAAATCACTTAAAATTAAATATTAGTTGCAGAGCAAATCATGCGAAATGATGGTCTGAATGGAGCACAAACTGGAATCAAGATTGCCGGGAGAAATATTAATAATCTCAGATACACAGATGACACCACCCTTATGGCAGAAAGCAAAGAACTAAAGAGTCTTTTGATGAAAGTAAAAGAGGAAACTGAAAAATTTGGCTTAAAACGAAACATTCAGAAAACTAACATCATGGCCTCCAGTCCCACCAGTTCAGTTCAGTCACTCAGTCGTGTCCGACTCTGCGACCCCATGGACTGCAGCACGCCATGCTTCCTTGTCCATCACCAACTCCTGGAGCTTACTCGAACTCATGTCCATCACGTCAGTGATGCCATCCAATCATCTCATCCTCTGTCATCCCCTTGTGCTCCCACCTTCAATCTTTCCCAGCATCAGGATCTTTTCCAATGAATCAGTTCTTCACATCAGGTGGCCAAGTACTGGAGTTTCAGCTTCAGCATCAGTCCTTTCAATGAATATTCAGGACTGATTTCCTTTAGGATGGACTGGTTGGATCTCCTTGCAGTCCAAGGGACTCTTCAAGAGTCTTCTCCAACATCGGTTCAAAAGCATCAATTCTTCAGCTCTCAGCTTTCACATGTGAGGTCCAACTATCACATCCATACATGACTAATGGAAAAGCCATAGCTTTGACTAGACGGACCTTTGTTGACAAAGTAATGTCTCTGCTTTTTAATACACTGTCTAGGTTGGTAATAACTTTCCTTCCAGGGGCAAACATCTTTTAATTTCATGGCTGCAGTCACCAACTGTATGCAGTGATTTTGGAGCCAAAAACAATAAAGTCTGTCACTGTCTCCCCATCTATTTGCCATGAAGTGATGGGACTGGATCCCATGATCTTAGTTTCCTGAATGTTGAGTTTTAAGCCAACTTTTTCACTCTCTTCTTTCACTTTCATCAAGAGGGTCCTCAGTTCCTCTTCACTTTCTGCCATAAGGAGGGTGTCATCTGCATATGTGAGGTTATTGATATTTCTCCTGGCAATCTTGATTCCAGCTTGTGCTTTATCCAGCCCAGCATTTCACATGACGTACTTAGCATTTAAGTTAAATAAGCAGGGTGACAATATACAGCCTTGATGTACTCCTTTTCCTATTTGGAACCAGTCTGTTGTTCCATGTCCAGTTCTAACTGTTGCTTCTTGACCTGCACACAGATTTCTCAGGAGGCAGGTAAAGTGGTCTGTTATTCCTATCTCTTGAAGAATTTTTCACAGTTTGTTGTGATTCACACAGTCAAAAGCTTTGGCATAGTCAATAGAACAGAAGATGTTTCTCTGGAACTCTCTTGCTTTTTCAATGATCCAGCAGATGTTGGAAATCTGATCTCTGGTTCCACTACCTTTTCTAAATCCAGCTCGACCATCTGGAAGTTCACGGTTCATGTATTTTTGAAGCCTGGCTTGGAGAATTTTGAGCATTACTTTGATAGTGTTGAAATAAGTGCAACTGTGTGGTAGTTTGAACATTCTTTGGCAGTGCCGTTCTTTGAGATTGGAATGAAAACCGAACTTTTCCAGTCCTGTGGCCAATGCTGAGTTTCCCGAATTTGCTGGCATATTGAGTGTAACATCTTCACAGCATCATCTTTTAGGATTTGAAACACCTTAACAAGGAGATCCAACCAGTCCATTCTGAAGGAGATCAACCCTGGGATTTCTTTGGAAGGAATGATGCTAAAGCTGAAGCTCCAGTACTTTGGCCACCTCACGCGAAGAGTTGACTCATTGGAAAAGACCCTGATGCTGGGAGGGATTGGGGGCAGGAGGAGAAGGGGATGACCGAGGATGAGATGGCTGGATGGCATCACGGACTCAATGGACATGAGTCTGAGTGAACTCCGGGAGTTGGTGATGGACAGGGAGGCCTGGCGTGCTGCGATTCATGGGGTTGCAAAGAGTCGGACACGACTGAGAGACTGAACTGAACTGAACTGGAATTCCATCACCTCCACTAACTTTGTTCACAGTGATACTTCCTAAGGCCCACTTGACTTGACACTCTAGGACGTTTGGCTCTAGGTGAGTGATCACACCATCGTGGTTATCTGGATCATGAAGATCTTTTTTGTACAGTTCTGTGTATTCTTGACGCCTCTTCTTAATATTTTCTGCTTCTGTTAGGTCTATACCATTTCTGTCCTTTATTGTGCCCATCTTTGCATGAAATGTTCCCTTGGTATCTCTAATTTTCTTGAAGAGATCTCTAGTCTTTCCCATTCTATTGTTTTCCTCATTTGTTTGCATTGATCACTTAAGAAGGCTTTCTTATCTCTCCTTGCTATTCTTTGAAACTCTGCATTCAAATGGATATATCTTTCCTTTTCTCCTTTACCTTTAGCTTTCCCTTCTCTTGTTTTCTCAGCTATCTGTAAGCCCTCCTCAGACAACCATTTTGCGCTTTTGCATTTCCTTTTCTTGGGGATGATCTTGATCACTGCCTCCTGTACAGTGTCATGAACCTCCATCCATAGTTCTTCAGGCACTCTATCAGATCTAATCCCTTGAATCTATTTGTCACCTCTACTGTATAACCATAACGGATTTGATTTGGGTCATACTTGAATGTTCTAGTGGTTTTCCCTACTTTCTCTTTAAGTGTGAATTTTGCAATAAGGAGCTCATGATCTAAGCAACAGTCAGTTCCAGTTCTTGTTTTAGCTAACTGTATAGAGCTTCTCCATCTTTGGCTGCAAAGAATATAATCAATCTGATTTCAGTATTGACCATCTGGTGATGTCCATGTCTAGGGACATGTCCATGTCTCTTGTTTTGTAGGAAGAGGATGTTTGCTAAGACCAGTGTGTTCTCTTGGCAAAACTCTGTTAGCCTGTGCCCTGCTTCATTGCATACTCCAAGGCCAAATTTGCCTGTTACTCCAGGTATCTCTTGACTTCCCACTTTTGCATTAGAGTCTCCTATAATGAAAAGGACATCTTTTTTGAGTGTTAGTTTTAGAAGGTCTTGTAGGTCTTCATAGAACCGTTCAACTTCAGCTTCTTTGGCATTAGTGGTTGGGGCATAGACTTGGATTACTGTGATATTGAATGGTTTGCCTTGGAAAAGAACAGAAATCATTCAGTCATTTTTGAGACTGCATCCAAGTACTGCATTTCAGAGTCTTTTGTTGTCTATGAGGACTACTCCATTTCTTCTAAGGGGTTCTTGCCCACAGTAGTAGATATAATGGTCATCTGAAGTAAATTCACCCATTCCAGTCCATTTTAGTTCACTATTCCTAAAATGTTGATGTTCACTCTTGCCATTTCCTGTTTGACCACTTCCAATTTGTCTTGATTCATGGACCTAACATTCTAGGTTCCTATGCAATATTGCTCTTTACAGTATCGGACTTAATTTCCATCACCAGTCATATCCACAGCTGGGTGTTGTTTTTGCTTTGGCTCCATCTCTTCATTCTTTCCAGAGTTATTTCTCCACTCTTCTCCAGTAGCAGGGGCCACCTACCAACCCAGGGAGTTCATCTTTCAATGTCCTATCTTTTTGCCTCCTCATACTGTCCATGGGGTTTTCAAGGCATTGCCATTCCCTTCTCCAGTGGACCACGTTTTGTCATAAATCTCCACCATGACCCGTCCATCTTGGGTGGCCCTACGTGGCATGGCTCATAGTTTCATTGAGTCAGACAAGGCTGTGGTCCATGTGATCAGTTTGATTAGTTTTCTGTGATTGTGGTTTTCATTCTATCAGCCCTCTGATGGATAAGGATAAGAGGCTATGGAAGCTTCCTGATGGCAGAGACTGCAGGGTAAACTGGGTCTTGTTCTAATGGGTGGGGCCATGCTCCATAAATCTTTAATCCAATTTTCTGTGGATGGGCGGGGCCAGTCCAATCACTTCATAGCAAATAGATGGGGAAACAGTGGGAACAGTGAGAGGGTTTATTTTCTTGGGCTCCAAAATCACTGCAGATGGTGACTGCAGCCATGAAATTAAAAGACACCTTCTCCTTGGAAGAAAAGCTATGACCAACCTAGACAGCATATTCAAAAGCAGAGACATTACTTTGCCAACAAAGGTCCATCTAGTCAAAGCTATGGTTTTTTTCATTAGTCATGTATGGATGTGAGAGTTGGACTGTGAAGAAGACTGAGAGCCAAAGAATTGATGCTTTTGAACTGTGGTGTTGGAGAAGACTCTTGAGAGTCCCTTGAACTGCAAGGAGATCCAACCAGTCCGTCGTAAAGGAGATCAGTCCTGGGTGTTCATTAGAAGGACTGATGCTGAAGCTGCAATCCAATACTTTGGCCACCTCATGTGAAGAACTGATGCACTGGAAAAGACCCTAATGCTGGGAAAGATTGAAGGCAGGAAGAGAAGGGCATGACAGAGGATGAGATGGTTGGATGGCATCACCAACTTGATAGACAGGAGTTTGAGCAAGCTCCAGGAGTTGGTGATGGACAGGGAAGTCTTGTATGCTGTAGTCCATGGGGTCGCATAGAGTTGGACATGACTGAGTAACTGAACTGAACTGAACTGAATTTAAAACAGTAATAGTAGAAAAATCATTACATGTTACATAAATTACATACTTGCAACAAAAGCTAAGTATATATTCCAAAATATGCAAAATATATAATCTCATTGTTTTACACCTTTGCAAATCTCTTTCATGTCTGGCTGAATAGAAGACAGCTGGACTCTCACATTGGCTTCTGCATCAATCTGTTGCAATAACATAGGTCATGTAGCTTCTGGAAAAATACTGAACACTTGATGGAGAGTGTGATAAATGCAAAGAGAATCTCAGTATTGTCATGAAAATACTTTTGACTTTGTGGACCCCTGAAGGTATCTTGGGGACCTGAGGGGTCACTGGACCTCTCTTTCATTATCACTGCTTTGTTGTTATTGTTGTTCAGTCACTAAGTCATGTCTGACTCTTTCCAACCCCATGGACTATAGCATGCCAGGCTTCCCTTTCCTTCACCATCTCCTGGAGTTTGCTGAAATTCATGTCCCTTCAGTCAGTGATGCTATCTAACCATCTCATCCTCTGCCGTGCCCTTCTCCTATTGCTTTCAATCTTTTCCAGCATCAGGGTTTTTTCCATTGAGTTGGCTCTTCTCACCAGGTGGCCAAAGTACTAGAGCTTCAGCTTCAGCATCAGTCCTTCCAATGAATATTCAGGGTTGATTTCCTTTAGGATTGACTGGTTTCATCCCCTTGCTGTCCAAGAGACCCTCAAAAGTGTTCTCCAACACCACAGTTTAAAAACATCAATTCTTGGGTGTTCAGCCTTCTTTATGGTCCACTCTCACATCTGTACATGACCTCTGGAAAAATCATACCTTTGACTAGACAGACCTTCATCAGCAAAGTAATGTCTCTGCTTTTTAATATGCTATCTAGGTTTGTCAGTGCTTTCCCTGCAAGGAGTAAGCATCTTTTAATTTCATGGCTACAGTCAGCGTCCACAGTTATTTTGGAGCCCAAGAAAATAAATCTGTCACTGCTTCCAGTTTTTCCCCTTCTATTTGCCATGCATAAAGTGATGGGACCGGATGCCATGATCTTAGTTTTTTGAATGTTGAGTTTCAAGCCAGCTTTTTCACTCTCCTCTTTCACCCTCATCAAAAGGCTCTTTAGCTCCTCTTCACTTTCTGCCATAAGAGTGGTGTCATCTGCATGTCTGAGGTTGTTCATATTTCTCCTCATAGTCTTGACTCCAGCTTGTGCTTCATCCAGCTGGGCATTTCATGTGATGTACTCTGCATAGAAGTTAAATGAGCAGGGTGACGATACAGGGCCTTGTCATACTCCTTTCCCAATTTTGAACCAGTTCATTGTTCCATGTCCAGTTTTAACTGTTGTTTCTTGACCTGCATACATGTTTCTCAGAAGATGATGAGGTGGTCTGACACTTCCATATCTTAAAGAATTTTCCACAGTTCATTGTGATTCACACAGTCAAAGGCTTTAATGTAGTCAATGAAGCAGAAGTAGATGTTTTTCTGGAATTCCCATACTTTCTCCATGATCCAACGGATGTTGGCAATTTGATCTCTGGTTCCTCTGCATTTTCTAAACCTAACTAATACATCTGGAAGTTCTTGTTTCAGGTACTGTAGAAGCCTAGCTTTAAGGATTTTGAGCATAACCTTGCTAGCATGTGAAATGAATACAATTGTATGGTAGTTTAAACATTCTTTGGCATTATCCTTCTTTGGGATTGAAATGAAAACTCACCTTTTCCAGTCCTGTTGTCACTGCTGAGTTTTCCAAATTTGCTTACTTGTTGAATGCAGCACTTTAACAGCATCATCTTTCATGATTTAAATAGATTCCTTGAATTCCATCACCTCCACTAGCTTTCTTCATAGTAATGCTTCCTAAGGCCCACTTGACCTCACACTTCAAAATGTCTGGCTCTAGGTGTTTTCCGGATCATTAAGATCTTTTTTTGTATAGTTCTTCTGTATATTCTTGCTACCTCTTCTTCATCTCTTTGCTTCTATTAGGTCTTTACCATTTCTGTCCTTTATTGTGCCCATCCTTGCAAGAAATGTTTCCCTGATATCTCCAGTTTTCTTGAAGAGATCTTAGTCTTTCCCATTCTATTGTTTTCTTTTGCATCATTCGTTTAAGAAGGCCTTCTTATCTCTCCTTGCTATTCTCTGAAACTCTGCATTCATATTGGTGTATCCTTCCCTTTCTCCTTTGCCTTTCACTTCTCTTTTCTCAGCTATTTGTAAGGCCTCCTCAGACAACCACTTTGCCTTCTTTAACTGTTTTTTCTTTCAAATGGTTTTGGTCACTGCCTCCTGTACAGTTACAAACCTCCATCCATAGTTCAGGCACTCTGTCTACCAAATCTAATCCCTTGAATCTACTTGTCACCTCTACTGTATAACCATAAAGATTTGATTTAGGTCATGCTTGAATTGTCTAGTGGTTTTCCCTACTTTCTTCAATTTAAGTGTGAATTTTGCAATAAGGAGCTCATGATCTGGACCACAGTCAGCTCCAGTTCTTGTTTTAGCTGACTATCTAGAGCTTCTCCATCTTTGGCTGCAAAGAATATAATCAATTTGATTTTGGTATTGACCATCTGGTGATGTTCATGTGTAGAGTCATCTCTTGTGTTGTTGGAAAAGGGTGTTTGTTATGATCAGTGTGTTCTCTTGACAAAACTCTGTTAGCCTTTGCCCTGCTTCATTCTGCACCTCAAGGGCAAACTTGCCTGTTATTCCAGGTATCTCTTAACTTCCCATTTTGCATTCCATTACCCTAGGCTGAAAAGGACATTTGTGTGTGTGTGTGTGTGTGTGTGTGTGTGTGTGTGTTAGCTCTGGTTGTCTTGTAGGTCTTCATAGAGCCATTCAACCTCAGCTTATTCAGCATTAGTGGTTGGGCCATAGTGGTTGGGTTTGCCTTGGAAACAAACTGAGATTAGCCTGTCATTTTTGAGATTGCACCCAAGTAATGCATTTCGGACTCTTTTGTTGACTATGAGGGCTACCCTATTTCTTCTAAGGGATTCTTGCCCACAGTAGTAGATGTAAGTGTCATCTGAATTAAATTCACCTATTCTGGTCCATTTTAGTTCACTGATTCCCAAGATATCGAAGTTCAATTTTGCCATCTGTTTGACCACATCTGATATATCTTGATTCATAGACCTAACATTCCAGGTTCCCATGCAATATTGTTCTTTACAGTATCAGACTTTACTTTCACCACCACACACATTCACACCTGAGCATCATTCCTGCTTTGGCCCACCCACTTCATTCTTACTGGAGGTATTATTGTATTTGCCCTCTGCTCTTCCCCAGTAGCATATTGGACACCCTCCAACCTGGGGGGTCTTCGGCAGTCATACTTTTTAGCCTTTTCATACTGCCCATAGGGTTGCCTAGGCAAGAATACTGGAGTAGGTTGCCCCTTCATCGATCACAGCCTTGTGGTGGCAAAGGGCCTTGCATAACTCAGTGAACCTAGGAGTCACGCTGTGCAGGGCCACCCAAGATGGACAGGTCATAATGAAGAGTTCTGACAAAACATGGTCCACTGGAGGAGGAAATGGCAACCCACTCCAGTATTCTTGCCTGGAGAACCCCAAGGACAGGATGAATCAGCTATATGTATACATATATTTGCTCTTTAGATTTCCTTCCCATTTGGGTCACTGCAGAGCACAGTAGAGTTCCCTGTGCTATACAGCAGGTTCTCATTAGTTATCTATTTTATACATAGTATCAATAGTATATATATGTCAATCCTAATCTCACAAGTCATCCCATCCTTGGGATAATTTTCCTTCTACTTTTTACTTACAGTACACTCTTGGATTTTCTTTAATGAGGATCTGCTGGTGAGAACTCTCTCAATGTTGGTGTGAAAATGCCTTTATTTCACTCTAATTCTTTAATTTTTTTTCTTATTGATTTTAGAATACTAAGTTCAATCAACAAATTGAAGATCATTCCACTATCTTCTGATTGTTGAGACGTCAGCTATCAATCTAATTGCTGTTCCTATGACATGATCTGTCATCTTTCTCTGACTTCGTTTTCTCTCTCTTTGGTTTTTTTTCAGTGTCTGGGTTAGACCTCTTTATTTATCCCACCCAGGATTTGTTGGGCTTCTTGAATGTGTAAGTTAACTTCTTTTCATTAAGTCTAAAAACTTTCTCGGCTATTATCTCTTCAAATATTGACTCTGCTCCATCAATATTCATATTCTCTTTCTCTCTTATTATAATCAGATGTGTGCTAGATTTTCTCATTGTATCCTCCCTGTCTGTTACTCTCCTGTATTTTCTATTTTTTTCCTCTCTCCGTACTGCATTCTTGATCATGTCTTCAGCTTATTAATGCTCTCTTCACTTATGTCCACCTTTCTGCCAGATACATTCACTGAGTCAGTATTTTTCACTTCTAGAAGTTATTTTTTTCATTTTTTTCACAAGATGCAGTGTCGCTTTTTTATAGATTTCTCTTCCCTGTGGAAATTTTTAAATTAATAATTTGTTCCTCTAAACATGTACACTTAGTGGTTTTAAGACATGTGTCTGGTAATTCTCTTATCTGAAATCTGTGTGAGTCTGTTTCTGTTGTTTCCTATTCCTGCTGTTTTTAACTCGAGTTCCCTTGGCTCTGGGTATGACAAATTCAGTCTGCTCTCTGGTCGTTGTGCCCTTGAAATCTTATTTGTAGGGGTTCCCTAAAACCTGGAATGGATAGATTCTCCTTCAGAGGCTTTGTATTTGTATTTGTTTTTATAGAGTACCGTGGAGTACTACCTGTCTGGAAGCCACTTAAATCCAAGGTCACAGCTTGAAGTTCCCTGGCTGATTCAGTCCATGGGTAATGGGGTACAAATCTATTTGAGAGCTAGATGTGGCCTTTTTTTCTCAGGGATGAATTTTTAACCTACTCCTCCATTTTTAAAAATTTTATAATCTATTTATTTTATTTATTTTTTAATATTTGTTTGGTTACATTGGATTTTACTTGTGGCACACAGGATCTTCAGTCTTCCTGGCAGCACTCAGGGTCTTTAGTTGTAACATGCGAACTCTTAGTTGCAACATGTAGGATCTACTTTCCTGACCAGGAATTGAACTTGGGCCTCCTGCATTGGGAGTGCAGAGTCTTAGCCCCTGGACCACCAGGGCAGCTGCTGCTAAGTCACTTCAGTCGTGTCCGATTCTGTGCGACCCCACAGATAGGAGCCCACCAGGCTCTGCTATCCCTGGGACTCTCCAGGCAAGAACACTGGAGTGGGTTGCCATTTCCTTCTCCAATGCAGGAAAGTGAAACGTGAAAGGGAAGTCACTCAGTCATGTCTGACCCTCAGCGACCCCATGGACTGCAGCCCACCAGGCTCCTCCCTCCATGGGATTTTCCAGGCAAGAGCACTGGAGTGGGGTGCCATTGCCTTCTCTGGGACCACCAGGGCAGTTCCTATTTAACTTTTATTGAAACATAGTTGATTTACAATGTTTTGGTAGTTTTAGGTGTATAGCAAAGTGATTCACTTATGAATATATATTATATGTGTATGTGTATATATAGAATATATATATTCTTTTTTAGATGCTTTTCCATTATAGGTTATTACAAGATACTGACTATAATTCCTTGTGCTATACAGTAGGTCTTTGTTAGCTATTTCATATTAGTAGTGTGTATATTTTAATTCCAAAATCCTAATTCATTTCTCCCCCCTTCCCCCTTTGATAACCATAAGTTTGTTTTCTATATTTATGGGTCTATTTCTATTTTGTAAATAAATTCATTTCTATCATTTTTTAAAGATTCCACATACAAGCTATATCATATATTTGTCTTCATCTGACTTACTTTATGTAGTATGATAATCTCTAGACCCATCCATTTTACTGCAAATGGCATTATTCATTCTTTTTTTATGGCTGAGTAATATTCCATTGTGTATATGTACTATATATTCTTTAAACATTCACCTGTTAATGGGTATTTAGGTTACATCCATGTCTTGCCTATTGTAAATAGCGCTGCTATGAACATGTGCTCAGTACTCAGTTATGTCTGACTCTTTTGCAACCGAATGAACTGTAGCCTGCCAGACTCCTCTGTCCATGGGATTTTCCCAGCAAGAATACTGGAGTGGGTTGCTATTTCCTCCTCCATTATGAACATGGGGTGCATATATCTTTTCAAATTAGAGTTATCTCCAGATATATGCCCAGGAGTGGGATTATAAATTATATAGTAACTCTATTTTTGTTTTTTTAAGGAACCTCCATATGGTTCTCCATCCCACTCCCCCCTTTTACACCCTTTATTTTTAGGAAGAGAGCTCTTCTTGGTGCTAAGGCAGCCTTTTGTATAGTTATCTGGGATTGTTGGAAATAGGGCAGATTTAGTTCTGGTTGGGATGCAGAACCTTATGCAGCTGGTGTAGCTCTTTGGGATCTCATTTTAATGTAGAGAGGGTCTCCTATTAAACCCCTATCTTGTGCTGGCCCTGAACCTTAACTTCTCTCCCTCCAGCCTTTTGTGGCCACTGATTCAAAGCTCAGGTGGGCAATGCAATGTAGACAAACACCCTCAAACCCAATTGGCTTTGGTGTGTCAATACTCTGCTTACCTGCCTGATTGCAAGCTTTCATCCAAAAATTGGCCTGAACATTTCCCTCTGTCCTCTCTCAGCTCTTCAGTGCTTTTTAAGCAGTTTTGAAATTTTTATCCAGGATATTTCAATACTTCAATAAGAAAATTGAATCAAAAAACCAAGCCTGCCATTGCCAGAAACTATTCAATAGAAGTTCACACCCTTAAATGTTTAAACATTCATATTTGACTTAACAAGGTCCGAATACAGGCAGTATCCCTACCCTCCTCCCAAACAAGAGCCTTAGAATGCTTTAAATAGTAATAGTTTCCTGCTGTTTTACTGCTTTTGTGCTCCAGTGTTTTTAGTGCCAGCTTGTTTTTATACCTCCATATGCTTCAACATTATCATTGTTTTATATGCTTATTTAGATTGCCTCACATTTACCAATTTTTGTTCACTCGTCCTTGCCTCCTACTCATTCCTTCTCTCCAATTTCAGTTTCCTTCTTCCTGAAGTATATCTTCCAGTAGTTATTTTAGTAAGAGTCTATTATTGCTAAACTTTCTTAGGTTTGTTTTTTTCTGAAAATGTCCTTATTCTACTCTCAAAAAAAAAAAACAGAAGTTCATCTCATCAATATTTCTTGGGGTAGTAATTCTCCTCCTTGTGGCAACTAGTGACTCACCTTCATGGCGTCTCATTTCTTTGCAAGTACAATATTTTTATTGTTTGCTTCTGAGCACATGTTCAGCAGATATTGTCTTTTTTGTGGGCTTCTATGTGCTGTGTATTATAAAAATATTTTTGCTTTCACTGAGGTTCTAGAAGTTTCAATGATTCTGCTCCAATATTTGTTTTAATTTTTCAGTGTGTGATTCCCATAACATGCAGTAAGGTAAATGTAGACCCCCCAACCACATATGACATAGTCCTGGGGTTTTTATTTCTGCTCATGGCTCCAGAGACAGCATAAGACTTTTCATGGCTTACTTTCCAAATTCCTTTCTAATGAACAGAGAGGCTACTAAAGGCTTTATCCAGAGGTTTCAGTGACAGTTTCTCTGCCTTTGGTGGACTTGAGGCTGTATTACCAGTACTTGCCCAGGCACTGGACTCCCAGCTTGGAGCCCCTAGCCCCTAGCACCTACTATCCAGAACCAATAACTACAAAGGTTATTGCAGTGTCCATTTACAATTACTAGACTGGCTTTTTTCTTTTTCTCTGAAGATTTTGCTTTTTATTTTTTTAAGTTCAACTATAAATTAAAATTTTTGTTAGTTTATCTCATGTTAATATGTGTTTGTATTTGTGGGGGATGCTATTCATGCCATCTTAGTGTGTTGTACGGCCAGAAGAAAATCTATTTATATATATGATCTTGTGCTGTGTTTATACTTTAAGAATTTCCCCTTATCACTTCCATCCTCGTAAATATGAACTTCTCTGAGTTCCAAGGAAATTAATCCACCTCGGGACCATCTAGATTAAGGGCACATATGAGGCCGTCTTTGCAGCATGCGGCATCATTCTCCAGATATACCACCTACATAGTTTAAATACATCAATCCTCTGGGGCCTAAAGTTCTTTAGCAGAGTGATTTTCAACTTTAAAACATTTTAGTAGCAGAACTCTTTCTTCAAATATTACTTGGAATTCCCAAATACAAAATCAAGAACTCCCTCTTAATGATTTTATATTTCAGAGTTCCTGATCCTCACTAATTTGCCCCTCCTCTTGTTCCCCAAGGCCATCCTCATAGACTTTTCTGGCTCCAAGTACCATAGTGTGAAAACAAATTGAATAGATCAGTGGTTGTCAAAGTGTGGTCCTAGAGCCAGAAGCATGAACATCACCTGGGAATGTGTTCAAATGCAAATTCTCAACCCTTCCTCACTGGACCCATCCTAGATCGACTGAAATCAGAAACTCTGGGGGCAGGACCCAGCAACCTGTGTGTTAACAAGCCCTCTAGGTGACTCTGATGCACGTTTCTGTGTGAGGCCTTACTACAATAGAGCATCCCATCCAGGAGCTATTGGAGCAAGGCTGGAGTACTGCCCAAGATGAACATTTCTGGGTGTTTAAATAAGCCCAGAATTATCTGGCAGACTGTTTTCCATTCAGTGTTTTCTTGTGCATGAAGGCAATTATAGACCCTCACAAGGTCCAACTTTGCAACGACCTGAGTCCCTTTGAATTGGTTCAATAAGTGAGACATCACTAGGAAGAGTAGGGAATCCTTACTTTCAGTTCATTAGACAGAAATAATGACATTCCACATAATTTTGCTTGACAACAGACTTCAGATCTGAAGCTCACAAAATAATGTTGAGCAAAAGAAGCCAGACACAAAATCGTACATACTGAACATTTCCATTTATAATGGCATTTTAAAAGGCAACACTAATCTTCAGTGAAAAAAGTCAAGATAGGGATTACCCTTTGGGGTTATTGACTTGAAGAAAGCAGGAAGGGGGCCTGACTTATGGGTAACGTTCTATTTCTTGATCCGAGTGCTGTTCACAGAGATGTGCTCATTTTACAAAAATTCATGAAGTTACACCCTGATGATATGTGGATTTCCTGTCTATCTGACATGCTTTGATGCAAGAATTTAAACATAGCATTAGGTCAGTGTGTAAATGACACACTGCTGTGCTGGGTTACATACTCTCAGAGGATGGGCCCTTTGCTTCTGGGTGTGAAATATACATTTGATGCAAACATAGGTTCCTAGCACCAGGTCTATTGTATTATGGCAATGAGTAGTATGGAGGCCACTCTGTTTCTTGATTGATGGCATCCCTGATCAGAATTCCCAGCGGAAGGGGAAGAAGTGAGGCAGTTACCTAATGTGACCTGTAAGCCAGAATAAGTTTCAGCACCTGGTTACTTCAGGAAATGGGAAGTGATAGGGTTCTGGATTTCCAACTAGATCAGGCCAAGAACCCATAGGAAGCATGTACAATGGATGAAAGGTAATTCCCCCATTGTTTGGTCCCTCATCCTGAGCTCTGTGGGTGGATAAGCTCCCAGTTGTGAGCACCCATCTTTTGCCTGTACCCTTATGGGCCCAGATCATAAATCCACATATGAACTGAAATTCCCTGGCCTTAACAGATTGTGGAAGTAGAGAGTCTCAGTTGAAGAACTATCTTAAATTTTACCAGCTCTTGCCCGTATCTGCTCCGACAAGAATTCTAGCCCCCTTGTAAAATAGCCCAATGCTGTCTGAAAGTCCTCAGTATGTCAGAAGCCAATCTGTTTTGGGCCTCTCCCATGTTCCTCTTCACTTAAGTCTGTGCTCCATTTTTGTGTGCTTTGTCCATGAAGCTGCTTCAGACTTACTTACCCCTCCCCTGCCACCCCACTGCTGCTGTTCCCACCATGGGAACATTGACAAAGTGCCAAGGGTGCCACCTCCTGACCCCCTAAAGGCCCCAACCATGGAGGTGCTCACCAGTGTATTAGACATGCTCAAATATGCCTGAATTGCATTTGAGCTCAAGGTAACACATACCTGCACAGTACACGATGCCCTGGACTCCACCGTGATGTGATCTGAAAGCAGGCTCTGCTGCTGTTAACACTCCATGGTTCAGTCTGAGGGTTGGTGATGGGGAGGGCATAGGGCTGGACTCGAATGGCTCCCCTGTTGCTGAGGGACAGTGGTGTTTTCCAGACAGAGGAGGTGAATGTTTCCATCAGGAAGTGTCAGGTACAGCTGCTCCCTCTGGTGGTCTATGCCTTCCACCAGTGTGGACAGGGAGGTCAGTTTCAGTCTCAATGCCGTTCATATCTCTTAGAACTATTCCTGAGTATAGGGTATTTAAAAGACAGTTTCTGTACCAGATGAACCCAAAGTGAGGAATGTTTTATTAAAAGTGCTAATGCCATACAACATGCAGAAAGGCTGTGGAAATATTCCCGATTAAAGGAGGCTAAAGAGACATGAGAGCTAAAAGAAACACCTCATCCTGGACCAGATGCTGTGACGACGAGGGAAAATGCTATAAAGGACATGACTGGGTCACCAGACAAAACTGGAGTACAAGTGTAGATAATAGTATTATAACGTCAAATTTACTGACTCTGTTAACTATACTGTGATGTAGGGAACGTGACTAATTGTAGGAAGTGCACACTGAAGTACTTGGGCATAAAGGGCCATGATGTAATTTACCCTCAGTTGGTCCAAACACACACACACACACACACGAGTGCATAGATGCAGATAGGGTAAAATGTTAGCAATAGGTAAATCTGATAAAGGCTATATAGATGTTCTTCATACTATCTGGTTTGTTTTTTTTAAGTTTCCTATAAAATAGAAATCACTTCCAAATAAAAACGTTTTACAAACGTGAAAGTGTCTGTGCAAGCAGCCAGGATCTGGTGGACGTGCCCGACTGAACTTTTCCTGTGGAGGGATGAGGAAGGAGGACGTGGCTGTCTTCCCAGGCAGGGCTCCCACACATCCCAAAGGGAAGTCAGATACCTGCATGAAGGTGCCAAGTGGCATCCAAGGCCACTTGCCTCTTGCTCTCCCCCAGCCTACAAGATATGAAAAATAACACTTTTTACATTTTCTCCTGAGGATAATGAGCCCTGGGGGTGGGGAATGAGGAAAGTTCAGTTATAAAAGGAAGGTGTTTGAGTTTATTCATCCATCCAGAAAATGCTTCAAATACTATGTCCGAGGGGCTGGTCTAGGGGCTGAGAATGCAGCCCAGGGTACAAGAGGAGACACAATCCCTGTCCTAAAAATGCCTGTGAGCTAGTTGAGGATGCAGCCACAACCACAGAAATAAACATGTATTACCAGATGAGCTGACCATGAAGTAGACTTGGGGAGCCGTGGGAGGAGCCCAGGCTTTTACCAGAGCCAGTGGATGCAAGTCCCGCGGGTCTGAAATGTTTAGTTCCCCTCCCCCTCATATTTTCTAAGTAACATGTCCTTTTGTATCTGATGAAGAGGATAAAAGAAGGAACCACCACCAGGGCTTAACCCGTCCTGGGCACATCCCATTTGTTTGGGCTTAGCCCTCTGTGGGAATAAGGGAGGGGGCCAACATGCCACTCCCCTGCTGTCCCTGGGCTGGCAGATCAGTGAGCTTTCTAAGTCTTTTCATGATCTATGCCTGCAGGTGGATGCAGCCATGTCCATAACACTTCTGGAGGGCAAAGACCACCAACACCCTCACGTGGAAGCCTAGCAGCCTACTGGCCCCGAGTCCCATCCCTGGGGTGCTGAGTCATGATAACAACATGACAGTCTTCCAATTAGACAGAATAATGACTTTGAGGGGGGACACCTGTGATTCTCCCCCCAGTCCTGAATGTGGCACTGACTGTAATGCCCGGTACCCAAGGGACAATAGTGGAATCCGCTGCCTTGGGGCTCAGAAAAAAAAAAAAAAAAACCAGTACTGGGGAGGAAGTTATAAGGTGTATGTGTGACTATCTGACACAGTGTGTGTCATTTTTGTCCATGGGTCTCAGGTAGGGCTGACTCTCACCTCTAATGCATTCTGGTCCTGGACCAAAGAAGTTTCAGATCCAATAAATGTTCACTGAGCCCGTACAAAGTCCCAAGCCTTTTTAATTAATACTTTGACACATTTTATATCACTTAATCTTTAACAATAACCCGTTAAGGTAGGAATTATCTGCATTGTACAGATGAGAAAACAATCGCAAAGAGGTTCATTGATTTGCTCAAGTATATCATACAGCTTTTTTTTTAAACACTCACACACTAAACTCTTAGCTGAGGCCTGTCTGTGTTGGTTGTTTACCTTACAGTGTTTGTCTTCTCTACCTTTGGAGCAATTGCTCCCCTTATACAAAAGCCCCCTTTTCTTGTTTCACAGGCCCACATGGGCTTTTCTTTGTTTAATACTGCATTTAATAGCACAAAAAAATCACGAATACAAAGAAACTGGCAAAGGTGTTTGTCAATGAAATATCCCTGCTTCC
>SJXQ01004679.1:74618-118811 GCA_006408695.1 Aepyceros melampus
TCGGAGGGAAGGGTGGGGAGAGGAACCTCGTCTCTGCCGCCGCTACCGCCACTCCGCGCCGGGTTCTCATCCTCAGGCTCCTGCTTCGGCTCCCCCTTCGGCTCCTGCTCCGCCTCCCGTGCCGGCTCGGGTTCAGGTTCGGGCTCCAGCTTGAGCTCTACCCGGCGTCCCGGACCCTCCACCGTCTCCACCTTCCCGGTGGCGTCCACCTTCCCAGCCGCCTCCACCTTCCCCGCCGCCTCTACCTTCTCTTCCACCTTCGCCTCCGCCTCCACCTTCCTCTCCGCCTTCTCCGCCGTCTCTGCCGTCTCCGCCTCCTCTGCTCCTCCGCCTCCACTGGCAGCGGCTCCTCCCCCTAATCGCAGGGCTGGGGCGGCCACTGGGCGTGGCGGCGCGGGGGCCACGCAGACCAGGGGTGTCCCCCGTCCGGCCTGAGGGAGCGCGGTGGCTGTGGCAGCTGGACCCAAAAGGGACTTTCACTGAAGGAGGCGGCGGCGGAAGCAGGCGACGCCCCCGGGAATCCTCCTGCCGTAGCCCCCTAGCGGAGGCCGCTCTGCAGCCAGGCCCGGTTTCCTTTAATTCAATATTTCCCAAACTTGCTTGTTCACGAGAATCACGTGGGGAGCGTGTTAAAATTACAGATTCCTCGGCTCCACCCGCAGCCCCACTGAATCAGAATCTCGAAGGAACATGCTCCGGAACCTGTATCTTTAACTAGGGCCCGAGAAGAGTCTTATGAGCAGGCAAGTTTGAGAAACACAGCTCTAATTCATTGAGGCTGGCGGGAAGGGGGGCGGGGACCGCGCAGTCTCTTTAAGCCGCTTCCAGTTCTCGGCTCCAATCGCTGCTCTGACCCCTTTCATCGTCTCCTCCCCTCTCTCCGTCCTTCCCTTCGTCCATGCAGCCTCCCCCAGCCCTGCGGGGTTAGGGATAGAGAGATATCCTAGTCCAGAAATGTCCCTGGGGCTGGGAAACATACCCCCAGAGGCCGGGTCGCGAGGAGCGCTGGCAGAAGCAGTAATAGCCAGCATCTCTGAGGCTGAGCAGGTTCCCATCCCTGTCTGAGGCTCCCCGCCCACCCCAGGTTCTTCCCTGCCCCATAAGAACGAAGCTCCATTCTGGAGCAGGCCTCGACCCCCAGATACAGAGGGGCAGAGCTCCCAAGGCCATTGGGCCCCAAGAGGCACATCCCATGCCCATCTTATTGGTGCTCTGCACGGCCCGTGCCCGCTCCTCGCCTCCTCTGCACCTTTCCCACGGGCTCCCAAGGCCACGGGTGGGCTGAGGCTTTGGCAGCCAGCCTTCTGGCCCAGGAGACGCTGAGCCAGCCGCCCCAGGGGTGGCGGGATGGACAAGGCACAACAAGGCCAGGCCTACTGCTGGCATCTCCCCTACAGCTGAGAGAGGGGCCTGAACTACAGAACACTGTCCTGAGACCCTCAAGCCGAGCGGAGGCCCGGCCCAGGCAGCAGGTGGGAGTGGCAGGGAACCAGCTTCCATGTGTGGAGCCGCCAGTCAGGAGAAGGGGCAGCCATGCATCTGCGGGGCACGGCTGTGCTGAGCTGGGAGCCATGGGGAGCAGCACCAAGAGGCTTACGAAGACTGAGCCCAGAGCAAGTGGCTTGGGTCTTGGGCAGCTTGGGGATGTTGGGAAGCAGCTGCAGGTGCTGGTCCCGGGCAGTACAGCCCAGGGCAGGTGTCAGGATGAGGCTCACAAGGAGCAGAGTGTCGGGGACAGTGTGTTCCAGGAAGAGTCTGGTGCCTGAGCCCCAGTGATGGCAGCCCTTGGCCCAGTACACACTGCCCGGTCTGTAGGGCTGTGCTGCCTTATTATACTGTGGCCGAGTTCTCCCTGGTTAGTGTGGATATCACCCCTCCACCTGGCCCCCTCCTCCAGGTAGGGGGTAGTGTGTAGGCCTCCCAGGGTCAGCAGCAGGAGTTGGTTGTCAAGAATCACAAGCCCTTAAGGAGGATAGAGGACTTCCCTTGTGGCTCACCTGGTAAAGAATCCACCTGCAATGTGGGAAACCTGGGTTCGATCCCTGGTTGGGAAGATCCCCTGAAGAAGGGAAAAGCTACCCACTCCAGCATTCTGGCCTGGAGAATTCCATGGACTGTACAGTCCATGGGGTCACAAAGAGTCAGACACCACCCAGCGACTTTCACTTAAAGAGGATAGAATGCTGGTTCCCATACACCTGAGGTCCCCAGAACTGCCCTGGTGCCTCCCTTTCCTAAGCCAACTCTTGTTCCCATCCCTTGAAGCATCCCAGTATCCTTCCAATAAACGCCTGCCCTTTTTGGCCTGCAACAAGAGGAACTACAACTAGAGCATCCACTGAAGGAATCCTGCTTCTATAAGGGTGGGGGCGGGGAGGCACAAGAAATACTCTCATCCCACCTCCACAGGGTAACAGACATCAAAGTGACCTAAAAATCTCAGTATACCAAGGCTATCTCCCACTGATGACTAACCATGGCAACCTGACAGCTTTACTGATCCTCTTCCTGCAGAAGCCCACATGTCCAGCATGTCAAGGAAGAAGTGGAGGCTGGGGCCGCTCGGGGGGGAGTGCGGGGCGGGGGCGGAGTGTGCACTCTGCCATCCACTCACTCAACAAATGTCTATTCAGCGCCAACCCAGACCAGGTGTTGTACTTGGAGCTGTGAAACCAGCACTGAACCAAACAAACTTACCCCAGGGGCCAGAAACAGGAGTGGGTTCCCCAAAAGGCAGACTGAGGAAGTGTCTAGGTCACCAGTAGAGAAGAGACACCAAAAACAGAAGAATCAAGAAAAGAATATCAGAAGTAGTTTATTTGATTTTTTTTTAAACCGGTCCTCATGGGAAAAGTCAGAATTTTGTTGCACTTCTTACATTCCTTTCCTGATTGCATGTTGCTTTTGCTCTGAATCACATGGAGAGGGGCAGGTGTCAGCATAATCCTTTTGATGCTTCTTGCTTGTTTGAGTCTGGATTCAGTCCCAGGCAAATGCTACCATCTCAGCCTCACAAAGACCTGATGGAAGCATAGCTGAAGGGGCTGACCTAAAGAGAGACCCCTTCTCATTGCAGCACTTTGCCTGGAGTTGAATACAACTCTGGCCACAAGGTGGCAAATGAGTATATGACGCTCCCCCTGATATTTATTTTGTATGTTTATATAAAACTATTGGTTTATAACAGTGCTCTCTAAAAATATTTTTAATGTTGTGCTCCTTCACACATATTTAGGTTGACATCTCAAATTTTGCATCCAAAATGTCAAGCTGCAAGTAATGTGATTTCTGACAAATATGAACATTCACAAACAAAACATCATAGTTTTATGTGAAAACAGTGAAACCTAAATCTGTTAGTGATTTGAGAGCCACCATCATCAGTTTTAAAAATTCATAAATGGGCTTCTCTCCTTAACTGCTGCGTCGGTAACTGTGGGAGCCCCAGCTCAAGCTTGGTAATAAAAACTCTCTTGCTTTTGCATCGGAAAAAAAAAAATTCATAAATGGGCTCTTCTTTGACAGTTTGGGAGGTAAAAATTTTCCCTTTTCTCCCTGAGCTCTCAATTCCATCTTATTCTTATAACAGAATTTTATCCCAATAATACATATTTTTTACATTTGAAATGATTTTATTGATTATCCTACTAGATTTCTCTGTAGCAAAAATATGTGTATATTTTGCTATTTAAATGCTTTTTAAAAGTTCCTGTGATCCTAAAGCTGTAAGTGTTGTTCACAATTTAGTCTTGCTTGTGTTATCATGACAATTAGTATTGGAATACAATGGATCAAAAAATTATAAACATATTACAAATTTTGATGTGTAATTATTAAGAAACAAAAATTTACTAGTGATGTAAGTCTTTTTAAAAAGGTGGTGAGTATATTAATAGATAAATTTTGCTTATTTTAGAATGAGGCAGAATTCAGCATCAGTTCTCTTAGAACTTTTTGTTTGGTTAAACCGCACGTAGAAACATTGTTAAGCCGCACATAGAAACATTCCTAAGTAAATAGGAATGGACATTTTGTTTTAGAAATGTCACTCAAGTATTTGAATTCCTTTGAAGATATATGGGGGAAAATTACAGAATGATTTATCTTCAAAATTATTTCTCATGATTTGTCAGCTGACAGCTCAATTGGGTTTGCCTTCAATTTTACTGGAAACCAGCTGAGTTGAAACAGGATTTGATACCGATATATTCATTTGTTAGGCCAATTTGTTTCTTCACCATTGGCAGCAGTGTTTGGAACTGTCTCTCTGGTACCCTGAGGATTTTACACTGTGGGGCAGTGCACCCAGGTAAGATTTGGGATGGATCAAAGATATGTTTTTCTTTTGTAAAGTGCAAAGAGAACTATTTGTGAAAAGGGAGATGGAAAAAGAGAACCGGCTTAATTTTTTCACTACTAGTGTATTCTCTAGCAGATCAATTTTAGGAAATATGAAAATGAAATTTGAGGATGTAGAAATTGATGCCCTTCAAACTCTAAGTGCTTAGTGACCCCTTGCAAAGTCTTCCTGTAACCCCAGGGTAATGCACACTCCCCTTTTAAGGTTACTGGTTTATATTTATTATTATAAAAGCAATATATACAATATTTGTAGTTTTAAAAAGAGATGAAAGAAGGCATAACATGAAAAGTTAAAGCCCCTCCCCTGCCAATCAAACCCAGTTTTATTCCCCCCAAACAACCACTTGTTAACAGCTTCTCATGTATCCTTTGAGATATTTTCTATGCCAATACAAGCATGTTCCATACAGTTATCCTTTTTATGAAAAATAAATGAGGCTGTAATATACATATGGATCAACAACAGCATTCTCTGCTAGACATCAGGCATAAGTTGATGTGCACAACCAATGCAATGCCAATAAAAATGTCAGTAAATTTTTTGGAGGAAATTTTTACAAAATTAATACGGAGGAATAAAAGGCGTTTCCTCTTTCTTCATTTCTCCTTCCTCTCTGAAATGAGGATTTAATGGCTATAGCTGAGTATCCATCTTGCAATCAAAAACTGATTACCTCAGGACCTAATCTTCCATGAGAAAAAAATAGCATATTGTGGTACCAACTCTGAAAGGTACATCTCTCTTTATCTTCAATATCTCTGAAATCTTTGAATGACAGCTTCTGTATTATATTTGCCAGCATTTATTTCCTCTTTCTTGGTACATAAAATAATGGTGTGTCCTAGAATCAATATAATACTCAAAGCATCATCCTATTTAAGCCTTTGTTACTTGGATCCCTGTTATGCGTGGCTGAATACAATTCCTAAGTGATAGCAGGCTTTTCATTTCACTCCTAGCAAAGTCCCAAGTCCTTATCCTGGCCTTTAAAGTCCTGTAGAATCTGGCCTCTGTCTCTTAGACCTCGCTTTCTATCAACTCAGCCTTGCCTCAAACAAACTATGTTTACTGCTGTTCCTTGAATAAGCTAAGCTGGCTCCTGCTTCCAAGCCTGTGCCCTTATTGTTCCCTCTTCTTGGAAAGCTGTTCCCCTGGAAATCCTCATGACTTTCTCCCTCACTTTTTCAGATCACTGCTTAACTATCACATTTTCTCAGAGTTCTTGACCTTTTTATAAAATGACACCCCATTCCTGCTTTTTTCAATTTAAAAAACTATTACTTACATGATGTATTAAATATTACACACGCACACACACACACACTTACTACAGTGTAAACTCCATGAGAGTAAGATGTTCACCATTCTATGCCCAATGCCTCTTTGGCATTTAATACATATGTAAATATATGGGAAATAAATTAATGCTTTTCATCATGAGTGAAGTCAACCATATGTCAGTCATGTCTGACTCTTTGTGACCTCATGGACTGTAGCCCGGCAGACTCCTCTGTCCATTGGATTCTCCAGGCAAGAATACTAGAGTTGCCATGTCCTCCTCCAAGGGATCTTCCCAACCCAGGGATCAAACATGGGTCTCCTGCATTGCAGGCAGATTCTTTACCTTCTGAGCCACCAGTCAACCATATTTTCATGTTTATTGATTATTTCATATTACATTTTTGTGAACTGCATGTTTACATCCTTTGCCTAATTTTCTTTTGGCTTCTTAGTAACCCTGATAATAAGTAAAATTTACATGGTGCTTGGTATACCAAGAGTCAGTCTATTAAACTGTTTAACCCTCTCTACAATATTAAGTAGTAGGTGTTGTTATAATCCCCATTTTACAGTTGAGGCAACTGAGACATAAAGAGATTAAGTGAAACCCAAGGTCACACAGCTAGTAAATGATGGACCTGGGATTCAAACCCAGCAGTTAGAATCTAGACTTTGGACTCCTAACTACTAAGGTATTAGTCCTTTGGCTGTCGTGTTCAAGTATATGTTTATTTTCGCATTCATCATTTAACTATTGCATTTTATTTCATTTTTTTAAACATGTGATGTTTGTTGTTCATTCGCTAAGTTGTGTCTGATTCTTTGTGACCCCACAGACTGCAGCACACCAGGCTTCCCTATCCGTCACCATCTCCCAGGGTTTGCTTAACATTATTATATAGTCAAGATTCACAAACTTATCTTTACGGATTCTTTTTTGTTTTTCTGATTGTAAACATGTAGAGCAAGTGCAGAGGTCCTGAGATAAAAAAGAGTTTGATGATTTTAAGAAATGAAAATATGTCCAGAATGGCTTGAATTTGGTGACCAAGAAGGAGGAGAGTGGTACAAGATGACCAAGATAGATGTAGGCAGGAACAAGATCACCTGGAGCCTTACAGACCATTATGTAGGATTTAAATATTATGTCAATTATGATGGGAATCTTTGAGGGTGTTAGCAAGGGAATGACATGATATAATTTATGATTTTCATACAATGATTATACTCAAATGATAGTAAAAGTAGGGCTTCCCTGGTGGCTCAGCAGTAAAGAATCCACCAGTAATACAGGAGACAGCCTGCAGTTCAGGA
Organism: Aepyceros melampus; assembly: GCA_006408695.1. NCBI lineage: Eukaryota > Metazoa > Chordata > Mammalia > Artiodactyla > Bovidae > Aepyceros > Aepyceros melampus. Next base: position 81,577 of record SJXQ01004679.1, read on the forward strand.
GACACAGGTTCGATCCCTGGGTAGGAAGATCCTATGGAGAAGGAAATGGCAACCCACTCCAGTATTCTTGCCTAGGAAATCCCATGGACAGAGGAGCTTGGCAGGCTACAGTCTGTAAGGTCACAAAGAGTTGGACATGACTTAGCAACTGAACAACAGCAAAGTTATTTAAACCTCATAATACCCTGACGAGGTAGTCTCAATATTATTCTCACTATACAAATGAAACTGAGGCACAAAAAACAATAAATGCCTAGAATTTGCTTATGCTTTCTCCCTGCTTCTATACCTGTTCTGATTCAGAATATACATACTATCAACAATGAGATCTGACACCTACTTTTTCCAGCCCTCAATGGTCTGTGAGTCTTCACTGGGCTAAAAAATAACGGGCGGGGGGAAATGGCAAGTTCACTCAGCACTAAGCCCTTAGATCTGGAAGCTAGTCAGGTAGGTTCTTCCCATCCCATTTGGATCATGCCAAGCCGTCCTAAGCTCAGGAATAGCCAGTCTCCCGGCCTGGTCATGATGACCAAGGTAGCCAGCTCAGCAGCCCTGCTCATCATTGCAGCAGGACAAAGACTTGCAGCCTGCATCCCCAGAGCCATACTAGTAACCAGGGAACTGAACCTGAGGCTCGTCAGGCTCCCCCACAGGCTTCCGGAAGATGCAAGCTCTACAGAAGGAAGCAGTAGGCTAGTGGTGTGGAAGGGGGCAGAGAATGGAAGTCAAAGTATTCTTCAAGCACACATCTAGCCCTGGGTAGCCTGTGTCCCTGTGATTCCAATGGCCCAGGCCCTTTTCTGGCTGAAGGAAAGGAAAGACTTACAGAGAGAGCAAAGTCAGGCTTGTGACAGATGACAGCAAAGATATAGATTATACTGTATCATATCCTATTGAGCCATTTTCCCAGTTTTCATAACATATTGATTCCAGTAGTCTGTTTCTTAGCTTCCATCAGTCTTCAGCAACTCTGGCTATACCCCTTCAGACTGCTGCCCCATTTGACTTATACTTTTTTCTTTTTTGTTATTGAGTTACAGCTTATATACAGTGTTGTATTAGCTCCAGGTGTACAGCAAAGTGATTATATACATATACACACACACAAAGTGTTGAGTATAGTTCCCTGTGCTACACAGTAGTTCCTTGTTTATCTTTTTTATATGTAGCAATTTATATCAGTTTGTATCTGCTAATCCCAAACTCCTAATTTAGCTTCTCCCCAGCCATTCCCCTCTGGTAACTGTAAGTCTGTTTTCTATGTCTGTGAGTCTGTTTCTGTTTTTTAAATAAGCTCATTTGTATCATGTTTTAAAGATTCCACATATAAGGGATATCGTGTGACATTTGTCTTCATCTGACTTACTGCACTTAGTATGATAACCTCTAGTCCATCTATGTTACTACAATGACATACTTTTGATTCCTTACCTCTCTGCTTTATAACATGGATTCAAAATCCTTTACCATAAAGCATAGGTAGTATGCTACCTTTTGTGTAAGAAAGTTGAGGAAATATAAACATTTTTACAGAAACATTATGAACTTATGGTTTATTTTTCTCTTTCTAAAAATATTTCCTAGCTCTGTCCACTGAAAAGACGTAGCAGCAATGACAACCTACTAGCAACGAGTATGTTTAATGCCTGGATTGTGGTCTATAAATATCATTTTGTACTAAAAGGAATCAATCTTCCTTGAAAAAATAATTATTTATACGTATATAACAGGAAATTGTACAAAATTATCCTGGGACATCTTTTTTTGTCAAAAAACAAGGGTGATATCAAAGACTCATGTAGTCATGTTAAAAGAACACAGGATCCAAGATGAAGGGGAGTTCCCATTTGCCTATCTTGGGACAATTAGAGCATCAAAAAATCTGCAATTAATCAAGCATCAAATGTATAAAATATGAGTTCATAATGATATTAAAAAACGATGGTCACCCCTGGATGGTTGTAGGGCACCAAATTATTGTTGCAAAAATTAATAAAAACCAAGAATTATTGCATCTTTCACATAGTTAATGATATTCTTTATGTAGTAATTGCAGATAGCAAATGCAGAAGGAATAATATAATTATTATGTCACTATTTATAATCTCTCAGTTCAGTCACTCAGTCGTGTCCGACTCTTTGTGACCCCATGAACCACAGCACGCCAGGCCTCCCTGTCCATCACCAACTCCTGGAGCTTACCCAAACTCATGTCCATTGAGTCAGTGATGCCATCCACCATCTCATCCTCTGTCGTCCCCTTCTCCTCCTGCCTTCAGTCTTTCTTATCATCAGGGTCTTTTCAAATGAGTCAGCTCTTTGCATCAGGTGGTCAAAGTATTGGAGTTTCAGCTTCAGCATCAGTCCTTCCAATGAATATTCAGGACTGATTTCCTTTAGGATGGACTGGTTGGATCTCCTTGCAGTCCAAGGGACTCTCAAGAGTCTTCTCCAACACCACAGTTCAAAAGCATCAATTCTTTGGCGCTCAGCTTTCCTTATAGTCCAACTCTCACATCCATACATGACTACTGGAAAAACCACAGCCTTGACTAGATGGACCTTTGTCAGCAAAGTAATGTCTCTGCTTTTTAATATGCTGTCTAGATTGGTCATAACTTTCTTCCAAGGAGCAAGCATCTTTTAATTTCATGGCTGCAATCACCATCTGCAGTGACTTTTGGAGCTCAAAAAAATAAAGTCAGCCACTGTTTCCACTGTTTCCCCATCTATTTGCCATGAAGTGATGGGACCGGTTACCATGATCTTAGTTTTCTGAATGTTGAGTTTTTAAGCCAACTTTTTCACTCTCCTCTTTCACTTTCATCAAGAGGTTCTTCGCTTTCTGCCATAAGGGTGGTGTCATCTGCATATCTGAGCTTATAATTTCTAGTGAAATCTCTAGTGAAATAATAAATCTAGACCATGGTTTCTCAACACCAACACTATTGACATTTGGGGCCAGATCATTCTTTATTTGGAGAGTATCTATGCACTGTATTAACAGAATTTTTAGCAGCATCTCTGGTGCCTACTCACTAGATGCTGTTAGTACTGCCTCCCAGTTGTGATGATCAAAAATGTCTTCAGACATTGTTAAATGTTCCCTGAGGGACAAAATCATCTCTGCTTGAGAACCACTAATCTAGGGCAATGATCATGAATGAAAAAAAAAAGATTAAGCAAAGGATGATGAGGGGTTTTACAATGGAGGGATCAGATACCACCCGAACCCACTGATCAATTTTAGCATCACTAAGACAGCTAGATATTATGTACCTTCTGATGTGATGCAGTTGGAATCATATATCCCCTATGACATATTGATTCCAAAAAAAAAAAAAAAAAAACTGAACCTAAATCTAATCAGCTATGGAGCTCTAATTCCCAGTTAATGGTGATATGGGAAATAAAAGAACAAGTTCAGTGTCACCACTAAGAAACAATCAGCCAAATCCAGAATGGAATTTTTAGGAAAAATAACCCATTTTTTAAAGTTATAAATGCAATTTAAAAGAAGATGAGGAAAACAACAAATGTTTAAATAAAACAACAGTACCAATAAAGTAAGCTAATACTGTATGATTCCACTATATGACATTCTGGAAAAGGGAAAACTATGGTGACAGTAAAAAAGATGAGTGGTTGCCAGGGGTTAGGAAGGATCAAGAATGAATAGACTGAGCACAGAGGATTTTAGGGCATTGAAACTACTCTGTATAAAATTATAATGGTGGGTATGTGTGTGTGCGCACGCCCGCTCAGTCACTCAGTCATGTCTGAGTCTTTGGGACCCCATTGGCAGGCTGATTCTTTACCACTGTGCCACCTTGGAAGACCCCATAATGGTTGATACATGTCATTATAAACTTGTCTAAACCCAAACTGTGTACAATACCAAAAATGAATCTTAATGTTAGGTGATCATGATATGTCAATGTAAGTTCATTAATTGTAAAAAAAAATGTACCGCTCTGGTGGGGGATGTTAATAATGGAGGTTATGCATGTGTGCGGGCAAAGCATATATGGTAATTTTCTGTACCTTTCACTCAGTTTTTTTGTAAACTTAAAACTGCTCTAAAAATTAAAGTCTATTTTTTTCTTCAGATTACTTTTATTGTTTCATTTAAATTATGACCCATTTAGAACTTATTTAAAGTTTTGGCATAGTGATGTAACTGTGTTACATTTCCTAAAATTGATAGCTAGTTATCCCAATGCCATTTGTTATAATCATTATTTTTTCATTAATTTGAAATCCCATCTTTGTTGAATATTTATGTGTTCCTGGACTTTGTACTGTTTTGCTTCTTTTTCTTTCTACTCTTTTATGCTGGTTAAAGTCTATTTCTAAGTGAAAAAGAAAGAATGAGAAAAAGAAAGATGGGAGACTTCCACATTCTTTTCTAGCTTTATTGAGGTATAATTTACAAGTAAAAATTGTATATATTTAAGGTATACAATGTGATATTTTGATATATGTATATATTGTGAAATGATTACCACATGAAGGTAATCAACACATTCATCACCTCTCATAGTTACCTTTTTGAAATCATGAGAACAGCTAAGATCTACTCTGTTAGTAAATTTCAAGTATGCAGTACAGTATTATTGACTTTAATGACCATGCCGTGCATTAGATCTCCAGAACTTATTCATCCTACATAACTAAAACTTTGTACCCTTTGTCCAACATGTCCCCACTTCCCCCACTCTCCAGTTCCTGAGAGCAATGTTCTACTCTCAGCTATATGAGTTGGACTTTTTAGATTCCACATATAAGTGACATCATGCAGTATTTGTCTTTCTGTGCCTAACTTAGGAAACTTAAAGATTTTAAAAAGAGACTTAAGAGAGCTAACAACAAATGCATCATTGCATTTGGTTTGTGTCCTATTTTGAAAAAAATCAGATTTAAAAATACTTCTTGAAACAATCACATAAATTTGAATATGATTTAGTATTTGCTTACATTAAGGAATTATTAATTAGTAAATTATGATCATGACATTGTGATTATGTAAAAAGAAAGTATTTCCTCTTAGAGATACTCACTCACATTGAATGAGATAATATAATATCTAGGATTTGACTTTAAAAACTGCAACAGATCTTGGAGTGGAGAGAAATAAAACATTGGCAAAACGTTGAAAATTGTTGAAGCTGGCTAAAGGGGGTTTGTTCTACTCATTTCTCTATTTTTGTGTATGTTTAAGTTTTTCCATAATAAAATAAAGTGTGAAAACAAACCAAGTGACACCTCTGTGTCTAGAAAGATGTGGTAGGTGTACCTCTCCCATTTCTTCTGCTAAGTACAGTTTAAAACCTTTGACATTGGTTATAAAACAAACAAGAATAGTCTGAAAGATAGACAAAAGAAGGCAGACTGTTGACCTCAGAGCCCAAGGAATAACAAAGCAGTGAGTTCCCTGAGGTTTTGTTTTATTTTATTTTGCTTCATCTATCCTAGCTCGGGTGTTAGAGAAGCTGAAAACCTGGAAGCATCAATGGGAATAAGCAAAAGCAAAAGAAGAAACACCTGCTCTCTCTAGGCAGAGGAGCAGGAAAGGGGCAACCTTGCAAGATAGAAAAGTTTTAGATAATAACCACTCTACTCCAAGAAAATTCCCCAGAAAATATTAAGCCACTTTCCATGCCAACAAAGGCCAAGTGGGGAAGTTAAACTTACACCCTTGGCAGGCTGTAATATGCTACGGTGGTTTCAGAGAAAGACAAGTTCGGAGACTGAACTTTCATTCCTACTGGGCAATAACAAGGCCCCTTTGATGCACTGTCAGTGGAGACTACATGGAAAGACAGGATTCATGCCCACCTGGTGATAACAAGGGGCCCTTCCTCTTGTATCCGCTGGGCTGGTATCAGAGGAATCCCAGTAGAGAACTGGCACTTTTACTATCATCTAGCAGAAACTAGCATCCTTCCCCTAGTGTGGTGCTGCTGGAAGTCATGAGAACTACAGCAAGGCATTTCTTCTCCTCTCAGCAAGGGCGGTATCAGCAGAGGCATAGGGGAGAGCCAGAACTCCCACCTCGCAGATGGGGGTGAGGACACCCTCAACCCCTAGGTGTCAATGGAGGCTAAGTGAGGAACCAAGACTCCACTCCATCTGGCATCAATTAAGTGGCATTCCCCTTCCCTGCCAGAGCAGTGTCAAAAGCATGATAAAAGCAAAAGATGTAAATACTATTCAGAGTCTCATTAACATAATACTCAAAATGTACAGGTTTCAATCAAAAATCACTCATAATATCAAAACCAGGAAAATCTCCACTTGATGAGAAATGACAACTAAAACTTACAGCAATGTGACATAGATGTTTATTAAGATGCTCCAATAAGCAATTACAAACATAATAGAAACAAATTTTTAAAAAGAAAGTCTCCATTCTGACCAGCGTGAGGTGATACCACATTGTAGTTTTGATTTGCATTTCTCTATAATAATAATAACAAGCAATGCTGAGCATTTTTTCTTGTGTTTATTGGCCATCTGTATGTCTTCTTTGGAGAAATAACTATTTATGCCTTCTGCCCATTTTTTGATTGGGTTGTTTGTTTTTCTGATATTGAGCTGCCTAAGCTGTCATTCTTTTAATGGCTCAGGGGGTAGAGAATCCGCCTGCAATGCAAGAAACACAGGAGACATGTGTTTGATCCCTGGGTTGGAAAGATCCCCTGGACGAGGAAATGGTAACCCACTCCAGTGTTCTTGCCTGGGAAATCCCATGGACCGAGGAGCCTGGTGGGCTCCAGTCCATGGTTTGCAAAGGGTTGGACACAAACAACTGAGCGACTAACACACACACAAGCTGCTTGTATACTTTGGAGATTAATCCTTTGTCAGTTGCTTCATTTGCTATTATTTTCCCCCATTCTGAGGGCTATCTTTTCATCTTGTCTATGGTTTCCTTTGCTGTGCAAAAACTTTTAAGTCTAATTAGACCCCATTTGTTTATTTTTGTATTTATTTCCATTACTCTAGTAGGTGGATCATAGAGGATCTTGGTGTGACTTATATCATAGAGTGTTCTTCCTATGTTTTCCTCTACGAATTTTATAGTTTCTGGTCTTACATTTAGGTCTTTAATCCATTTTGAGTTTATCTTTGTGTATGGTGTTAGGAAGTGTTCTAATTTCATTCTTTTACATCTAGCTGTCCAGTTTTCCAAGCACCACTTATTGAAGAGATTATCTTTTCTTATTGTATATTTTTGCCTCCTTTGTCAAAGATAAGGTACCCATAGGTGCATGGGTTTATCTCTGGGCTTTCTATCTTGTTCCATTGGTCTATGTTTCTGTTTTTGTGCCAGTACCATACTGTTGGATGACTGTAGCTTTGTAGTACAGTCTGAAGTCAAGAAGGTTGATTCCTCCAGCTCCATTCTTCTTTCTCAAGATTACCTTGGCTATTCAGGGTCTTTCATGTTTCCATACAAATTATGAAATTTTTTTCTAGTTCTGTGAAAAATGCCACTGGTAATTTGATAGGGATCATCAAAAGATCTACAAACAATAAATGCTGGACAGCATGTGGAGAAAAGACAATCCTCTTTCACTGTTAGTGGGAATGTAAATAGATACTGCCACTATGGAGCACAGTAAGGAGATTTCTTTAAAAACTAGGAATAAAACTACCATATGACCCAACAATCCTACTACTGGTCTTATACTCTGAGAAAACCATAATTCTAAAATACACATGTACCCCAGTATTCATTGCAGAACTATTTACAACAGCTAGGACATGGAAGCAACTTAGATGTCCATCAACAAATGAATAGATAAAGAAGTGTTGGTGCATACATACAATGGACTATTACTCAGCCATAAAAAGGAACAAATGTGAGTCAATTCTAGTGAGGTGGATGAACCTAGAGCCTGTTATACAGAATGAAGTGAGTCAGAAAGAGAAAAACAAATACCGTATATTAACACATATATATGAAATCTAGAAAAATGGTACTGATGAACTAATTCGTAGGGCAGTAGTAGAGACATAGACATTGAGAACAGACTTGTGGACACAGCAGGGGAAGGAGAGTAGGGGACGAACTGAGAGAATGGCATTGAAACATATACATTACCATGTGTAAAGTTAGATAGCTAATGGAAATGTGCTGTATGACACAGGGAGCTCAAATCCAGTGCTCTGCGACAGCCTAGAAGGGTGGGATGGAGTGGGAGGTGGGAGGGAGGTTCAAGAGGGAAGGGACATACATATACCTATGGCTGATTCATGTTGATGTATGGCAGAAACCAACAACATTTTAAAGCAATTATCCTCCAATTAAAAATAAATAAAATTTTAAAATAATAAGACAAAAATAAGAAACATCTCATCAAGAAATAGAATGTATAAAAAAAACTAAATGGAATTTTTAAAACTAAAAAATGCAATAACTGAACATCTGTGTCATCAAAGTTAGGAAAGGAGAGGAAGAAAAAGGAAAAACTGGAAAAGTATTCAAAAAAATAATGGCTGAAAAACTCCCAAAAGACATAAATCTATAACTTCAAGAAGCTGAACAAACCCCAAACTATATGCAGGTAAAGAAATCCATGCCAAGATCCATCATACTGAAACTTCTGAAAACAAAGGACAAGTAAAAATGTTGCAAGAGAGAAATGATGCCTGGCCTTTAAGAAGAAAACAATTTGAATCACAGAGGATTTCTCATCAGAAATCATAGAGGTCAGAAGGAACTGACACAATACTTTTCAAAAGCTGAAGAAAACAACTGTCAGAACTCTGTGAAAATATCCTTTAGGAATGAAGGGGTAATCAGGGTATTCTCAGGTAAACTATGAGAATTTGCCACCAGCCAACCTGCCCTGAAAGGATGGCTAAAAGAAATTCTCTAAACAGAGAGGAAATTATAAAAGAAGGAACATGGGAACATCAGGAGGGAGATAAAGCATAACAGAAAGAGTAAAAATATGGATATATACAATAGATTTTTCCTTTTGCAATTGAGTTTTCTAAATTATGTTTGACGGTTGAAGTATAAAGTACCATCTGATGTGGTTTTCAATGTATGCAGAGGAGATTGTATAAGACAATTATACTATAACTGAGTAAGATTTCCACATTCTATCCAAACTGGGAAAATGTTGATACCAGCAGACTATGGTAAGTTATGTATGTGTAATACCTAGAGAAAAATCTCTAAATAGGTGGAGAGACGTACCATGTTCGTGAGTTGGAAGACTCAGCATATAAAGATGTCATTTCTCCTTCAAATTTATATACAGCATTATTTAATGCAATTTCTATGAAGCTCTCAGGAAGGTTTGTTTACAGATGGAGGCAAGTTATTGTACAACTTATATTAAAAGACAAAGGAACTAGAATAGCTAAAATGATATGTAATAAAGGAATAAGTGTAGAGAAATCACAATTTTAAAAATCAGGCAGTGTGATTCCTCTAACTTTATTCCACTTAGGAATTTCATTAAATAATTCTATATATAAATTTGAGGGAGAACTCACATCTTTATATGCTGAAACTTCCAACTCATCAGCATGGTACATCTCTCTACCTATTTAGGCAGGCTACAGTCTATAAGGCCACAAAGAGTTGGACATGAGTGAAGTGACTGAGCACGTACGAGCATAGAGCTAATCAGGAATGTGTAGTATTGGCAGGGAAATAGACATATCAATGGGAAAAAATAGAGATCAATGATAAAAAATCAATGATCAGTAAAACAGAACTGAGAACACTGAAATAGACCCACACAAGAATGGCCAACTGATCTCTGACCAAGGTGTAAAAGTAATCCAATGGAGGAAGGATAGTCTTCAACAAATGGTGCTGAAGCAATTGAATATCCATAGGCCAAAAATTTTTTTTAAATGAATCTCTACCTAAACTTCAAACCTTACACAAAAAATTAACTCAAAATGAACCATAGATTTAAATGTAAAACTATGAAACTCTTAGAAGAAAATAGGAGAAAATCTTCAGGCCCCAGGGCTTGGTGAAGAATTCTTAGACATTATACCAAAAGCATGATCCATAAAACTAAAGATTGATAAATTATACTAAATCAAAATAGAAACTTTTGTAAAAGATTCTTAGTCTCAGTGATTGACTAGGGACTCCATTTTTAAGAAACAAATGGAAAGAATTTGTCTGAAAGTGATGAGGTATTTGAAGAACGCCAAGGAAAGGAACAAACACCTTTCATTATGGTACGTGCACCATCAGCTGTACTTCACTAAGAGGGCAAGCCTGCACAGGAATCTGTCAAGGTGAATCAAACAAGGAAGATGATGAAAGGCAGCCAGCAAACCTGCAGGAGAAAGGGGAGATGAAGCAGCCTGGGGCAAGCCCTCCCCCCAGAAAAACATACTCTGCTCTGCCATCCACCCACAATGAAATGGCATTTATCACTGAAAACCTTTAAGTTCAGTGACTCCAAGAAGGTTTTCAAGCCCAGGGAGAGTGCCTTAAGAACTGAAAAGTTTTCCAAGTCACTGATGGAGTGAGCTTAGGTATGGGGCAACATAACAGTGGGATTGTGTCAATTACAAGGCAATGGTGAATCAAGGAGAGAGAGAGATCCTCAAGAGAATCACTAAGAAGCCTTTTGGGGATCATCACAAGGGCTAGACACTAGATAGCCATTCCATTCAGTTAGGATGGAACCCTGGTCTTCCCAACCCCAGAAATCTCAATAGACACTCAAAAAATTTTAACAGTTCACACTATTCTTGCCTGTAGAATCCCACGGACAGAGGAGCCTGGTAGGCTACAGTCTATGGGGTTGCAAGAGTCAGACACGACTTGGTGACTAAACTACCACCACCTAAAGTGGGCTTCCCCGGTGACTGAGACTGCAAAGAATCTGCCTGCTACTGCAGGAGACCCTAGTTTGATTCCTGGGTTGGGAAGATCCCCTGGAGAAGGAAATGGCAACTCACTCCAGTATTCTTGCCTGGAGAATCTCATGGACAGAGGAGCCTGGCAGGCTACAGTCCATGTCACAAGAGTCGAACACTACTTAAGTGACTAAACCACCAGTTAAGCACTTGGCCCCAGTAATGTGAAATACAGAAAACTATATGACTTTCCAATCATTACCACCAGAAGAACTAGAAAGTCAAAACAAATGGTTGATGCCGGTTATTTTCTAGAAACCTTCTAAAAAACAATCTTTTGGTGGTAAACTAAAGGCTTGGGGATAGTGAAACTCTGCAACAAACTGATAGCAGTTACCTTTTCAGAGAGGAATGGGCAGATACCAGGGAAGAATAGAAAGGTGTTAAGTTTCTTATAAAGTCAAATGTACACTTACTATATGACCCTTCAATTCCACTCCTAGATACTTACCCTATAGAAATGAAAATTTATGTTCACACGAAAACCTGTACATGAAAGTTTATAGAAGTCTCAAACTGGAAACATCTAAATGTCTTTCACAGCAAATGGATATACTGACTTTGGTATGTTCATTCAATAAAAGGACGATAATTGTCAACAATATAAGGGAACGAACTATGGATATATACATAACATGGACGAATCTAAAATGTATTCTGCTGAGTAAGAGAAATCAGAATCAGAAAGCTACATACTATGCAATTCTATTGATATTCTGGAAAAGGTAAAACTATGGTGATATAAAACAAATTAGTGGTTGCCAGCATCTGGGAGCAAGGAAAGGGGTTGATTACCAAGAGACACAAGGGAAATTTTTGTTACCTGGAAATTTTCTGTATCTTGATTGTGGTGGTAATTATACAACTGTACAAAAAAGAAAGTGAAAATGTTAGTCACTTGGTCATGTCCACCTCTTTGTGACCCCCTGTAGCCTGCCTGGCTTTTCTGTTCGGATACTGGAGTGGATAGCCATTCCCTCATCCAGGATATTTTCCTGACCCAGGGACTGAATCCAGGTCTCCTGTATTGCAGGCAGATTCTTTACTGCCTGAGCCACCAGGGAAGCCCACAACTGTGTAAGGTGGTCAAAATTCATGCAACTGTACTTCTAAAAGGGGTAAGGCTTACTACATGTAAATTCTATCTTAATAAACCTGACTTTTAAAATGCTGTAAAACATGTTTTACACTGATTATCCAAACAAGCTACATTGGATTAAATAGGCCAATCTGGTTGGTTCCTGTTTGGACCGAGTTTTCAGTTTAAGGGCAGAGCCCCAAACCAAAAACCCATGTGAACTCTTCTGTCATCTCCGGGAAGAAACCAGTGTTTATACTCTTCAGGGAAAATGAGTGACACACTTTGATAAGCAGTACATTTTGCCTGACTGTTACTGCACTTTACATATGGGACTTTGCATCCAGAGGGAAATGGAAGAAATTGTTCTGGTTCTGCACCAAGAATGTTCATCTGAACATTCAGCCCTTGCAAATTTCAAACTAAGAAGACAGGAGGAGTGGGTTCTCAGCACACAATTACTTTTCAGGCTGCAATGGGCTTGTTGAGAATACAGAAGGGAATAGATACATAGACTTTTCCACTGAATTCTGGGTACAGATGTAATTTATTTAAAACTCATCAACTGTTGGAATTGTTTACGGGATGGGAAAATTGGCAGGAGTACCTGAAATCCCACATGTAGCACCCAAGATTGAACTGGCTTGAAGTAAGCATGTCTCAGGAATCTCAAGGATTTATTTCCTTCTTTTCCTGACCTAACAGTCATCAAATTTTGTAGTAGGTTGTGAAGAGAGAAATAGCTGTCACAATACAATTAATTTTGATGGAAAAGTCAGCTAGATAAGTCATGTATTCACACTTGAGCTCAAGTTGGTATAAGGACTATAGCTACCCCAAGCTCTAACAGAAACATAACCCCAGTGCTGTTGTTATCAAAGAAATGATGATAACAGTCCAAAAATTGTTGACTTGGAAAGAAAGCTACTACAAGTTTCATCCATAGTCATTCCTGCATGANAGTCTCAGTGATTGACTAGGGACTCCATTTTTAAGAAACAAATGGAAAGAATTTGTCTGAAAGTGATGAGGTATTTGAAGAACGCCAAGGAAAGGAACAAACACCTTTCATTATGGTACGTGCACCATCAGCTGTACTTCACTAAGAGGGCAAGCCTGCACAGGAATCTGTCAAGGTGAATCAAACAAGGAAGATGATGAAAGGCAGCCAGCAAACCTGCAGGAGAAAGGGGAGATGAAGCAGCCTGGGGCAAGCCCTCCCCCCAGAAAAACATACTCTGCTCTGCCATCCACCCACAATGAAATGGACATTTATCACTGAAAACCTTTAAGTTCAGTGACTCCAAGAAGGTTTTCAAGCCCAGGGAGAGTGCCTTAAGAACTGAAAAGTTTTCCAAGTCACTGATGGAGTGAGCTTAGGTATGGGGCAACATAACAGTGGGATTGTGTCAATTACAAGGCAATGGTGAATCAAGGAGAGAGAGAGATCCTCAAGAGAATCACTAAGAAGCCTTTTGGGGATCATCACAAGGGCTAGACACTAGATAGCCATTCCATTCAGTTAGGATGGAACCCTGGTCTTCCCAACCCCAGAAATCTCAATAGACACTCAAAAAATTTTAACAGTTCACACTATTCTTGCCTGTAGAATCCCACGGACAGAGGAGCCTGGTAGGCTACAGTCTATGGGGTTGCAAGAGTCAGACACGACTTGGTGACTAAACTACCACCACCTAAAGTGGGCTTCCCCGGTGACTGAGACTGCAAAGAATCTGCCTGCTACTGCAGGAGACCCTAGTTTGATTCCTGGGTTTCTTGCCTGTAGAATCCCACGGACAGAGGAGCCTGGTAGGCTACAGTCTATGGGGTTGCAAGAGTCAGACACGACTTGGTGACTAAACTACCACCACCTAAAGTGGGCTTCCCCGGTGACTGAGACTGCAAAGAATCTGCCTGCTACTGCAGGAGACCCTAGTTTGATTCCTGGGTTGGGAAGATCCCCTGGAGAAGGAAATGGCAACTCACTCCAGTATTCTTGCCTGGAGAATCTCATGGACAGAGGAGCCTGGCAGGCTACAGTCCATGTCACAAGAGTCGAACACTACTTAAGTGACTAAACCACCAGTTAAGCACTTGGCCCCAGTAATGTGAAATACAGAAAACTATATGACTTTCCAATCATTACCACCAGAAGAACTAGAAAGTCAAAACAAATGGTTGATGCCGGTTATTTTCTAGAAACCTTCTAAAAAACAATCTTTTGGTGGTAAACTAAAGGCTTGGGGATAGTGAAACTCTGCAACAAACTGATAGCAGTTACCTTTTCAGAGAGGAATGGGCAGATACCAGGGAAGAATAGAAAGGTGTTAAGTTTCTTATAAAGTCAAATGTACACTTACTATATGACCCTTCAATTCCACTCCTAGATACTTACCCTATAGAAATGAAAATTTATGTTCACACGAAAACCTGTACATGAAAGTTTATAGAAGTCTCAAACTGGAAACAATCTAAATGTCTTTCACAGCAAATGGATATACTGACTTTGGTATGTTCATTCAATAAAAGGACGATAATTGTCAACAATATAAGGGAACGAACTATGGATATATACATAACATGGACGAATCTAAAATGTATTCTGCTGAGTAAGAGAAATCAGAATCAGAAAGCTACATACTATGCAATTCTATTGATATTCTGGAAAAGGTAAAACTATGGTGATATAAAACAAATTAGTGGTTGCCAGCATCTGGGAGCAAGGAAAGGGGTTGATTACCAAGAGACACAAGGGAAATTTTTGTTACCTGGAAATTTTCTGTATCTTGATTGTGGTGGTAATTATACAACTGTACAAAAAAGAAAGTGAAAATGTTAGTCACTTGGTCATGTCCACCTCTTTGTGACCCCCTGTAGCCTGCCTGGCTTTTCTGTTCGGATACTGGAGTGGATAGCCATTCCCTCATCCAGGATATTTTCCTGACCCAGGGACTGAATCCAGGTCTCCTGTATTGCAGGCAGATTCTTTACTGCCTGAGCCACCAGGGAAGCCCACAACTGTGTAAGGTGGTCAAAATTCATGCAACTGTACTTCTAAAAGGGGTAGGCTTACTACATGTAAATTCTATCTTAATAAACCTGACTTTTAAAATGCTGTAAAACATGTTTTACACTGATTATCCAAACAAGCTACATTGGATTAAATAGGCCAATCTGGTTGGTTCCTGTTTGGACCGAGTTTTCAGTTTAAGGGCAGAGCCCCAAACCAAAAACCCATGTGAACTCTTCTGTCATCTCCGGGAAGAAACCAGTGTTTATACTCTTCAGGGAAAATGAGTGACACACTTTGATAAGCAGTACATTTTGCCTGACTGTTACTGCACTTTACATATGGGACTTTGCATCCAGAGGGAAATGGAAGAAATTGTTCTGGTTCTGCACCAAGAATGTTCATCTGAACATTCAGCCCTTGCAAATTTCAAACTAAGAAGACAGGAGGAGTGGGTTCTCAGCACACAATTACTTTTCAAGGCTGCAATGGGCTTGTTGAGAATACAGAAGGGAATAGATACATAGACTTTTCCACTGAATTCTGGGTACAGATGTAATTTATTTAAAACTCATCAACTGTTGGAATTGTTTACGGGATGGGAAAATTGGCAGGAGTACCTGAAATCCCACATGTAGCACCCAAGATTGAACTGGCTTGAAGTAAGCATGTCTCAGGAATCTCAAGGATTTATTTCCTTCTTTTCCTGACCTAACAGTCATCAAATTTTGTAGTAGGTTGTGAAGAGAGAAATAGCTGTCACAATACAATTAATTTTGATGGAAAAGTCAGCTAGATAAGTCATGTATTCACACTTGAGCTCAAGTTGGTATAAGGACTATAGCTACCCCAAGCTCTAACAGAAACATAACCCCAGTGCTGTTGTTATCAAAGAAATGATGATAACAGTCCAAAAATTGTTGACTTGGAAAGAAAGCTACTACAAGTTTCATCCATAGTCATTCCTGCATGATTTGGAAGCCAAATGGAACTTGGTGAACAACTATGCTGTATTATGGAGGTTTCAATTTGTTCATAAAGCCCCTGGCACTAGTAGTGGCCTAAGACCATTGAGTGGGAAATTCTTGGAGAAGCCTCCAGCTTCTCCATGGGAAATAGCTGTATCAATATCAATTAATGACTATGTTTCTCTAACATTTATTATTATCTTCTAAATAATCTTGGGAGAGGACTACTAACTGTGGGAGAAAACAAATTATATTTTGAGGATGAGTCCTTTGTATAAGGAGAAGCTGGACTGGGAGTACAGGGACATGGGATCTCAATAAGCTACTTTGGAAAATGGAATTGGATCTAGGAGGTTGAAATTGTGGCCTTGGGCTTCCCAAAGAGCAATCCATTTTGAGGACATCCAAACACTATGGCAACAAAGTCAGCCTATTTATTTCTGACAGTCAGTAGGTTGTGGGACCACTGAAACATCCAGTCCTTGGTGAATTCTGTTTGCTACTACCTCTCCCATGCTTCCTATTAGGGAAGGTGGCAGTCTGGCATATCAGTTAAGCACAGACACTGGAGCCATTGTTGCTAGAGTTCAAATCCTATTCTCTGCCCTTTCCTGGCTATGTGACCATTGACAGATTATTTAACATCTCTGTTTCAGTTTCTTCATATGTAAAAATAGATATAGTAATATCAATGACTCCATTTTAGCATTGTCGTGAGTCATGACTTTACGAATGTAAAAGAATTCAGAACAAGCAAGAACTCTCATAAGTATTATCTAGTAGTATTACTATTTTCATTTCTAGGAGCCCAAAGTATCAAAGCAAGTGGAGAAATGAAAATTGGGAACACTAGATACCTTGGTCAAAGTATGCAGTGAGACTCTTAACTAGTAAGACTTCACAATCAGAGACCTGAGCTGGGTCCTCTTCTCTGCACTTTTGTTTTTTGCTAACAAAAGGTGGAGGAGGGCCAGGAACATCAAAGTACTGCACACATTCCTCTCTGATGGGCAGGTCCCATCTTTCCCCTTCATATTTCTGGAAACTCCTTCCAAAACTAATCAAAGTCACTACAGAGATCTACATTAGTCTTCTAGGACTGCCGTAATAAATTAGTACAAACTGGGTGGTTTAAACAATGAAAATTTATCCTTCTACAGTTCCGGAGGCTAGATGTCCAAAATCAAGGCATCTATAGTGCCGTGATCTCTCTGAAGTCTCCAGGGGAGAATATATTGCATGCCTTTCTCTGATGTTGTTGACATTCTTTGACATTCCTTGGCTCACAGACATATCACTCCAATCTATACCTCTTTCATCACATGGTATTCTCCCTATGTGTCTCAATCTTTGTTTGTGTCTCTTCTCCTCTTCTTATAAGGAGACCAGTCCTATTGGATCAAAGGCCAACCCTAATGACAGCATCTTAACCTGCTTACGTCTACCAAGATGCTATTTCCAAATAAGGTCACATTCAAACAAGGTACTGGAAATTAAGACTGCCACATATCTTTTCAGAGACACAACAACCCATGACAGGATCTAAGATAACAAACATTTTAGTATACCTGAAACAATTATGCCATCCTACATGTTGGATAGTGGAAAGAAGTTCCGCTATCCATTGAAGGGGAGAACGGCTTTTTCTACCTGCCTAGAATGGCCTCAAACCAACCTCTAAGAATTCCTTTCAGGCAACGTCTAGTTGGGGGCATAGCTTTGGGTAATCTTTGTAAAGCACTGTTCTCGGTGGTGGTTCACAGCCACTCCTGTTGACTTGAGGCCATTCTAACTGTGCAGGAGGACCACCCCCTGCACACACTGGAAATCATCCAATTAAGATATTTTGTTGCTAAAGCAAAAGGGATACTTTCAACTAAGAAATGACCTGATAAACAGCAAACCTCACAGAAATGGGTGGCCAGGTAGAAGAGCATGAATCAGGTCTAAAGCTGAGCTGCCTAAGGGCTGAAATGTCTTAGGGTTTAACTGGGCTAAAGCCCTTCCTTTTGGGTTGATAAGCCTAAGAAAGCAAACCCCTGACTGTCCACCTTATGTGGAGGCCTGAACACATTGAGGGTCCAAGAGTGAGAGTCAGAGGTAAAACATAGTTTGGCAAAGAGTTACAAAAGTTAGCCCAGGGTTTTACATTCTGATCAATAAGCTGTATGGTAGAGTCTAAGGCTCAGGCCAGGGCTCTACTCAAGCCAAAGAGAAGACCCCTAAAGTGGTTGAAAATTGGTCATGGCATATTTCCAGCTCCCATTCCTGTTCCCAAACTTGAGTGAGGGGAGGAAGAGAGAGAGCCTTTCTTGGTAATGTGGAAGATCATACTGGGGGTATTCAAGTGGGATAAAAAGATTAATCATCCCTGATTTGTCCATGCATTGCACTTAAAGAGGCATGGGGACAAGCCCCAAAACCCTTTCCCCAGGGTCAAAACCAGAGTTAGATGCAAGGTTTGCTCTTAGAATGCCACTTATAGCGGCCATAAAAATATGCCGCTGAGATCTGCTGCTGCAGAAAGCATAGTTGACTAGTAGCCCTAGCTTCCTTCAGACTTGGTCCACCACTAAGTTTGCACCCAGACCATGCTACCCACAGGCTGCCAATAGCACTGAGCATGGTGCAAACGCTAGTGCAGGCTCATTCTTGTGGGACACAGTATTTCTCTAACCCATCTGATGGGCTCAAACTTTTTTTGAACTGTACTATAGACTGGAACTCTCTCTAGCCAGTCCCTTTTCCTTCCCCTTCTCCCTTCACTGGTGTCAGGCCTAGATTATAATCTGAAAGCTCTCCCTTGCCTACTTCTGCTTCTTCCTGTTTATCACCCAAAAGCATTTCTCCCAATAAGTTTCTTGCACATCTAATCCCATCTTAGCATCAGCTTCTTGGAGGTTTTGAATAGACATAAAGTACACTGTTGATGGGATTCTAGAAAGTTGATGGTCAGATGGGTTTGAGGGACTGGATCACTCACTACCTGTTGGGCAAAGAGAATGCCGTCCTGAGTTGGAGATGGGAACAGATATTCCTTTCCACAAGGTGGTAATGCAAATGCCAACAATTTCACCAGTTGCGACCTGGGAAAATGTCCAGTGGAAGGAAACACTCTTGTAGGTACAATGATTCTGACATTTGAAAGAAAGATCAGCAAAGCTGACTGGTTATTAGAATTTGTATTGATGTCCTACAAGGGACTAATGAGATAGAGGGCTGTTAACAAGCAATTAATGCCTAAGCATAAGAGACAGAAGATCTTGTTGATAGCTTACAAAGATGCCCTCTTCTCTTTCAGTAGAAGAGTATGTAATAGGGAAGAACAAATCTGACTCCATATTGGATCTGTTTCTTTTACTTTAACCTTTGCTTTCCATTGCCTTTGCTACAAATCAATCACTAAAGGAATGCTGCCTATAGCTTAAAGTATACGTAATGCACATCTCCCAGAATGCTGCCTTCCGATGCCTCATTGTTAAGTTGAAATACCCTTGTTTAAGTTCACAAATAAAAAAAAATACTTTTGTTTAAAACATCCTGAGTGGGGCCACCTGTGAATGGCTGCAAGAAAGAAGAAATTAGCACATCCCTCCTGAGTCTGGCTGGAAAGTGAAAGTGAAAATCGCTCAGTCATGTCTGACTCTTTGCAACCCCATGGACTGTAGCCTGCCAGGTTCCTCTGTCCATGGACTTCTCCAGGCCAGAATACTGGAGTGGGTACTCATTCCCTTCTCCAGGGGATCTTCCCAACCCAGGGATTGAACCTAGGTCTCCTGCATTACAGGCAGATTCTTTACTATCTGAGCCACCAGGGTAGCCCAAGAATGCTGGAGAGGGTAGCCTATTCCTTCTCCAGGGGATCTTCCTGACCCAGGAATCAAACCGGGGTCTCCTGCATTGCAAGCGGATTCTTTACCAACTGAGCTACCATGCTAGCCTGAGTCTGACTGGAACCAGGAAATATATGCAATAACTTAATCATCTTTTTAACTTTACCTTCTCACCTCCCTCTCTTCATTCTATAAAAGAAACTAGCATCCAAACCCAGGCAAGATGGTTCTTTGGGACACCAGTCCACTATCTTCTCAGTCTGCTGGCTTTCTGAATAAAGTCACTGTTCCTTCCCCCAGTGAAAGATCCCTTGATTTATTGGCCTCTTGTGTGGGGAGCAGGAAGAGCTTGGACTCGGTGACAACTGACACATCAGAGGAGCAGACTCAGGACTTGATAGTAACAGCCTCAAGATGATTAAATGCTCATCCTAGGCAAGTCTGTCATGCTAAAGTCAGAGCCCTGGTTGGAAAAATCTGGGACCTGAAAAATAGGATGGAGAGATCTGAACAGATACTCTTAAGATGTTGGCTCTGTAGATTTCCCTGAACTCTCAGAAAATGCACAGGTAGCTCAACCCTCCCTAGTAAGAGTCAGCACATCTCATGCTGGAAGATGTCAACAAAACCTCACTCTACAAAACATATGGTTTCCCTTTCAGGAGCTGCCCCAATCTTTTCTCCTGGCTGCTAGGCTAATAACCTCAGTTAAATCCCAGCATAACCCAAGTGGAGACATGCTGGACCCTAAAAGGAAGGAAATAGATTGTATACTGAAGGAGCTGGGAAGAATTGGCTAACACAGATTCACATGAGCCAAGTGAGTACTCCTGAGACTGGATTTTGAGGTGCTTGATCAAGGTAGCTAGAACATAAGATTGAAGAAGCAAGAATTTAACAATTTGAGGGTACTTTCTTGGGAGGTAGATTTAACACCCTGACAAGCATCCTAGGAATGGAGCAAGCTCACTGCTAGGGCGGCTCAGGGCTTCCCACGTGGCTCAGCTGGTAAAGAATACGCCTACAATGTGGGAAACCCGGGTCTGATCCCTGGGTTGAGAAGCTCTCCTGGAGAAGGGAAAGGCTACCTACTCCAGTATTCTGGCCTGGAGAATTCCATACAGTCCATGGTTTTGCAAAGAGTCAGACATGACTGAGCGACTTTCACTTCACTTCAGGGTGGCTCTTAGAAGCCTTGAGTAGGCAAAGGCTCATGCTGGATGAAGTGAAAATGCCTGTGTTGCCTAGCAGATAGTAGAGGAAGGAATAGAGACGCTGGAGGAAATGGACTGTTGGAATGGATAGACCCTGTGAGGTCAGAAATAATATCAGAAAATTATGTTCCTTGGGTGGGGGAAGGGGTGCATGAGGAAAACTCACTATTCACAAAGCCATCAGGAATGTACTGGTGAGAGGAGCACCAGTATCACTAAGAAGCTCAGTGTTGACTCGCTTGCTGGCTAGGGTTAAGGGTAGGAGAGGTGGTTACTGCTTATTAATGTTCATGGCAAGCATGGAGTCTGGAATTAAGAGAGCCAGGTGGCAGCAATCAACTGTCAGAAGCCAGGAAGCTGCAGTCACCGTAACAACTGACAATACTTGAAGTCAAAAGAGGAGTCAGGGGGCTTTTGGTGTAGGGTGTTGTGGAGATGGTAAAAAATGAAAAAAAAAGAAAATAGTCTGCTTCGGAGGCAAAACAGACAGTCAACAAAGGCTTTGCTTAGCCTACATCTAAGGCATCTACAGCCAGATAAAAGCCAAAATTGGAGGAGAAGGCTAAGGGTATTTGCCCCAATAAAGGGTGTAACTATAGAGTAGCCTGAGGGAGATCTTTGTGGTAACAGAAAGGCCTTGATTATGGTAGTGGCTATACAAATACATACATCTGACTAATGTATATTGAATGTCATTGAATGATCCACAGACATACAAAATAAACAAAATGCATGCAAAGACTGATAAAATATGAGTTAAGATCTGTAGTCCAGTTAACTGTGTTGTGCCAATTGGTTTCCTGGTTTTTTACTATAAGTTATGTAAGATGTCACTATTGATGTAAGCAGGGTAATGGGTACATGAGACCCCTTTGTACTCCTTTTGTGAGGTTAAAAGTATTTCAAAAGTTAAAAGAGAAAGAAAGAGCTTTGGAACAAAGATCAAACTCTGAGAGGCATATTAGCACAAAGAGTAATGGCCACTCTCAGGCTAGAAATGGTGATCTGTATAGCTGTGGTTTGTTGTGAAGCAACAGATACCTGAAACATGGAAAAATTATTGCAATTCTGCATTTTCATGCAGTGCAACAACAAAGTATATTTTGAGTCCAAAGCAAGGAAGATACCTACAAGTAGCTGAAACTCTTTTGTACTTTGTTGTTGAGATATGTTCAACCAGATTACTTGTCACGAGTGAGCAAGTAAGCCCATGTCCAAACTTGTGACTTGGAAGCAATACCTTAGATGTTTCTCTTAAGGAATGCAGCATCAGCAACTATCTTGATGGCACAGAGGACAATATCCTGTGAGAAAACATGGACAATTTCAACTCTGAACCAAAAAGTGATTCCAAATAATCAGGTTATCAATGTGAAGACATTTTAGGAATACTTCAATTTATATTATTTAAGACACTCATAAGAGTGACTGTGTCTATTAAAATTTAAAAAGCTTTCAATAAGTAGAAATTTAAAATTATAAGTGCAAAGAATAGTTTAATTGGCAGTCTTTTTACCTTCTTACTGTGCTCGTGTGCTCAGTTGTTCAGTTGTGTCTGACTCTTTGTGACCCCATGGACTGTAGCCCATGGGATTTCCCAGGCAAGAATATTGTAGTGGGTTGCCATTTCTTTGCCCAGGGGATCTTCCTGACCCAGGGATTGAACCTGAGTCTCCTGTGTCTCCTACAATGGTAGTCAGATTCTTTACCACTGAGCTACCTGGGAAGCCCACTTTCTTCATGTAGTGATACATAAAATAATGGTACATCTTACACTTGATAGCATCTTAGCTTTAGTGAAACATCGTATCTGAGAACAACCCTTAACTAGACCTGGGTGAATATCTTTGCCCCCCCCCCCCGCCCCGACAGCCCAGCTTTGACCAAATCATTCACCTCTGCCCTTTTATACCTTGAGGATGCTAATGTCTAGATCAAGGCTCACTTAATCAGCCACTCTCGGTTGTGACAGCCCACCCCAGACAACCCTCACCTCAACATGATGCAGCTCCATTCCAGACCAGAGCCCTGCCTTCTGCTTCCCGCAACATGAAGCACTCATCCCCTACAACCTGCTCCAATCCCTAGACCTAGACCTCATCTTTTCCCCATCAACACCCCACCCAACTGCTCCAGCCTTTGGCCTGCACATGGAAGACACTAGAACAAAGAAAAGAATCTGTGAGTCAGCTCCAGTCAACTCCACCAAAGGGGAAAAGGCCAAGGTTAACCATAATCACCCAGCTGCAGCAGCCATCTGGGAGCTGAAAAAGTAGGGTTTTCTTCCCATCACATCAGAATGATCTGGCACAGCCAAAAGCTCTGGATGAAGCTTCTGGTTCAAATCCAGGGTGTGTGTGTTAGTCCATCAGTCGTGTCTGACTCTGCGACCCCATGGACTGTAGCCCACCAGTCTCCTCTGTCCATGGAATTCTCCAGGCAAGAATACTGAAGTGGGTTGCCATGCCCTTCCTACTGAGGAGTGTGGAGGACCCTAGGTCTATTTGGAAGCTACTGGGGTCTTTCTGGGGTCTTGATGTGAGCAAAGACCCACATCTTCATGGTATGAAGAGCAGACCTGAGAGTTTGGGTTTGGCAAGTTGAGTCATGGTGTGAAAGGCAGAAGTGAGGGCTCTCACCTTTCTGTGGACTCTTGCTGTTTGTAAGTGCCAAAGGAATGCCTCCTGGCCTGCTCAGCTGCCTAACTGTGTGGGGGATTTAGTTTAAATATGATACAAGGGAACTTGGGAAAGAAGAATTTTAGAGTGAGGCATTGTTCAGTTTGGGCAAAATTGGCAAATTTTTAGTTGATTTGAAACAAAATGTTTCCAATCAATAACTAAGATCTTTCAGTAAATTCCAACGGTTTGGGGTTCAGTTTTCAATGATTTTATAAGCCAAGTAGATTTGTTTCAGGTTTTTGCAGAGTTGTTTCTATGTTGTGGCTCCTTTGATATTATTTTTATTTCAATTTCATTTTAAGGTAAGTAATTTTATTCTGTTTGGTTTCTAAAATTTTTATAAGCCTTTTACTTATGAAAATTGACTCAAAGCAAGTATCTCCCAACAGCAGTTTATAAGACTTTTGTAACTATTGACTGTATTCATTTTTGAACTATTTCATGTTACTGTTCTGGCTTCAAAACACCTTATCATTTGTGAATTCTTAAAAATTCAGTTACAATGGAAACAATGACTATTCTGAATGTCCTTTCATATTCAATAAGCTTTTCATTTGTTAATTTTTATCAGTTTCTGATATTATTTTGATACCATACACTGTTCTATCAGAATTGAGGATGTGAACATTCCTAGGCTTTCCATTTGGACATTTGATTAATTTTTAAACACCGTGGAAAAAAATAAAAATCAATTAAAAAAAAACACCGTGGATTTTCTAAGCTTTTAAAAAATTATATGTTTGTATGTATTTCAGAATTTGGAAAATCAGTTACAATGGAAACAATGACTATTCTGAATGTCCTTTCATATTCAATAAGCTTTTCATTTGTATAATTTTTATCAGTTTCTGATATTATTTTGATACCATACACTGTTCTATCAGAATTGAGGATGTGAACATTCCTAGGCTTTCCATTTGGACATTTGATTAATTTTTAAACACCGTGGAAAAAAATAAAAATCAATTAAAAAAAAACACCGTGGATTTTCTAAGCTTTTAAAAAATTATATGTTTGTATGTATTTCAGAATTTGGAAAATGGTTTTTGTCTTTTTTTACATTTTTGAGTGAGTGAACTTGCTCAGTTGTGTCCTACTCTGCAACCCCATAGACTGTAGCCTACCAGGCTCCTCCCTCCACGGGATTCTCCAGGCAAGAGTACTGGAGTGGGTTGTCATTTCCTTCTCCAGGGGATCTTCCCAACCCTGGGATCAAACCCAGGTCTCCTGCATTCGAGGCAGATGTTTTAACCTCTGAGCCACCAGGGAAGATTTTTTAAATTGAGATATAATTGACATGTAACACTGTGTAAGTTAAAAGTGTGCAATGAGTTGACTTCATACGTTTATACATTGCAATATGATTATCAGCAATTAGCTAACACCTCACGTAATTATCATTTCTTTTTTGTGGTGGGAGTAATTAAGATCTAGTCTCTTGACAAGTTTGATGATCATAATACAATATTATTGCCTATATTCACCATACTGTGCATTAGATCTCTAAGACTTAACTACCAGTGTCAAGTTTGTACCCTTAAACAACATCTCTCCTGTTCCCCCACCCCCAGACTCTGGTAACCACCATTCTACTCTTTGTTTTCAAAAGTTCAGCTTTTTTAGATTTTACATAAGTGTGATCATACAGTGTTAGCCTTTCTCTGTCTTATCTCACTTAGCATAATGTCCTCTAAGTTCATCCATATTGTCGTAAATGGCAGGAGTTCTTTCTTTCTCATGAAGGAAAGAATATATATAATGTCCTCTTCTTTACCTTCTTTATCCATTAATACATTGGTGGACACTTAAGTTGCTTCCGTATCTTGGGGATTGGGAATAATGCTGCAAGAAACATGGGAGTGGAAATATCTCTTCAATATCCTGCTTTCATTCCCTTTGGATATAGGCCAAGAAGTGAAATTACTGGATAGGGTAGTTCCATTTTTAATATTTGAGGAAACTCCGTACTATTTTCCATAGTAACTATACCAATTTACATTCCCACCAACAATGCACAAGATTTCCCTTTTCTTCACATCCTCACCAACCTTGTTACCTCTTGTCTTTTTGGTGATGTCTATTCTAACAGGTATAAAGTGATAGCTCACTGTGGTTTTGATTTGCATTTCCCTGATTAGTTATGTTGAGCATCTTTTCATGTACCTGTTGGTCATCTGGATGTCTTCTTTGGAGAAATTCTTGTTTGGTTTCTTTTTTTTAAATTAATTTTATTTTTTTAGTTTGTTTTGCTTTACAATACTGTATTCGTTTTGCTATACATTGACATGAATCAGCCACGAGTGTACATGAACTCCCAATCCTGACCCCCACCTCCCCCCTCCAGCCCCACACCATCTCTCTGGATTATCCCTGTGCATCAGTCCCAAGCATCCTGCATCCTGCATCGAACCTAGACCGGCGATTCGTTTCACTTATGATATCATACATGTTACACTGCCACTCTCCCAAATCATCCCACCCTCTCCCTCTCCCACAGAGTCCACAGTATACTTACATATATATATGGAATTTAGAAAGATGGTAATGATAAACCTGTATGTGAGACAGCAAAAGAGACACAGATGTATAGAACAGCCTTTTGGACTCTTGTTTGGTTTCTCTGCTCATTTATAAACCTATTGGAGATTTTATTATTGAATTGTATGAGTTATTAATTTTTATTTTTTAGTTTGTTTTGCTTTACAATACTGTATTCGTTTTGCTATATATTGACATGAATCAGCTTCGAGTGTACATGAACTCCCAATCCTGACCCCCACCTCCCCCCTCCAGCCCCACACCATCTCTCTGGATTATCCCTGTGCATCAGTCCCAAGCATCCTGCATCCTGCATCGAACCTAGACCGGCGATTCGTTTCACTTATGATATCATACATGTTACACTGCCACTCTCCCAAATCATCCCACCCTCTCCCTCTCCCACAGAGTCCACAGTATACTTACATATATATATGGAATTTAGAAAGATGGTAATGATAAACCTGTATGTGAGACAGCAAAAGAGACACAGATGTATAGAACAGCCTTTTGGACTCTTGTTTGGTTTCTCTGCTCATTTATAAACCTATTGGAGATTTTATTATTGAATTGTATGAGTTCTTTATATATTTTGTATATTAAGTCCTTATATGATATATGATTTGCAAATGTTTTCTCCCATTATGTAGACTGAAAATTTTATATTTTAAATCTTGTTTATTTAGTCAATTATTCCTGCTCTGTTTGGCAGTATTTTCATGAAACTTTCAGTTGCAAATTAGTTTAAAATGCATGCCTCCAATCACCGGTTAACACTTTGGTAACTTTTATGTATCCTATTTAGATGTTAAAAAAGCAGGAGTTGAACTATTCATATCACACAGATTATAGCACACTTTTATCATCACTCAGTATAGGCTATTCTCTTTTCAAACTTATTTTTTTCTCTTGTACCCCAAATTCCTACTCTCATTATCCTCTCTCTACCACATAAATATTTTTGAAATATATCCTGGATGTTTGTATCTCCATACACACACACACACACACACACACACACATATAGTGTTGCTTGATGTCACAACTTTTTAAAGCATTTTCTTCTCAAAAATCATTTTTCAGATTTTAGGGTTTTTTCCCAAACAGTGATATTCACTTTATGAATCTAGCTTTGTTATATTTTTGACTGTATCATTTGCGTCAATGCAGGCTTTAGTTAACATAATGTTCCCAGTCCAATGACATTATATTGCTACTTTGTTTTGCTTTCAGAATTGAAGCTTTTATCTAATTGGGCTTGTTTCATATCATGAAAGGCTGCTCTTAGAGCATCAGGGCCAGAAATGAGGGCTTTTTTTCTGGTCAGGGAATGACAGGTAGTGAACTCTGTAAATTGGCTTGCCCAGTTTCTCTTCTAACCCTTTCCTGGTGCACCTTCTTTTATGACACAAAATAGAGCTAAAAGCTCTATTTTCTCCCTTCTTTGAAACCGGAAATTGATGTGATTTAGGTTCTGCTAATCAGATATACTCTTATGTGAATTACCTTTGAAAATGTAGTCAAGTGGAGAGAGTGGTGGCAGTATTAGAAGCCTCCATTTTATGGCTGGCAGTCTAGCAGGCCCAGGTGGCTCTGGAACAACAGATGCAATAGCAGCTTCCTGACCTCAGGTGCATAGCTAAGGGAGTATAATCTTAGAGCCAACGGTCATGATGGCAGATTTCTGACTCCAGGATTGTGACTAAGATACTATGATCCTGAACCCAGCTGTCGGGGAAGAAACTTCCTAATTCCCCAGATTCCTGTGTGGCAGAGGTAACAGTCTTCCCAGTGGGGCACTTCATTTTATTGTGTTAGTAGTCATTCCTGGCAGCTGAGCCTAAGGGTTGCCTCTTCAGCCCTTCTGATGATTTCATAAGCACATTTTCCCCTTTATTAAGTCCATATCCTGTTAAAGTAGTAGAGTGATTTCTGTTATGGGCAACTGAACTTTGATTAATACACATGCTGATCAAAATAAAGTCCTTCCACAACCTAAATGTCCATCGACAGATGAATGGATAAAGAAGATGTAGTGTACATGCACACGCACACGCACACACACACACACACACACACACACACGAGAATACTACTCAGCCAAAGAACAAAGTTTTCCCATACGCAGCAACATGTGTGGACTGGCGAGCATTATGCTAAGTGAAATAAGTTAAACAGACATTCTATGATATCAATTGCACATGGGACCTAAAAAGTACAACAAACTAGTGACTATAACAAAAAGGAGGCAGACCCACAGATACAGAGAACAAATTAGTGGAGAGGGAAGTGGGAGGGGCAGGAGAGGGGTAGGGGGGTAAGAAGTCTAAACTACTAGGTATAAAATAAGCTACACAGATATATTATACAACACAGAGAATATAGCCAACATTTTATAATAACTAGAAATTTAAAAAATAAAGTTCTTCCAACAAGAATGCTCTACTAGGGATACCAAGACTATTGTTCTTTCAGACAACCACTCACACAACTTGTTATTTTTTTTTTTAATTAATTTACGTATTTACTTTTGGCTGTGCAGAGACTTTGCTGTATTGCACAGGCTTTCTCTAATTGCAGTGAGGGGAGCTACTCTTCCTTGCGGTGCTTGGACTTCTCATTGTGGTGGCTTCTCTTGTAGTGGAACACGGGCTCTATGCATTCCAGTTTCAGTAGTTGCGGCTCCCAGGCTCTAGAGTTTGGGCTCAGTGGTTGTGGTGCACAGGTTGTGGTGCTTGCTCTGCAGCATGCAGCATCTTCCCGGACCAGGAATCAAACCTGCGTCCCCTGCACTGGCAGATGGATTCTCATCCACTGTACCACCAAGTAAGTCCAACAACTTGTTATTCCTTTTAAGGAATTTCATTAGGGCATGTCAGGTACAGAGCCTCTTTCATCACTCACAAATCCCAGACTAGTGACCAGATGAAAAGAGTTTATCATGTGTGGATGGAGAAACTCCTTTCTCTGAGCAATTAGAACTCATCCTCAATGGAATTTGCTTTTAGTTACTGCATCTCCCATCTCAGAATAAATTGACTTAATAGAGAAATGTCTCACTTTTTTTTTGCTCAGGACCCTGATTCCAGATGGAGGAGGAAATGGCAACCCACTGCAGTATTCTTGCCTGGAAAATCCCACGGAGAGAGGAGCCTGGGTGGCTACAGTCCACAAGGTCACACAGAATCGGACATGACTGAGCACATAGGAATTTCATTAGGGCATGTCAGGTACAGAGCCTCTTTCATCACTCACAAATCCCAGACTAGTGACCAGATGAAAAGAGTTTATCATGTGTGGATGGAGAAACTCCTTTCTCTGAGCAATTAGAACTCATCCTCAATGGAATTTGCTTTTAGTTACTGCATCTCCCATCTCAGAATAAATTGACTTAATAGAGAAATGTCTCACTTTTTTTTTGCTCAGGACCCTGATTCCAGATGGAGGAGGAAATGGCAACCCACTGCAGTATCTTGCCTGGAAAATCCCACGGAGAGAGGAGCCTGGGTGGCTACAGTCCACAAGGTCACACAGAATCGGACATGACTGAGCACAGCACAGCACAGCTGACAGCAGAGACTTAGTCCAGACAGGGAGGAGGTGAGGGGAGAGGAGTGAGATATACACATCAGCTTTAGCAGGGCATCAAAAGAAAAAGAGCAAAAATTGTGAGCTTCAAGGCCTCAAAATGTAGGAGCTTGGCAGGCAGGCTCTGCTGTCTCCTTGGGGCCATCTAGAACTAGAAGGTCCATCTGCTGAGCTCCTTTGGGTAACAGGCTATCTACTCAGCAGCCCTGCCCACTGCTTGCCTGGCATCATCACACTCCCACAAGTTGTCACATCAATCTGAGAATGAGGAAGGTGCTGCCATGTAGAATGCTTATATGTGCAATGCTACCTATGTTCACTAAAGGCTCAGTGCATTGGGAGGCCCCTGGACAGCCTAAAGAAAGTCCACAAAGGGTGCTAGGCCATGCAGACAACCACACAAGTGGTACTTTCACCAAATCAGGTCCTAACCGGCCCTTCCTCACCTCCACATTCATATCATCCCCAGCTGTTCTGTTATTCATCTTTCTTCTGTCTTTTTAGGCTTTACTTGTCTGGGCTGCTTGGAGAAGGAAATGGCAACCCCACTTCTGTACTCTTGCCTGGAAAATCCCATGGATGGAGGAGCCTGGTAGGCTATAGTCCATGGGGTCACAGAGTCGGACACGACTGAGCGACTTCACTTCACTTGTCTGGGCTGCTACCCGTGTCTAACCTATACTCTGAGTTTTCTAACCTTTTAATTGCATTTTCTAGGCTCCTATTAACCACCTGCCTATTAGCATTAAGTCTTTTCCGGCTGATAAATTCCTAAACACCTTCCTTTGGGGCCCAGTCTTGGGTTTACTTGCCTGTGACCTTTCCAGAAAGGCAAACCTGATAGAACCTGACCCAGCTTGGACTGAAGGCTTATCAAAGAATACCACCCCCATCCCCAACCATCACCCAGGCATTATTTTTGTATGGTTTTTTGAAATGTATTGCAAAGTTAGAGGGTTTGGAAAGGCTGAGCATATTCCAAGGTTAAGCTCTGTGTACAAGATTGATGATTGACTGGAGAAACCCCTGTACTGGTTAAAGTAATGCTAGCTACTGTAAATAAATAAACCCTGAAACGATTTCAGTGGCTTAACATGATAGATTAGATTCTTGCTCGATTAACCCAGTGATGTTGTTCTTTCCTGGTGGTGACCTCCTTCTATCCTGTGACCTCACTCTTTCCTAGGGTTGCAGTGTTCCCACCATTTAGCTGGCAGATGAAGAAAGAGACCACAGGGAAGGCACAGCCCCTTATTTGGCATGTATTAATTCTCACACTCTACTAGCAAGTACTAATCACCTGGATGGTTTGGGGTCAGGATGGGGGTTCTGAGAACTGTAATCCCCAACTGGGCAGCTGCTTCTAGCCACAATTCCATGCCATAGAAAGAGAGCATGAATCTCAGATGGCCACTGAGCCATCTCAGTCACACACACTTTTTTCTTTCTCAAATAATCAGCTTCTAAGTCAATCATTGCAGAAGATGAAATGTTAAATTCTATACAAAGGCAGTGAGGCAAAATTTCCTGGAAATAAATTAGAAATAAAGCCTCTTAGTATCCAAAAGTTGGCCCCAAATATTAAAGTGGATTTGAAAAATTTTAAGATTTTCATGCAACAGAAAAAATAACACCCTCACTCTTCACCAACATTTAAATAGCTGGGCACAAAGGCTGAAATTCAGGTAAAAACTATTAAAAGTCCCCAAACTCCTTGATAACACAAATTTTTCAAATATTTGGAAAATATTATGATGAAAGTATCGTTGACTCTTTGTGTGTGTTTGTGTGTGTTTAAGACAGAATGTATGCTTATCCTTGCTGATAAGTTGCTCTTCCAGATCTAGCAAGACTGTCCCCAGCGGGGGCCTACCCTTCCTGAGTACATCTTTGGGGATCATGAAGGCCAGGCCCATTTCTGGGTGGAAGCTTAAGGAAGAGTTCCACAAGCCTATAGGCTCACATTCAAGGAGACTCTGTCTGGGTCCTCCCCATGTCTCTCTGACCTGTGGTCCTCTAGCAAGGCACAGTAAATACCCTCCACGCTACCCTAACCAGTGGGTGGTGAACAGCAGATCTCTTCATGCAAAGATATCCTTTCCTTTGTGTGTTTATAAGCCCCACATCTGCTACTCTGATTCATGGGCTCTGTTTTTCTCCTTATCTAAACCTTGAAACCAGATTTTGTTCATATCCCCCATAGAAAATCACAACAGTGAGGTTTGTAGAATTAAATTGTAGATTTCCTAAGGGGAGATATGTCAATGTGAGGGGTTGCTCCCATAGAATTTAACTTGAAAGTTGCCATTAGATATTATTTCATCTCCTACAGCTTTCTTTTTAGTCTCTAGTGATCAATTCCACCTTGTCCCTCCCACCTGCACCTTCACTCAACTGTCTTCCATTTTCCCACGCTTTGTTCTCTCCTTCAGACGATCTTGCCCAGGCAGTCTTGATCTTTCCTTTTGCTCTTTCAGGGAAATTATTGTCTCCCCTAGCTTCTCCCTCCAAACTTACACATTCCACCAACTTCTGGAAGCTTATCCCTCACTCCCTGTGACAGGCCATTAATTATGAAGTTAATGACTTTGTACCTAGCTCCTCACACTCCCCCCCAAAAACCCTCTTCTGTTACTAAATCTACCTTCCTTAGAAAGTTATATGATATCACATCTAATTTTCTCTTCTGCTGCTTATGCAACATAAACATCCTGGTATTTTCAGCTGATCTGTAGGGGAGACACTGTGTTTAGGGCACTGGATCTGCAGAAGCCTTTCAACTGGAAATTGTCAGATAGTGAATGGGGAGGAAATACAAATAATGGACCAAGTAAACTGTAAAAGACATATCTTCACCAAAAGCTGGTCAACGTGCCTACTCTTGTGACTGAAAATCAGTGACTGACCCCTGAAACCAATTGGGCCATGAGGGAATCCACCCCCACACACGCTGTTTGTTTACCCCGCTCTGAGAATCAGAAAACTGCACTGAAATTCTACTACCACTTTAAGAAATAGTACAGTTGCACAGGTTGATTTAAAACCTGATTCTTTTTAAAACTGGTTGGTGACACATATAAAAAATACTAAGGTTATATATGTTGTAGAACTAAGAATATGAAAGACCATGACCAGGGCATGTTTGCGTTGGGTTACACAAAAAAAGGTAAACAAAGATAACTTTGAAAGAAGAGACTACCTCAAATAGTACATTTACCTAGGTGATTCTTAGGTCCTAAGTCTAGGTCCCAAGTTTCCTATGGATCCGGGGAAGGTCATGGGGTCCCAGCCCTGGGGCGGAAAGGCCTCAGAAGCCACTCTATAAAGGTGGGGGCTGGGCTTGCACAAGAGATTTCCTCAGCTATATCCTTCCTGTTTGGGAAAATGAAGGCCAGAAGAGCAGGCTTGAGAACTGCTATAAAAACAGACAAGCTTTTTGGGGATGCCCAGCAATGAGAACAAAACAGGAAGGATGCCCTTAGGGAAGGGATTAGTTCTGGGCTAGAGCAGTCTCTAAAGGCCTTGGGAGAGTGGATTGTGGGCATCTCTTTCCAACTCCACATTTCTGTTCATGACATTGTATTGGCAACTTGAAATCAACCCTAGTGGGAGCATTTACACCATAGAAATAGGCAAATGCTACAAATCAGGGGTTTTCTCTCCCTGAGAGCTGTTTTACCAATACACCACTGCCTGTGGGCATGTGCTTGTCTAGGGAGGAGATGGGCCTCCCCCATGCAAGCCCCTTTGAATGTCTAGCACCTACCCACTCACTACCTAGAGTGGGCATCTTCTATTGATATTTTTTTTGTCTGCTGCATCCCCACTTGTTTTCCTTTTGGTACTAACACCCCCTGTTCTTTTCCTTGGTCCTGATTATTTATAAATTTCTCTTTTACTCCATGAATTTTCACTGGGCCCACTCACTCTTATGCTTAAAGGAAACTGGGACATAACTATACAAAAAAAATCAACCTGACCATGACATCAGGGCATTTTACTGCAGAACAAGGAAAGTTGTGGTTCCACCACCTCCAATCACCCTTATTAGCATAGGTTACACCTACCGAGCCCCTACTGTGTGCAGGTGCTTTCCATGGATTTTCTCCTTCAGTCCTCACAACTACTCTAGGAGCTGAATGTAATTATCCCCACGGGAAAACAGAGACTCAGATTGGCTTCTCTAAGCGAATAGCTAAAGGAAACATTGAGCCGATCCTGAGCCTGAATTTGAACCCAGGTCTGCATGACTCTAAATCCCATGTTTGTAACCACTTCATTCCTCTGCTCTCAACTCATTTGTCAAACATCATGGTTACAGCACTGTGGGGGAAGATAGAAAGCGCTCAGGGACCATTATCATCCTTTGCCCAGTCTCAGTCTCATTATACTTCAGCGTGTGGTGAGTGCTGAGGAAAAAGAGCCAGCTGACGCGTGGGATTGCCAAGCAACAGCTTATGAAACGAACTCAAACCATGGCAACCAAACACTGTGGACCCAGCAATAGCCTCATTTCATTTACAAGAGTAAGAGGAAGGCTTTGTCAACAACCGATTAGGTAAATGAGAGGACTACTGACTATGCAAGTACAAGGAATTATCATATCATCGTCATCATTATTTTTAGAGCACACAATATCAAATGATCTATAAATTATTCCTTGAAAAAATAAAGGATTAATCACATCATTATGTCACTTATAAACTGCATACACATACATTTTTTTTTAAAATTGTGTATCTCTGATACCAAAAATCTCAACCAATTGTTTATTATTTAATAGAGCTATTAATTTTTGGGTGGTAAAGAGGGCTAACACAGGAATACCCCTTATTTTAAAATCAATTTATTTACAAAGCACCTTCTAATTAATTCCTCACAATAACTCTGTGTGCTTAGTATTGTTTTTTCCACTCCACAGGCAGGGAAACCATGACACTGCAATTGTAAATGAGTTCTCATAGGGTGCACAGATAAATAAAGCACAGATCCAGAGGCCCTCCTGCAAAAATGTACATCTCTGAGAACCTGATCACATTCACAGCTCCTCTTCCTTGAAAAATGTGCAAAAATCAACTTATACACTACAGTTTGCCTATTATTCAGTGGGACTCATGGTTCCCCCTGATGTACATCCATGCAACCCAGCTGCAAGAACAATATTCATTTGTTTTTAATCCATGCTATATAGTGCTCACAGGGTCTTTTTATTTATTTTCTGTGGTGCTTACGTGAAGCTTACCCAAGTCAGAGGGTTGCTAGTGAGAAGACATGGGAGGCTAGTAGTTGCAGGCAGAAGGGATTGGACATCACTGAGTTGTTCATAATTTCAATCTGCCTCAATTGTGGTGCCTCCCAACTCCGTCCTAATATCATCTAACCAACAAGTAACCACAGAGCCCATGGTTCTCTGTCCAGGTGTGTTTTGTTCAGCTGTTGTGACCTAGACATTGTCATTGTGCTGTCAGGAGAACTCATGACTGCTCTCGTCATGAGAGGAATGGAGTCTTTACCTCATAGTGACTCCCACACCAGGATGGCAGTGTATTTTTTTCTCAGAGAACGTGAGGTAGTTTGCTAAGGACCCACACCAGGCAAACTCTAAATCTTTAATAATACAGGACTTTGGTTGCAACCCCCTCCTACCCGGATAGTTGGTGTTGGACCTTCTGTGAAAATCACAGACTCTTTTCCTCTCTCAATCCCAAAGCCCAGGCTTTTAAAAAGCCTTTCTGGTACTTGATTGGCCCTTCTTATACTCCAGGTCATACCATCATGATATTTGGAGATGAGAAGGAGCCCAAATCCTGTGGGGATGGAGAGTGGGGGAGTAGGAAGAGACAGAGACACACAGAGAGATATCTTCTCCTTACGGCTTCAGTGGAGTCTGAAATGGGAGATGCGGTTCCCTGACCTTGAATGTCATCAGTATCTCCCTGCCTCCCTCTCAGCCCTCCTTGCAGTCTGTGGGATTTTCGTCTAGTGTGAGATGGCTGGATGCCTTTGGACAGACCATACAGGCGTATTCTTCTATGCTTATAGATAGGCTGGGTCCTTATCTCTTAGTGTTCAGAAAACCTAAGATCTCACGGCTCAGAAAGCCTTTCTTACAGTCCTATTTCCTCTGTGTAAATTTTCTGAAATCTCTTCTGAAACTCAAAAGCTGATCTTGGGCTCTTTGAGTCTATTTGCATTTCTGCTAAAATAACTCTACCCTGGGGCAAAAACTGTGGACGTGCTGAGTCTGAGGCAGGGCCAGGAGTACAAGGGCAAGCTGGAGCTGAGAGTGAAAAACAAAGGTTAATGATTCACAATGTCACACTTTCACAGAAAGAAAGAGAAGTTAGTCAATAAAGAGATAAGGGTTCAAAAAGGGAAAAAAAGACCAGAGTAAATTCTAAAAAATGATTCCATAACTCTTATTTCTCCCCCAAGAGGAAGCTCCTTGTGAAAACAGATTTTAGTTTTGCTGCCCCCACAATGTCTTATCTCCTAGCCCACTAGCCATTATGATCTGGAAGTATTGTCTTGCACATGCATTATGTGCATTGTCTCATTTAAATCTGTAAGATAGTGTTGTTATACCTACAAGGAGATGAGGAAATAAGAATAAGAGAGAATATATAACTTGCTTTTGGTACATAGCTAATAATTTAAATGGTAATCTATTTTCTGGAAAGCCCAATGCTAATAACCACTAAAGCCTCACAATCTTTTGGCTCTTCTGAGGGTTGAAGGGGTTGGGGAGGAGACAGCCTGCGCGGCCTCAAGGTTGGAGTGTGTCTGGAGCATAAGGGCCTCTTTGTGCCCTGAGCCATGGGACCAGTTGTCTACAAAGTCCAAGACTTCACAAGCACTAGAGGGGTCACACACTACTGGAAAGTGATATCACCTATCGCTCATAACGTCGCCTTTCTTAGTATGCATTGGCGTGCAGAAAATAGTTATTAGAACAGACCTGAAACTCCAGTACTTTGGCCACCTCATGTGAAGAGTTGACTCATCGGAAAAGACTCTGATGCTGGGAGGGATTGGGGGCAGGAGGAGAAGGGGACGACAGAGGATGAGATGGCTGGATAGCATCACCGACTCGATGGACGTGAGTCTGAGTGAACTCCAGGAGTTGGTGATGGACAGGGAGGCCTGGCGTGCTGCGATTCATGGGGTCACAAAGAGTCGGACATGACTGAGCAACTGAACTGAACTGAACTGAGACCTTGAGTTGACTTTAGACAATCTTGAGTTGTCTTTAGAAAGGCCTGCTTTCAAGGTTGGTCTTTGGCTGGCATCTGGGAACTTGGCAGTTGAAGGCAGGATAGTAGCTGCCTAAAGATGTATGTTATAATCTGGGGAACCTATGAATATGTTACTTGACAACATATTCAATTTATATGACAAAAGGTTTTTTGTG
>SJXQ01004679.1:119046-144568 GCA_006408695.1 Aepyceros melampus
CGGGAGGGGGGAGGTGGGGGTCGGGATTGGGAGTTCATGTACACACGTGGCTGATTCATGTCAATGTATAGCAAAACGAATACAGTATTGTAAAGCAAAACAAACTAAAAAATAAAAATTAATTTTAAAAAAAAGTTAAGGGCTTTGAGATAAGGAGATGATCTGGGATTATCTGGGTGAGACTAATCTAATCCCATGAATCATTTAGAGCAGAGAAACTTTCCCAGTTGTGGCCAGAGAGACGAGGAGGAGTCAGAAATATGTGCCTTGAAAAGGATTTGACTCACTGTTCTGGGTTCTAAGATGGAGAAAGAGGCCATAAGCCAAGGAATGTGGTGGCGTCTAGAAGCTAGGAACAGCCCTCAGGTTATCCTTGCAAGAAAACAAGGACCTCTGAACCAAATTCTGCCAATAACCTGAGTAAGCTGCAAACAGACCCTCCTCTGGGGCCTCCGAAAGGAATGTAACCCTGCTGACACCTGGAATTTAGCCTGGTGAGACCAGTACCGGACTTATGACCTCCGGAACTCTAAGAGAATAAATTTGTAGAGTTTAAACTTCTAAGTGTGTGAAATTTTGTCACAGCAGTAATAAGACTATTAACACAGCACACTACCCATTCCCTAATTGATAAGTGTGATTCTCTGTGCTTAACCTGTTTGTAGAGTGTCATTTATATTGAACACCTGCTTTCCTTCTGAGAGTCTGGAATTTTGGTACATGCTAGGCAGAGGGTGTCCAATCACCATCCCCCAATTAAAAAAAAAAACTCTCAGACACTGAGTGAGCTTCTTTGGATAAAAACATCACCCACATATCATGTGTTTTCATTCCTGGGGAAGAGTGGACTTGATGTGCCTTGCTTATTGTAGATTCTGTTGTTGTAATAAACCTTAGCTGTGAGGATAATTATATACTGAGTCCCTTGAATCCTTTTAGCGAATTCACTGAATGTGTGGGTGGTCTTGGGGACCCTCAAAATCGTGAAGGATGACAGGCAGCGTTTTGGGTGGCCAGAAAGTTTCAAAGGGCTGTAGAAGATGGGATCTGAAGACAGCCCTTTGCATGCCATGTCTCATTAAGGGCTGGTGACTGATAGAGGTAGGGGCCCTGCACAACTGGTTTCTCTGTTGCAGAGCAACAGTATTTCCCAGAGCAGAGGAGGTTGGTTGGGAGAGCCGAGGAGGAGGGGTGGGTGCGGGGGGCGGAGGGAGCGGTTCCAAACAGGAATGGCTATGATCTGCGGAGGCACACCTGCTCCCCCTGGTGGTCTGTGCCTTTCAGTAGGCACAACCAGAGATGAGGACTCACCACGCAGTGATGAGTAGAGCAAATCCCACTTGAAGCTATCTGCACAACTGGTTTCTCTGTTGCAGAGCAACAGTATTTCCCAGAGCAGAGGAGGTTGGTTGGGAGAGCCGAGGAGGAGGGGTGGGTGCGGGGGGCGGAGGGAGCGGTTCCAAACAGGAATGGCTATGATCTGCGGAGGCACACCTGCTCCCCCTGGTGGTCTGTGCCTTTCAGTAGGCACAACCAGAGATGAGGACTCACCACGCAGTGATGAGTAGAGCAAATCCCACTTGAAGCTACAGGCTGAAACTAGCATTGGATGTCAAAGTTCAATTTCAACAGGCCTTCAGACCCAGTCATCTTGAACAATTCTTTTTTTTTTTTTTAATTTTAATTAATTTTTATTTTTTAGTTTGTTTTGCTTTACAATACTGATTCGTTTTCATCTTGAACAATTCTAATGAATCTTGCATGCATCCCTCCTGGAAATATATATTTAAAATGAATCAGTTCAGTTCAGTCGCTCAGTCATGTCCGACTCTTTGCGACCCCATGAATCACAGCCGCCAGGCCTCCCTGTCCATCACCAGCTCCCGGAGTTCACTCAGACTCACGCCCATCGAGTCAGTGATGCCATCCAGCCATCTCATCCTCGGTCGTCCCCTTCTCCTCCTGCCCCCAATCCCTCCCAGCATCAGAGTCTTTTCCAATGAGTCAACTCTTCACATGAGGTGGCCAAAGTACTGGAGTTTCAGCTTTAGCATCAGTCCTTCCAAAGAAATCCCAGGGCTGATCTCCTTCAGAATGGACTGGTTGGATCTCCTTGCAGTCCAAGGGACTCTCAAGAGTCTTCTCCAACACCACAGTTCAAAAGCGCTCAGCCTTCTTCACAGTCCAACTCTCACATCCATACATGACCACAGGAAAAACCATAGCCTTGACTAGACGGACCTTAGTCGGCAAAGTAATGTCTCTGCTTTTGAATATGCTGTCTAGGTTGGTCATAACTTTCCTTCCAAGGAGTAAGCGTCTTTTAATTTCATGGCTGCAGTCACCATCTGCAGTGATTTTGGAGCCCAAAAAAATAAAGTCTGACACTGTTTCCCCATCTATTTCCCATGAAGTGATGGGGCCAGATGCCATGATCTTCGTTTTCTGAATGTTGAGCTTTAAGCCAACTTTTTCACTCTCCTATTTCACTTTCTAATTTTTCACAAGCATGCCAAAAAGAAAAATCTCCTCAACAAATGAACTGTACAATTGATACATGGGAAAAAAAGTGAACCTCAATACCTGGAGTTGCCAGCCTCCATGGAAATATGTTCTGAGACTGGAATTTTTTCAAGAACATATCTAGTTAGACAGTAAAACCTGTTGACACCTACTTGGTTGTCCTTTCCCTCTGAATGGAGACAATGTGTCTGCTTGGACAGAACCCTCCTGGAGGGAAGACAGAACCTTATGTGAAGTTGTAGTGCGGTGAGAGTGAAGCTGCTGCTGCTGCTAAGTCGCTTCAGTCGTGTCCGACTCTGTGCGACCCCATAGACGGCAGCCCACCAGGCTCCCCCGTCCCTGGGATTCTCCAGGCAAGAACACTGGAGTGGGTTGCCATTTCCTTCTCCAATGCATGAAAGTGAAAAGTGAAAAGGAAGTCGCTCAGTCGTGCCTGACTCTTAGCAACCCCATGGACTGCAGCCTACCAGGCTCCTTCGTCCATGGGATTTTCCAGGCAAGAGTACTGGAGTGGGTTGCCATTGCCTTCTCCAGAGAGTAAAGCTACTTCTTTTTTAATTTCCCTTATCTAACAAGATATTCCTAAGAGAGCATCTTTTAGGCTTCTGCTAAGATTAAGGTCCCTAAGCGTCAGTGAAAATTTACAACTACATAAGGAAAGTGGCCAACCTAATTTTTCTTTCATGGTATCATTCCTTCCTTCAATCATGTGTGAAGGCACCGAGCTAGATGCTAGGGGATACAGTAGTAAACCAGACATGGAGGGCCAAGCCTAAAAGAATTCTCCCATCTGGTCTCGCCATGGTCTGCCCCCTGGATGAACAGTACAGACTGTGACCACAGACTCAGATAGACATAAATTCCCAGTAGCGCCTGGACCATATCTATAACCTGTTGCAAAACAGGAAGGGACATGGGACTCTGAGGTATACACACTCAATATCCTTTCCTTAGGGACAGAGCATCACCCTCTGCCCCATCCAGCCTCTTCTGAAAAGTCTTTCTAAATTTATAGAAAGCAGGAGACCCAGGTTCGATCCCTGGGTGGAGAAGATCCCCTGGAGAAGGACATGGCAATCCACTCCAGTATTCTTGCCTAGAAAATCCCATGGACAGAGGAGTCTGCCCGGCTACAGTCCATAGGGTTGCAAAGAGTCGGACATGACTTAGCAACTAAACCACCACATTGAGTTCCACCTCTGTAAGGTGGAAAACAGAACTCAGCTGGGAGGAGAGGTGTGAGTCCAGGCTCCACTAATCAGAAGTTCCCCATCAGGACTTTAGGTCAGCTAGAGGTTATCATACTAAGTGATGTAAGTCAGATAAATACCATATGATATCACTTATATGTGGAATTTAAAATATGACACAAATGAACTTATCTATGAAACAGCAAAAGATTCACATAGAGACAGAGAACAGATTTGTGGTTGCCAAGGGGGAGAGGATGGGAGAGGGAAGGATTAGGAGTTTGGGATTGGCAGAGGCAAACTATTATATATAGGATGGATAAACAAGGTCCTACTGTATAGCATAGGGAACTACATTCAGTATCCCATGATACAAGGAGCTCAGCTTGGTGCTCTGTGATGACCTAGAAAGGTGGCGTTGGGGAGTGGGAGGGAGACTCAGAGGGAGGGAATATATGTATACATATAGCTGATTCTCTTTGTTGTACAGCAGAAACAACATTGTAAAGCAATTATACGCCAATTAAAAAAAGAAAGAAATGAAGTTAGCCAAGCAGAAAAAATATCCTGTGATAAACCATAGTGCAAAAGAATATGAAAAAGAATATATGGGACTTCCCTTGTAGTCCAGCAGTTAAGAATCTGCCTTCCAGTGCAGAGGATGAGGATTCGATCCCTGGTAGGGGAACTAAGATCCTACATGCCGCAGGTCAACTAAGCCCATGCACCACAACCACTGAGCCCAAAGACTCATATCTATGGCAACTAAGACCCGACACAGCCAAAAGAAATTTTTTAAAGAAAAAAAATATGTCTGAATCACTTTGCTGTATACACCAGAAACTAACACAATGTTGTAAATCAACTATTCTTCAAATACATTTTTTTTAAAAATAAAGACTTCCATTCAAGAGAGAGAGAAACAAGTAAGGAGACAGTCATCCAGTGGAATCCATGCCTGGTGACAATGGTGGAGCATGGCTGTGAGGTGCCGAGGTTTCACAAACAACTGTAGGAGGTGTCCCAGTGGCACAGTCCCAGGTTCAGCCTCAGCAGTACCTGTCCCCAGAGGAGATGATGGGACCAATGTTTGACTGAGAAGCCCCCAAGCCAGATCCTCTCACCTGTTGGAGATTTCCTTGAACTCTGCCTAATGGTAGTTTTTTAAAAATCCCCTTTCTGGTTAAGGAAGCTAGAATGGGTTTTATCACTTGCAACTAAGAAGACTGATACATAGAGACTTGAAGACGAGCAGGAAACCAGTCAATACACTGGTTGAGTTTCTCAACGACACTTTCATGGCTGGGGTTGAAACAGGAAGCAATGAGTAGAGGTCTATAAGTCTCATCTGGCTACCTATTTAGAAAGTTGCTTGTTAATGTTTTTAAAAGTCATAGGTCTGCCTTCCCCACTAAGGCCAAGCGGGTTGATGCTTCTTGTTGGCATTGACCTTCCTGCATGGCATACACTCACCACAAGGTGGCAAAAGAGATTATCACATTCAGCCAGCCTATCTTTCTCAGCACCATTATTGCAGTGAAGAGAACATTTATTGAGCATCTAGTGTGTGCCAGGAACTGTTCCAAGGGGTTGTATGCATTCTGTCACTTGTTCCTCACAGTAATCCTGTGAAATAGGTACCATTTGATATATGAGGAAACTGAGGCATGGAGATATCTATCTTCTAGCTCATCTTTTATCTGTCTACATATCATTCATTTTCTATCACCTGTATCTACCTATTTATTATTTATACATTTTAATTTAAAGTTTTCTTTATTATAGGGAGTTTGGGGGAGAATGGATACATGTATAGGTATGGCTGAATCCCCTTGCTGTTCACTGAAACTATCACACTGTTAATTGGCTATCCTCCAATCAATACAAAGAAAAAAGTTCAGAATTAAGTTTTCTGTATTATAAAAGTAACACATGCTCATAGTAAAAATATTCAAATGACAATGATTTGTAAGAATTTTTTTTTAACTCTCATTGTCTCCCTTCCCACCACCCCAGTTTCACTGCCTAGTGATAAGGTTCTTAGGTTCTTCTCCAAAAATTTACACAGAAATGAAAATTTTGTACTTTTCCATAATCATTTAAATGAACATGAAAGTGGATTTTATATGTATATCACACACACACACCTGGGACTGCATTCTATACATTGCTCCATAACGTATAGCTCAGCTTAGCACCTCATCTTGGACATCAGATGCAGGCTGAGACCACTGTTCCTGAAGACCTCACTTATAAGCAGTGGGTGTGATACTGGCTGCACTCTCCTGTGCACTGGAGAGCAAGTAGTGTAGTCTGGTGTGCTGAAGCCCCAGGTGACAGTGAGTATTGGAGAGGAAGGGAGTTGACAGGCTGCAGGGTATGGGGAGATATGCCAGGGTGTGAGGTAAGTCTGTGGGTGGACTGCAGGTGGCTGGCCCTTACTTCTAGTGTAGTCTGGCCTCTATTTCTGGTTCTAGAAAAATTCAGGTTTTGATACATCCAACATCCATTGTGCCTTTACAACAGACCTAACTTTTCTCTGAACACTGCCATTTTCGTCTAAATCTTTGTAAAATCCCTGTGATGTCAGAATTATCTCCAGTTTACAGGCAACAAAGTTGACATTCAAAGAGGCTCATCTGTCTATACATCTTACAAGTAGATACACAGCTGTTAAGCAGAACCACAAGCCAACTCAGTTCTCTTGATTCTCATCCAGGTCTCTGTCCATTGCACTCCACCAAAGGCCTCCGGGGAGAGATTATCTTCTATCTCATGCAGTATTCCTGGAGTATAGGTTTTGCCCCCACATACACAACCCTTTTCTCCCTGTTCTTCCCTTCATCCATGCATCCTCCCTCAGCATTGTGGGGCCAGGGATAGAGGGGTATCTTAGTCCAGAAACATCCCTGGGGCTGGGAAACATCCCCCCAGAGGCCAGGTTGTGAGGAGCGCTGGCAGAAGCAGTAATCAGCCAGCATCTCTGAGGCTGAGCAGGTTCCCATCCCTGTCTGAGGCTCCTCACCCATCCCAGGTTCTTCCCTGCCCCATAAGAACGAAGCTCCATTCTGGAGCAGGCCTGGACCCCCAGATACAGAGGGGCAGAGCTCCCAAGGCCATTGGCCCAAGAGGCACATCCCATGCCCATCTTACTGGTGCTCTGCACGGCCTGTGCCCGCTCCTCGCCTCCTCTGCACCTTTCCCACGGGCTCCCAAGGCCATGGGTGGGCTGAGGCTTTGGCAGCCAGCCTTCTGGCCCAGGAGACGCTGAGCCAGCTGCTCCAGGGGTGGCGGGATGGACAAGGCACAACAAGGCCAGGCCTACTGCTGGCATCTCCCCTACAGCTGAGAGAGGGGCCTGAACTACAGAACACTGTCCTGAGACCCTCAAGCCGAGCGGAGGCCCGGCCCAGGCAGCAGGTGGGAGTGGCAGGGAACCAGCTTCCATGTGTGGAGCCACTGGTGTTGGGGGAGGGGCGGCCATGCATCTGCGGGGCACGGCTGTGCTGAGCTGGGAGCCATGGGGAGCAGCACCAAAGTGCTCACCAAGACTGAGCCCAGAGCAAGTGGCTTGGGTCTTGGGCAGCTTGGGGATGCTGGGAGGCAGCTGCAGGTGCTGGTACTGGGGAGTTCAGCCCAGTGAAGTGAAAAATCACACAGTCGTGTCTGACTCTTTGCGACCCCATGGACTATACAGTCCATGGAATTCTCCAGGCCAGAATAGTGGAGTGGATAGCCTTTCCCTTCTCCAGAGGATCTTCCTAACCCAATGATCGAACCCAGGTCTCCCACACTGCAGGTGAATTCTTTACCAGCTGAGCCATAGGGGAATCCCACAGCCCAGGGCAGGTGTCAGGATGAGTCTCATGAGAAGCAGAGTCAGAGA
Organism: Aepyceros melampus; assembly: GCA_006408695.1. NCBI lineage: Eukaryota > Metazoa > Chordata > Mammalia > Artiodactyla > Bovidae > Aepyceros > Aepyceros melampus. The sequence continues at coordinate 126,646 of SJXQ01004679.1, forward strand.
CAGTGTGTTCCAGGAAGAGTCTGGTGCCTGAGCCCCAGTGATGGCGGCCCTTGGCCCAGTACACACTGTCCTGCCTGTAGGGCTGTGCTGTTCCATTATGTTGTGGCTGAGTTCTCCCTGGTTAGCATGGACATCAACCCTTCTCCTGGCCTCTTCCTCCAGGTAGGGGGTAGTGCCTAGGCCTCCCAGGGTCAGAAGCTGGAGTTGGTTGTCAGGAGTCATGAGCCCTTAAGGAGGGTAGAATGCTGGTTCCCATAACCCGAAGTCCCCAGAGTTGCCCGGTGCCTCCCCTTCCTAAGCCAATTCTTGTTTCCATCCCCTGAAGCACCCCAGTATCCTTCCAATAAATGCCTGCCCTTTCTGGTGTGTGATGAAACACTAAAATTGGTTCCCTGCTTTCATAGGCACCTAGTTTAACACACTTTCCAACCATCTGGCACCTCTCTCCTGCCCCCAGAGGACAGATGTAGAAACTGAGCATAGGGGTCCAGGTTGTATTGGGTTTCCTTGTATCTTAGAGCAATCTAATACATGGTGATGGACTGGGAGGGGTAAAAGCCTGAAGGACCAATAGCATTGCTGCTGCTGCTGCTGCTAAGTCACTTCAGTCGTGTTCGACTCTGTGCGACCCCATAGACGGCAACCCACCAGGCTCCCCCGTCCCTGGGATTCTCCAGGCAAGAACACTGGAGTGGGTTGCTGGATTACCCTAAAGGCCAACTAAGCAAGTGTTTAGGTCACCAGGCAGAAGGGGGCTCCCAGCAATGAAAAAGAGATTTCTAGAAACATTTGATATTCAAATTAGATATTCAAAGAAACCACAAAAGCAGCATCGTGGGGAAAATATAAAAATCTCATCATTTTTTATCATGAAATATACATGGCAGGTGCAAACAAGGGCACTTCATAATCTTTCTGAGCCTCAGAACCTCTAAGGATCTTAATGTGACCCTGGCGGAATGTCTCCAAGGCCTGGCTGAACCCTGGCCAACGACAGGAATCAAATGAGATTCCCCTGATAAGGGCTCATGTGCACATCAGAACACAAGATGGCTGAAAAGGAATGCCCACAAGCTTCTCCTTGAAAATATTTTAAAATTTAATAACAGATCATTATTACTTTAGAAAAGCAGATATAATTATGGTCAAAATTCAAAAATCATAAAAGGGTATAAAGGAAAAAGTAGAAGTCTTCCTGTCTGGTTTCTAATCTTACCCATCCCTCTACTCAGAGAAATTTATACAGCCTTTATATTACTGTGGAAAGTTATGCTATTCCATCCAGGGCCAACTCCTCCAACTGTGCTTTAATCTTACCCCTACGGCCTTATCCTTCCATCCTCTACTGGACCATTCTCACCAGCACACAAACATGCCTGACATGCCATCGCTCTACCAAAAAATAATCCCCCCTTGACCTCATTCCTCCTTCTTTACACCAAAACTCCTCAAAATACGTTTCTATAATGTTAACAAAACAAAAAGACAACATACTGAATGGGAAAAAATATTTAAAAGTGATATGACTGATAAGGAATTAATATCAAAGTATATAAACAGTTCATACATCAAAAAAAAACCCAATTTAAAAATGAGCAGACAATCTAAACAGACATTTTTCTAAAGACATACAGATTTGTAACAGGCATATGAAAAGATGTTCAACATCATTAATTATTAGAGAAATGCAAGTCAAAACAATGAGCTATTACCTTAACCTGTCAGATTGACTATCAATAAAAAGACCACAAATAAAAAATGTTAGCAAAGATGTAAATAAAAGGGAACACTTGTACATTATTTGTGGGAATGTAAATTAGTGCAGCCACTATGGAAAACAGCATGGAGGTTCCTTAAAAAACTAAAAATAAAATTATCATAAGATCCATTAATTCTACTCCTGTGTATTTAACAGAGAAAAATGAAAAACACTAATTAGAAAAGATATATGCATCTTGATGTTCATAGCAGCATTATTTACAATAGCCAAGATGAAGCAACCTAAGTGTCCATCGACAGATGAATGGATAAAGAAAATGTGGTGCATAGTGCCTGCTAAGTTGCTTCAGCCATGTCCGACCCTTTTTAACTCCATGGACTGTAGCCCACCAGGCTCTTCTGTCCATAGGATTCTCCAGGCAAGAATACTGGAGTGGGTTGCAGTGCTCTCCTCCTGGGGATCTTCTCAACCCAGGGACCAAAACTGAGTCTCCTGTGTCTCCTGCATTGCAGGCAAATTCTTTACCACTGAGCCACGGGGACCCTCCAAGCCCATCTATATTACTGCAGATGACAGTTTCATATTTTTAATGGCTGAGTAATATTCCATTATATATAAAATATGTGTGCTAAGTTGCTTCAGTCATGTTCAACTCCTCGTAACCCTATGGACCATAGCCCACCAGGCTCCTCTGTCCATGGGGATTCTCCAATTAAGAACAATGGAGTGAGTTTCTATGCCTTTCTCCAGGGCACCTTACCAACCCAGGGATCAAACCCCTATTTCTTAGTTTCCTGCATTGGCAGGTGGGTTCTTTACCACTAGCACCATCTAGGAAGTCCACATTATAATGGAATATTACTCCATTATGTATTATAGCAATATATATGTAATGGAATACTACTCAGCCATAAAAATGAATGAAATAATGTCATCTGCAACAACATGGATAGACTTAGACTTGATTCTAAGTGAAACAAGTTGGAGAAAGACAAATGCTGTATGATATCACTATGTGTAATCTAAAAAATACAACAAACGTGAATATAACAAAACAGAAACAGACTCACAGACATAGAAAACTAATGGTTACCAGTGGGGAGAGGGAAGGAGGAGGAGCAAGATAGAGGTAGGGGATTAAGAGGTACAAATTACTATGTATAAGATAAATAAGCTATAAGGATATATTCTACAGCAGAGGCAATATAGCCAATATTTTATAACTATAAACAGAGCATAGCCTTTAAAATTGTTCGTCACTATTTTACACCTAAAATTTATATTGTACATCAACTGTACCTCAATAAAAAATTAATTTCTATAATTACTATCTCCACTTACTCACCTCCCATTCTCACTTCTTTTCAATCAGGCTTTCCTCTCTATCATAACTCCCACTAAAATGGCTCTTATCAAGGTTTCTGGTGACATGTCTTGCCAAATTAACAGTAAATTCCTTTTTACCCTTCTTGTGTAACCTCTCACCAGTATTTTAAATTGCTGACCACTTATTATTTCCTTAAGATTTTGATACCTCACCTAATTCCTTCCTCTCTGGCAGCCACTTTTTCTTATCTTTTTTAGGTTCTACCTTTTGTAGAGTCTCCAGGGCTCTGCTTCTAGCTCTCTTCTATGTAATCTCTACCCAGGTGAGTTCCTATGGATTCAGGGCTTCAAATGCTATCTATATGCTGAATTCCAAATTTACTAAATTCATTATATCCAAATGCCTACTGACAACAGGACAATAAGCAATTAACACAACATTTTAAAGAGCAAGGGATAATACTGATACATTTTCTCATCCTGCTAGGCTAACTGGTCTACATAAAAACAAGATTAGTGTAAGTTTGAAAACTCCTCAGGGACTTCCCTGGTCTGTCCAGTGGTTAAAACTCCATGCTTCCATTGCACAGGGTGCATGTTCAATCCCTCCTCAGGGAACTAAGATCTCATATGCCACATGGCACAACCAAAAAAAAAAGAAGAAGAAGGAAAAAAACTCCTTAAATAGGGATTTGTTGAAAATAATGTACCTAAATTGTGAGTTGTCAACTCAGTGAGGGCCGGTGTGAAAGAAATCCTCTCTGCACTAGGTTAGAGAGAGGGTAAGTTATCCACCCCATTTGAAACCAAATGAATTGGGAGCTAAACAATCTACTCAGAGACATTTGAAACATATTTGAAAAGGAAGACTGGCATCTCACCATCTGTATGTTCACTGAGCTGTAGAAAATCAGAGACCCATTCTAGTGCTGTAACCAGAATGAAATGTGATGACCAAGTTTTTAGAGCTTGAAATATTTCCCCTGGAAACAGGAGCCTAGTTTTTGCCTAGTGGTTTTAGAGAAAGGCTTGCAGAGCTGCCAGTGACAGCTGAGAAAAAAGACACCACGGTCTAGGAACATGCTCTACTACCACTCTGCAGGTATCGCAAGAGTGAACTAGTTTCCTACAGGCCAAGTGGAGAGTTAGGAAAGCAGCAAGACTGAAGCCATTGCCCAAGGGTTCCTTGCCTTATCAGGGTAAGAGGACCACAGCACAATAATCTTGTGAAGTGTAAGTGAAGAATAGGAATATGAAGTTAGGCAGAGTACACCACTCATGTTCAACAATGAATATACATGAAGCATGTATGGAATTTTTTTTTACAAAAACTGACCACATGCTGGGTCATAAAACATCTCAACAAATTTCAAAGAACTGAAAAGCAGTGTATGTCCTCTTATAAATAACTGCAACAAAAATAATGTATTGAATATGTTGCTGAATACTGAGTTTACTGTCAGATAAAATCTGTTCATTATAATGTGCAATGTGTAACAGACTTTATTTTCTCGGGTTCCAAAATCACTGTGGACAGTAACTGCAGCCATGAAATTAAAAGATGCTTGCTACCTGGAAGAAAAGCTATGACAAACCTAGACAGCATATTAAAAAGCAGACATCACTTTACCAACAAAGGTCCATATAGTCAAAGCTATGGTTTTTCCAGTAGTCATGTGTGGATGTGAGGGTTGGACCATAAAGAAGGCTGAGCACCAAAGAATTGGTGCTTTTGAACTGTGGTGCTGGAGAAGACTCTTGAGAGTCCCTTGGACTGCAAGGAGATCCAACCAGTCAATCCTGAAGGAAATCAACCCTGGATTTCCATTGGAAGGACTGATGCTGAAGCTGAAGCTCCAATAATTTGGCCACCTGATGCAAATAGTCATTGGAAAAGACCCTGATTCTGGGAAAGTTTGAGGGCAGGAGTAGAAGGGGGCAACAGAGGATGAGACGATTGGATGGCATCATCAACTCAATGGACATGAATCTGAGCAAACTCTGGGAGGTTAGTACAGGAACCTGGCATGCTGTAGTCCATGGCATTGCAGAGTGGGACATGAAGAAATGTCTATTTAGTTCTTTGGCCCATTTTTTGATTGGGTCGCTTTATTTTTCTGGGATTGAGCTGTATAAGTTGCTTGTATATTTTTGAGATTAGTTGTTTGTCAGTTGCTTCATTTTCTATTATTTTATCCCATTCAGAAGGCTGTCTTTTCACCTTGCTTATAGTTTCCTTTGCTGTGCAGAAGATTTTAATTTTAATTAGATCCCATTTGTTTATTTTTGCTTTTATTTCCAGTATTCTGGGAGGTGGATCATGGATGAAGGAGTTAGGCTTTGTAATTCTGAAGTGCCTTTTCCTCTCCTCAGTTGAGTTGACTGAAAAGGAATATTAACGCGCTTGTTGTGCATGAGAAGGCCCAAAGCCTTCTGCAGCATTCCTCAGAAAATAATTCATAACGTTAATCATTGACATCTGTTCAAGAACTTTTAAAAATGTTCCAGAATGAGCACATAGGCCGTAGCTTGAGTCCATGGGAGGAATTGATATCTGAACCCTATTTGTGAGGAGAATGTTTATGGCAAAGGAGTACTGAATTTGAGGCTTCTAAATAATTGAAACATTTAGAAGTTAAAGATTTAAGGAATCCTGTAAGGTTAGCGTATTTTACTATAGCTTATAGAAGTTAGGGAGTTTTAGAGACACTTCAGCTAGAAACCTTTTTAAGAGATAGTGAGCTCAGGATGTTAAGGGCAAACAGGATTTAGGAAGATAAGTGGTAAACTGAGGAATGTAGCATTAGTTACAATGTAATCACAAGTTAACTACAGGACACATTGGAAGAGGTAGATAATGATAAGGCTGATTCAGAGAGAACCACTAAAGTAGGAACTTTGTTTGAAGAGAAAAAATGATTTATGGAGATAATAAATCAGGAAGATGGGGAACTGTAAGTGTCAAACCTTTGGCCTAATGTTTCTGTAAAGTGTAAAAGAGAATCTTAAACTTGGAATAAACAGGCAGTCCATAGAAAACTGAGACGCTGTCTCATTTGCCTACACAGTTGAGCTCTTCAGGTTGAATCCCTGGCTGCTGGAGTTGGACTCCAGCACTCTTGCTCATGTTGAGGACTACGCCACCTTCAGATGAGACACTAGGAAATATGTGTTAATATTTTGATGCATTGAATTGTTGCGTTGTTTGTGAACCATTTGTTGGTTCTAAGCTTTTTTGTTACTACACATTAATTTGGTCTTTGAAGATTATTTACACCATATTTTTATTTTTGTATAGCTATCTCTACTGTTACACTGGGTTCCTATTTTCTCTGCCTTTTCTTCTGTTGCATCACTTCATTTTTTAAAACAGGTATGCATTTCTATATTAACTGTGGTTTTCTGTTATTCTGTGGGGGCTGTTCTGATCTTCTTGTCAGATTAGTAGATTGAAATCTTCTGGGTCCCCTTCTTGAAAAGTCAAGGTTTTTCCTATCCGATAATAAGGTAAAAGCAAAAGCTGTGCTGTTCCTTGACCTTTATTAATTTGCACAGTTTTAGTAAGCTGCGAGATAAAATCTTTAACTTTCCCAGTACAATCAGAATCTACTATATCAGGCACCACCGAAATTTTTTTGAAAAGAAAATGAGTTACACCCTAGCACAAGTCTTACAATATCCTCAGGCAGGGGGCTACCCAATCATTGGAATCAGAGTAAGTGGCACATCAGGGGTTAATATTGTTGCCAAGTCTCCTTTCGCTCTGTATTTTTTTTTTCTACCCTGGTTTTAATTGGTGTGGCTTTTTGTCTGTTAGCAGGACATTGTGGACAAAAATGTTCCATTTCGCCTCAAGAAAACCAGTTTTCATTTGTAAAATCCTTTTCTATTACAATTATTTCTCTTTCTTTTTCTCCTTTTCTTTTTTTTTATTCTCTCTTTTTCTTTCTCTCTTTTTTTCCCTTGGGTGAGGCCCCCCTGAGGGGATTTCTTGCAAGGAGCAGGCTCTGTTTTAAAAGCTCTTTTGCTCAAAAATATTCTCCCTATCGTTTTCAACCTTAGACAATGTTCTGGGAGGTTTTGGAGGCAAAGTGGGGAATTCTTAAGCCCTGGAGAGGCACAAACAGAGGCTGCAGTGGTCACCTTAAATAAGATAAATTTTTAAAGGTCTGGTTAGTGTAGAGGGGAAGGGGGCTCACCAGGGCACTCAGCCACTGTGTCCTGTAAGCACTCTCCTTCCTCGGGAGGAAGAGTACAATATCCCTCCTTTTCTTTGTGAATGGCAGAAAATATGATCTGCGTAGAAGGTGGAGACCCACTACCATCCACCGCTATAGCCTCTCCCATAGTCTGTCTAACAGCCTCAGACAGGAGTCCAGAACATTTTTAATTATATTTAACAGAGCAAAAGCATAATAAGTTTTTAGCTGTTTATGTACCTTCACCCAAGTATTTAAATTAAGAGTACTTAAAATTACTTTTATGAAGAGTTGTCATACTTTTAACTCATTGTTACCCATGTCAGAAATTTATATAGAGGAAGATTTAAGTTTTGTAAAAGAGGTTTCGTTCCAAGCATAAGAAATGGGTTTCTTTTCAACCCCCAGAGGACGTAAGAAACGGGTTTCTTTTCAGCCCCCAGAGAGTGGGTGTGTTCCAACCTAGAAAAAGGTTTGTTTCAACCTGGAAAGGTTTGTTCCAACTGTAAAGAGTAGTTTAGTTTCAACCTAATTGATCGGGTTTCTTTGCAACCCCTTTCCAAACTCACAAACGGGTTTCTTTCCAATCCCTCAATCCGAGTATATTTCCAACCACTTACTTCCCAATCATCCAACTCTGCCTATGGGAGGCACGTCAGTGACACCCTGACTGGGGTCCCATCCATCCCAAATGATGAGAGACCTACCTTTGAAAAGCCTGTTCCAGAAGCCACTTGCCAGGGTCCAGCCCAGGTGTATCCAAGGATATTCAAAGTGGGGACGGAGTGGACAGATAGGATAGGATAGGAGAGAACAGGATAGCTCAGGATAGAATAGTATAGTAGGAAATTAGTGGGAAAAAGGAGGCTGAATAACTTGGTTTACGTGGAAAAGCAATAAAATCTCGAGACAATACATTTGCACCATCTACGTTAGGTCACAGGTGTCCCTTTGAATATCGGAGAGTGCCCTGCCCCAGGCTCTCTCTCTTATGGATCTTAGCACCCGGGACAAGTCAGTAGACATGGCAAGCCTCCTCACCCCAGATGGAAATTCAGCCGAAAAAGGGGAGAAAGGGGGGAGAATAGAATGACATGGGGAAGCCCAGAGTCAGTGCAAGACTCCAAAAGAAAAGAAAGGTTTATTTTTCAAAATTAGCTTATATACCCCAAGTTGTACATATTGGAATTGCAGCGTTATGCAGGGGCAGCAATCCTGACCCTCATCGAGACAAGGCTTTCTTTTTTGCATACCCTCCCATTACAAAAGATCTCAGGTGGTTTACATTATCTTCTGGCCAAGAGGCCTGTTAAATTTTTTATGGCTCTCTCCTGATAAGGTTTTGTTAATCACAAGACTCATTTGTGTTAATCTTTCCAAAGCCTGAATGCCTCTCTCACAAAACACTAAATAAAAATACAGCAATTTGTAATAAAAGGAAGTATAGTGATTTATAGCAAAAGAAAAATTAATTTATTCAAAAGTTTAGCACTGCTAACATCAAAACTACTATATATCCTTTTCCATATCCCATTTACATTGATTATATCTTCCTGGGTGCCTGATACATAAAAAATAAGGAGGTCTGGAAGCAATCATTGAGTTAACCATGAAATCCTGTCACCAATATGAATTTGAAAAGGCTCTGAAACTTTAAGATACATTAAGGCTTTTGTGCCCCTCACAGTTGGGAGGTTGTGAGCAATTCACAAGCTTGTAGAAGGTCAGGGGAACTTGTTAGGCAGGCTAGAGCATTATCGAAGGGGGGTTGATCTGCAACACTTCTTTGAAATGCAGAACGGCAAAGCCCTGAATTAACTTTTTCCACAGAAAGTCAGAAAACAATGGGAAAACAGACAAATTCTTATTTTTCGAGGTAGATGCTCAGGAAAAACCAGGGAGAAATCAAAAGACTCAAATTGCTCTGCCATCTGAGTCTGCCACGTGACTCTGTCACGGGTGGGATTCCTCACTGTGGCTCCCGACATCTCCCATTCTTTGTTTTTTAACATCATCAGGTGTAATTGAGTTGCAAGGTTCTGATGCTCTGCCGAAGAATCCTGATGATACAGGGAAGAAGGATCATAAGAAATAAAATTATGACACCTATGCCAACATAGGTGGAAACGGTAGACAGAATAGTTTTTCCAGAAATGAAGTTAGAGAAGGTGTGGAAAAAGTCATTGGCTTCTCCTGCAGCAGTAAAATCCATCGGAATTGTTCCAAGGTTTGAATCTGATTATGAAGTTTCCCTAAATCTAAGCTAATTTCTGAGCTGTTCCAAACACCTAAAATATGATTTTTGATATTTTCCCAATAAAAATCTGTTTCATTTACTTTCAAGAGTGTAACACATATCCACCGGTAATCAGCATGACATGAAAGAGCCATTTTTACATTTAGACTCCATAATTCATTCCCAATATGCATTATTGCTTCCTCTATGGCATCAAGCCCCATTTCTAGTTTTCTGTCTATAACTTCCTGAGTTGCCAGCATTAAAGAAACTTTTTTGGACATAGTATCAACATATTGGGCGGTGTGCACCTCTTGGGCCAACGATAAAGCTGTCACAGTAATGGAAGTAATTGTAGTTATCAAAGCTGATATTCCCAAAACAAGCATGCCCACAAACCACTGTGTCTGCATTAAATCCTGCAGCTGTTGCAACACAGGAAGGTCATGGTTATAATACCAATACGTGGTTACAGTTACAGGCACCATGGGATAAGGTGGTCGCTTTAGAACCACAAAAGAGCATACATTATATTGAGAAGTTAAACAAGATGAAAGCATACATTTTTCACAAGACACTACATTAGGTCCACCTGTATAATTCAATCATATGTTAAATTTTCCAGAGTCGTTAGTGAAAAGAAAAACATAAGGAGAGAGGGTAGACATGCTAATACAGAGTAGATAGAATTATTTTCTGGTCGGAGTTCGCGCTGCAGCAGCTGTCAGTTCTGCCAGCATCTTAATGTTTATCTTGCCTCTCCTACTGGCGAGCTGCAGTCCTTGCCCCGCCCTTCCATTAAGTGGCTTTAGGTAGGCCTCAAGCTATGCACACTAGGTCTCGTCTGTCAGGCTGGCCCTGCCCACAGGGCTACCGGCGAGCAGCCGTTTTGCCTGGCGGTGGCAGAATGCCTTTTTTTTTTTTCACCTGTGGTCTTGGCGGTGGTGGAACCAGGTGCCTGGAGGACTGCAACATGATGAATCAGCTTGTCTGGGATAAAATTGGTGAATCTGTGTCCTGTGGAAAAAATACAAGCACTTCCTCGACCCTCAGTTAATATTGGGTTGGGATTTTTTCTTTATTTGGAGATGAGGTCCTTCTACTTTACTAATGATTTTGCATTCGATTGCTCTGGGCACCAATGGCAAAGCATTGCAGTGTTTCCCAATGAATCAGTTATTTATGATGAAAGGAGCATGTTGCAAAATCTGATCGGGGGAACTATATTTAAATTCCCCTCCTTTTAGTTTTTGAATATGGATATTTACTGTTTGATGTGCTCTTTCCACAATGACTGCCTACCACTCTGTCTTTTCACAAGTTAAAAATATTACATTTAAGAAATAACATGAAGGTTTCAAGTTTCTTTTAGTTTAGACATTTAAACCTTTATTATATTTTCTTTACACCCATACCCAATTAGGCGAACTGTAATTAGGCAAATATATTCATAAAGTATTGTTAATTGTACCACCTGGTGATAACAAAGAAGTTGAGAAATCTCTTCTCTGAGCATCTCCTATTTGAAACAGCATGTCCCTCCCTGATCGGGTAAAGGGGAATGAAGGAACTACATAGTGTTGGGAAAGTTTTGCAGGTATTCTCAAACCACCAATCTAACATTTTTGCACTTTTAGCTACTGCAAGGCTTGAGGGCAAATGAAACAAACTTTGACCCCTGAAATCTATCAGGGCAACTTGACAATCATCACTATTTGTAAAATACTTGCCGTTGATCCTCATTGAATGAAATTGATCTATTTGTTGCTTCTTTCCCAAAAAGTTCCACACTTTTCTTTTCTTTTATAATTAATTGTGCCACCAAGCTGGAATTAGATAAAACTGTTTTTCTTGGGGTCACTGGTAGATGGAACCAAAGGGCCTTCTTGTTACAAGCATCCTGTTGGTATATATTTTGTGGTGAGAATGATTTAATCTCATCTTTGATAATATTAATCTTAATTGACTGATCATATAAACTGTCATCCATTTTAATAAGAGCCAACTCTGCCTCACTAGCAACATTTTCCTAGAACTGGGATCCAGATCACCTTTTAATCAAACAAACAAAGGCTTTAAATCTGCAGTAGGCAGTTTTAAATCTGGGCATATCTAATTAATATCCTCTAATAATTTGTGGAAATCATTTAAAGTTAGTAAACAATCTCTCTGCAGCTTTAGAGAGGCATTGTCAGTTTTAAAACTTTTGCCAGACCTAAATATGAGAAGCAAGTAGACAGATGTTGTACAACAGCTTTATAAGCTTTTCCAATCATCCTTTTGTAATCGAAATCTGGTCTATAGCTCTCTACCATCTAATCTTTGCTTGAATACTTTCAGCAACTGGGAACTCACTACTCTCCAAGGTTTTCAACTCTCTCTCACTTTTTCCTCTACAGCATTTCCATCCTGCATCCCATTTTCTCTAATCCCAGCAACTCATTTTCAATAGTACATATTGGCCAGGAGCTGGGCTAATCTTTCTCAGCAATATAAGAAATGTCTGCTCTGGTGTCTAACAGCCCTGACATTTTATCTCCTTGAATTAAAAAACGTTTAAACTTTTAAAGGCCTAGAAGCTGTAATTTTTTACACCCTAAAAGCTAGATTAGTAGATCGAAATCTTCTGGGTCCCCTTCTTGTAAAGTCAAGGTTTTTCCTATCCGATAATAAGGTAAAAGCAAAAGCTGTGCTGTTCCTTGACCTTTATTATTTTGCACAGTTTTAGTAAGCTGCAAGATAAAATCTTTAATTTTTCCAGTATAATCAGAAGCTACTATACCAGGCACCACCGAAATTTTTTGAAAAGAAAACGAGCTACACCCTAGCACAAGTCTTACAATGTCCACAGGCAGGGGGCTAGCCACTCATTGGAATCAGAGTAAGAGGCACATCAGGGGTTAATATTGTTGCCAAGTCCCCTTTCGCTCTGTATTTTTTTTTTCCTACCCTGATTTTAATTGGCGCAACTTTTTGTCTGTAAGCAGGACATTGCAGACAAAAATGTTCCATTTGGCCTCAAGAAAACCAGTTTTCATTTGAAAATCCTTTTCTATTACAATTATTTCTCTTTCTTTTTTCTCCTTTTTTTTCCCCTCTCTTTTTCTTTCTCTCTTTTTTCCTTTTTTTCCCCTTGGATGAGGCCCCCAGAGAGGATTTCCTGCAAGGAGCAGGCTCTGTTTTAAAAGCTCTTTTGCTCAAAAATAGTCTCCCTATCGTTTTCAACCTTAGACAATGTTCTGGGAGGTTTTGGAGGAAAAGTGGGGAATTCTTAAGCCCTGGAGAGGCACAAACGGAGGCTGCAGTGGTCGCCTTAAATAAGATAAATTTTTAAAGGTCTGGTTTGTGTAGAGGGGGAGGGGGCTCACCAGGGCACTCAGCCACTGTGTCCTGTAAGCACTCTCCTTCCTCGGGAGGAAGAGTACAATCTCCCTCCTTTTCTTTGCCAATGGCAGAAAATATGATCTGCGTAGAAGGTGGAGACCCACTACCATCCACCGCTATAGCCTCTCCCATAGTCTATCTAACAGCCTCATGACAGGAGTCCAGAACATTTTTAATTATATTTAACAGAGCAAAAGCATAATAAGTTTTTAGCTGTTTATGTACCTTCACCCAATTATTTAAATTAAGAATAATTAAAATTACTTTTATAAAGAGTTGTCATTCTTTTAACTGACTGTTACCCATGTCAGAAATTTATATAGAGGAAGATTTAGGTTTTGTAAAAGAGGTTTCGTTCCAAGCATAAGAAATGGGTTTCTTTTCAACCCCCAGAAAACGTCAGAAATGGGTTCTTTTCAATCCCCAGAGAGCGGGTGTGTTCCAACCTAGAAAAAGGTTTGTTGCAACCTGGAAAGTTTTGTTCCAACCATAAAGAGTGATTTAGTTTCAACCTAATTGATCGGGTTACTTTGCAACCCCTTTCCAACCTCACAACCGGGTTTCTTTCTAATCCCTGAATCCCAGTATCTTTCCCACCCCTTACTTCCCAATCATCCAACTCTGCCTATGGCAGGCAGGTCTGCGACACCCTGATTGAGGTCCCATCTATCCTGAACGAGAGAGACCTATCTTTGAATAGCCTGTTCTGGGCGCCACTTGCCAGGGTCCAGCCCAGGTGTATCCAAGGATATTCAAAATGGGGATGGAGCAGACAGATAGAACAGGATAGGAGAGAACAGGATAGCTCAGGATAGAATAGTATAGTAAAAATTAGTGGGAAAAAGGAGGCTGAATAACTTGGTTTACGTGGAAATCCAATTAAACCTCGAGACAAGAGGTTTGCACCATCTATGTTAGGCCACCAGTGTCCCTTTGAATATCGGAGAGTACCCCGCCCCAGGCTCTCTCTCTGACCAATCTTAGCAGCTGGGACAGGTCAGTAGATATGTCGAGCCTCCTCGCTCCAGATGGATTAAGGCTTCAAAATAATTGAAACATTTAGAAGTTAAAGATTTAAGGAATCCTGTAAGGTTAGCATATTTTATGATAGCTTATAGAAGTTAGGGATTTTTAGAGACACTACAGCTAGAAGCCTTTTTAAGATATAATGAGCTCAGGATGTTAAGGGCAAACAGGATTTTGGAAGATAAGTAGTAAACTGAGAAATGTAGCATTAGTTACAATGTAATCACAAGTTAACTACAGGACACATTGGAAGAGGTAGATAATAATAAGGCTGATTCGGAGAGAATCACTAAAGTAGGAATTTTGTTTGAAGAGCAAAAATGATTTATGGAGATAATAAATCAGGAAGATGGGGAACTGAAAGTGTCAAATCTCTGGCCTAATGTTTCTGTAAAGTGTAAAAGAGAATCTTAAACTTGTAATAAACAGGCAGTCCATAGAAAACTGAGACACTGTGTCATTCACCTACACAGTTGAGCTCTTCAGGTTGAATCCCTGGCTGTTGGAGTTGGACTCCAGCACTCTGGCTCATGTTGAGGACTATGCCACCTTCAGATGAGACACTAGGAAATATGTGTTAATATTTTGATGCATTGAATTGTTGTGTTGTTTGTGAACCATTTGTCAGTTCTAAGCTTTTTTGTTACTACACATTAATGTGGTCTTTGAAGATTATTTACACCATATTTTTATTTTTGTATAGCTATATCTGCTGTTACACTGGGTTCCTATTTTCTCTGCCTTTTCTTGCTGTTGCATCACTTCATTTTTTAAAACAGGTGTGCATTTCTATATTAACTGTGGTTTTCTGTTATTCTGTGGGGGCTGTTCTGATCTTCTTGTCAGATTAGTAGATTGAAATCTTCTGGGTCCCCTAGTTTGAAAAGTCAAGGTTTTTCCTATCCAATAATAAGGTAAAAGCAAAAGCTGTGCTGTTCCTTGACCTTTATTAATTTGAACATTTTTAGTAAGCTGCGAGATAAAATCTTTAACTTTCCCAGTATAATCAGAATGTACTATACCAGGCACCCAGAAATTTTTTTGAAAAGAAAATGAGCTACACCTATCACAAGTCTTACAATATCCTCAGACAGTGGGCTAGCCACTCATTGGAATCAGAGTAAGCAGCACATCAGGAGTTAATATTGTTTCCAAGTCTCCTTTCGCTCTGTATTTTTTTTTTCTTCCCTGGTTTTAATTGGTGTGGCTTTTTGTCTGTTAGCAGGACATTGCAGACAAAAATGTTCTATTTGGCCTCAAGAAAAACAGTTTTTATTTGTAAAATCCTTTTCTATTACAATTATTTTTCTTTCTGTTTCTCCTTTTCTTTTTTTTTTATTCTCTCTTTTTCTTTCTCTCTTTTTTTTTCCCTTGGGTGAGGCACCCCTGAGGGGATTTCTTGCAAGGAGCAGGCTCTGTTCTAAAAGCTCTTTTGCTCAAAAAGAGTCTCCCTATCGTTTTCAAACTTAGACAATGTTCTGGGAGGTTTTGGAGACAAAGTGGGGAATTCTTAAGCCCTGGAGAGGCACAAACAGAGGCTGCAGTGGTCACCTTACATATGATAAATTTTTAAAGGTCTGGTTTGTGTAGAGGGGGAGGGGGCTCACCGGGGCACTCAACCGTAAGCAGTCTCCTTCCTCGGGAGGAAGAGTACAATCTCCATCCTTTTCTTTGCCAATGGCAGAAAATATGATCTGCGTAAAAGTTGGAGACCCACTACCATCCACCGCTATAGCCTCTCCCATAGTCTATCTAACAGCCTCATGACAGGAGTCCAGAACATTTTTAATTATATTTAACAGAGCAAAAGCATAATAAGTTTTTAGCTGTTTATATACCTTCACCCAAGTATTTAAATTAAGAGGACTTAAAATTACTTTTATGAAGAGTTGTCATACTTTTAACTCATTGTTACCCATGTCAGAAATTTATATAGAGGAAGATTTAAGTTTTGTAAAAGAGGTTTTGTTCTGAGGATAAGAAATGGGTTTCTTTTCAACCTCCAGAGGACGTAAGAAACGGGTTTCTTTTCAGCCCCCAGAGAGCGGGTGTTTCCAACCTAGAAAAAGCTGTGTTGCAACCTGGAAAGTTTTGTTCCAACTGTAAAGAGTAGTTTAGTTTCAACCTAATTGATCGGGTTTCGTTGCAACCCCTTTCCAAACTCACAAACGGGTTTCTTTCTAATCCCTCAATCCGAGTATCTTTCCAACCCCTTACTTCTCAGTCATCCAACTCTGCCTATGGCAGGCAGGTCAGTGACACCCTGACTGGGGTCCCGCCCATCCCAAATGATGAGAGACCTATCTTTGAATAGCCTGTTCCAGAAGCCACTTGGTAGGGTCGAGCCCAGGTGTATCCAAGGATATTCAAAGTGGGGACAGAGCAGGCAGATAGGACAGGATAGGAGAGAACAGGATAGCTCAGGATAGAATAGTATAGTACCAAATTAGTGGGGAAAAGGAGGATGAATAACTTGATTTACGTGGAAAAGCAATAAAATCTAGAGACAATACGTTTCCACCATCTACGTTAGGTCACCGGTGTCCCTTTGAATATTGGAGAGTGCCCTGCCCCAGGCTCTCTCTCTTATGGATCTTAGCACCTGGGACAGGTCACTAGACATGGCAAGCCTCCTCGCCCCAGATGGAAATTCAGCTGAAAAAGGGGAGAAAGGCGGGAGAATAGAACGACATGGGGAAGCCCAGTGTCAGTGCAAGACTCCAAAAGAAAAGGAAGGTTTATTTTTCAAACTCAGCTTATATACCCCAAGTTGTACATATTAGAATAAGCAGCATTATGCAGGGGCAGTAGTCCTGACCCTCATCGAGACAAGGCTTTCTTTTTTGCATACCCTCCCATTACAAAAGATCTCAGGTGGTTTATATTATCTTCTGGCCAAGAGGCCTGTTAACATTTTTATGGCTCTCTTCTGATAAGGTTTTGTTAACCAGAAGACTCATTTGTGTTAATCTTTCCAAAGTCTAAATGCCTCTCTCACAAAACACTAAATAAAAATACAGCAATTTGTAATAAAAGGAAGTACATTGATTTATAGCAAAAGAAAAATTAATTTATCAAAAGTTTAGTACTGCTAACATCAAAACTACTATATATCCTTTTCCATATCCCATTTGCATTGATTACATCTTCCTGGGTGCCTGATAGATAAAAAATAAGGAGGTCTGGCAGCAGTCATTGAGTTAACCATGAAATCCTGTCACCAATATGAATTTGAAAAGGCTCTGAAACTTTAAGATACTTTAAGGCTTTTGTGCCCCTCACAGTTGGGAGGTTGTTAGCAATTCACAAGCTTGTAGAAGGTCAGGGGATAAAAATTAATTTATTCAAAAGTTTAGTACTGCTAACATCAAAACTACTATATATCCTTTTCCATATCCCATTTGCATTGATTACATCTTCCTGGGTGCCTGATAGATAAAAAATAAGGAGGTCTGGCAGCAGTCATTGAGTTAACCATGAAATCCTGTCACCAATATGAATTTGAAAAGGCTCTGAAACTTTAAGATACTTTAAGGCTTTTGTGCCCCTCACAGTTGGGAGGTTGTTAGCAATTCACAAGCTTGTAGAAGGTCAGGGGAACTTGTTAGGCAGGCTAGGACATTATCGAAGGGGAGTTGAGCTGCAACACTTCTGTCAAATGCAGAAGGCCAAAGCCCTGAATTAACTTTTTCCAGAGAAAGATAGAAAACAATGGGAAAACAGACAAATTCTTATTTTTCGAGGTACATGCTCAGGAAAAACCGAGGGAAAATCCGAAGACTCAAATTGCTCTGCCATCTGAGTCTGCCACGTGACTCTGTCATGGGTGGGATTCCTTACTGTGGCTCCCGACATCTCTCATTCTTTGTTTTTTAACATCATCAGATGTAATTGAGTTGTGAGGTTCCGACGCTCTGCCGAAGAATCCTGATGATACAGGGAAGAAGGGTCATAAGAAATAAAATTATGACACCTATGCCAACATAGGTGGAAAGGGTAGACAGAATAGTTTTTCCAGAAATGAAGGTAGAA
>SJXQ01004680.1:0-19911 GCA_006408695.1 Aepyceros melampus
AAAGGCTTTCCTGAATTAGACATACAGAGCTATAGACACAGAGGGAAAGCTGACAGCTTCAACCCTAAAACTGCAGCCACGGATCAAGCAAAAACACAGAACACACAAAATTGATCACTTACTGTTGGGCATGAAATTCTTAACTGATCTGGGCACAAAATAGACCAAGAGATCACCAGTCAGATCACAAAACCAAAAGGATTCAGCAACCACAATCAAGCAAGAACTCAAAGGTCCAAGCCCAAACCGATGTCAGGCTCTGGATGGTGCAGGGTCCCGAGTGCAGGACCAGGACTAAAACTCACCGTCACCAGGCGTCCCAGCAGGAACGGAGCACAGAGGACCCGAGAGCCTTGGTATCGGGAGGAGAAAACGCAGATGCGAGACAAGGTCGGACCCATTTGAGTCAAGGCTCCAGCTGATTGAGGAGACAGTTTTACTCAAGCTGCTCTGATAGAGGTGCACTAATGAGCAAAGTTCTAGCAGGAGGAGGGAAACCCGGAGTTTCTAAAAAGAAGAGAATCTTGGGGAAGGAGGAGGAGGCTGGTCTGGCCTCAGGATGTGGGCTCGGCCATTTTCCAGAATGCACCACGTGGGAAAACGGGCTCAGGCGAAGGTTAACATCGTCAAAGGGAAGAAAGCAACTCGATCAGGGAATGTGGACAAAAAACCAACCAGTCCATCAAGGAAAGAAATGGAAGATTTCATTCTGGCCAAGTTCAGGCTTACAACTTGGGGCCAGCAGCGTCTCAGAAGCTCTGAGAACCATTCAGCCCATGAGAAGTCAAGGCACAGTTAAATTTTTTGGGACAAACGCTGTATGGGAAGTGATGTGTTACTGATAGTTTATATCATTCAAATCTAAGCATCTCCCTGGCGGATCAGTGTCACCCCTCACAAGATCAAGAAAGCACATTCTCCTAAAGGAGATGTCTTGTTGATGCTAGGAGAATGCTGCTTTCATGGTTGAGCAGGTATTTCTGCTGATGGGGGGGTCAGGTCCACGCACAAGGCAGGTACACACACGCAGTATGGGGGAGAGAGGAGGCAGGAGGCCAGAGAAGAGATCTATGTTTAAACTTTGCTTGTTCCACCATAAAATGTGAATTTTCTTTCACAACTGGTACAGCAATCAAATCTGTACCTGCTAAGAGTAGTCCAGGGAAGTGAAGGCTGACATGGAGCTGAACAGGTCTTCTCTGATTTTGTTACTGAACTCAAGTTTACATGCCCAACACACAGTGAGGCCAAACAAACCGAAACGTCAGTGTTGGGAGCAGAGGGAGGTCTGTTGCAGGGCCAAGCAAGGGGAGTGGCGGCGTGTGCTCCCACACTCGGGAGCTCCCTGGTGGTTTTGTCCTTGGAGAAGCTTCTATAGGCAAAATTGGCAGGCAGGGGTGGCGGGCTGCAGGGTGTGACTTTGTTCTGATTGGCTGGTGGGATAACAGAGCTCAGTTCTAGGCATCCTGTGCTCAGCCTGAAGCTACTTTCCTTCACCTGGGCGGGGGCCTTCGTTCCTGCAGGAGAATCCAGAGATACTGTCTCAATATTCTTTCAAGAGGAACCAGGATCCTGCCCCACGGTTGCACTGCTCTGCTGCTGCTGCTAAGTCGCTTCAGTCGTGTCCAACTCTGTGCAACCCCACAGACGGCAGCCCACCAGGCTCCCCTTTCCCTGGGATTCTCCAGGCAAGAACACGAGTGGGTTGCCATTTCCTTCTCCAATGCATGAAAGTGAAAAGTGAAAGTGAAGTCACCCAGTCGTTTCCGACTCTTTGCGACCCCATGGACTACAGCCTACCAGGCTCCTCTGTCCATGGGATTTTCCAGGCAAGACAGCTACATTACTGCTTCTTGATTGCTTCTCCTTTCTTTCTTTATTCTCTTCCCCTTTCTGTTAAGAAACTGTTTTCATCTGCCTTTTAGAACTGAGGGAAGGTCTCTGGAGGCTGAATGAAGCCTGTTTCCTACCTATAAGGAACAGGGGACACAGAAAACATTTGTACCCTGGAACCCCACAAGTTTCAAGACCAGGTTTGCTTCTAGATGGGAATAAAATCCCCTATAATTATCAATTTTACATAATGATTGGTAAATAAGTTTTTCCTTCCACCTTTCAAAGTCTAGGAAGTAGGCTCTATACTGTCTCTGCGTGCGTGCTAAGTCGCTTCAGTCGTGTCCAACCCTGCAACCCCACGGACTGTGGTCCACCAGGCTCCTCTGCCCATGGGATTCTCCAGCCAAGAATACTGGAGTGGGGTGCCATGCCCTCCTCCAGGGGGTCTTCCCCACCCGTGGATCGAAACTGTGTCTCATGTCTCCTACACCGACAGGAGGGTCCTTTACCACTGGCATCACCTGGGAAGCCACATACCATTTCTATGTATTTTGAATTTTTTTTTGCAAAGAAATTAAAACTTTCAGCCAATAATCACCATTTATAAATAAGATTCAAATTTTTGTCTAGTCTCATGCAAATAAAATTGGCCTTGTGTCATGACTTTCACCATTTTCTCAAGTTTATACTATTCATATTCTTCAATTTTTAATCATTTATTCTGGCCAAAGTGCGGAGGAACAGCCAACAATTCACACAACACATTATCTGAATGCATTCCTTTCTGTCATATTTGGATGGGGCTTACTTTCTATCATTAGTATTATTTCTAAGCAAGGAACATGTTAAAAATGTACCCGAAAACCCATAATATGATTCATAATCCTGCAGGTTTCCTACTTTATAAGGAGTCATAGGATTAAAGAAAGTCATTTCGTAACATTTAAATTTGCATTTTAAAAAGGTTTGCCTGAAAAGAGGAAGCATTTTCTGACACAATAATAATTACACAACAAAAAAAGAAAGTGGTAATCACAATGCTTTGTGTTTAAACACTGCTTTCTTCAGAACTGTAAAGTCACAGGGATTTCGAGCTGAGAAGGACCTTGCAGAGAGAAAAATTAAGTTCTACCTACCACTTATATGATAGGAAATTGAGGGCTAGAAAAAAATTAAGTGACTTTTACTGGTTAACTTTGCCAGATAATGACGGGGACCGCCTAAGATAAAGAACTTCTACAAGTCTTTTCTCGAGGAGTCGTATAATTAAGCTGTGAATATTATCACCTTAACTCTGAGTGACAAAGGAAATAAGTTAGAAATAATGACTATAATGCATCCAAGTTACAGAGTAGCAAAAGGAGCACCCCCGGAATTCTTGCCTCTTTTCTAAACGCTGGGACTGATCTCCACTTGCAGTACTGAGTTGCACTGATCAGTTTTGTTCAAATTTACCTTTTGATTTTCTATGCCCTTACTCTCCGTGTCATCCTTCACTTGAGGATGCACAGATGTGAGGACAGTGTGTGTGTCTTTATTAATCACGATTTGGGAGACAGTATGAGAATATGGAATTAAAGACTGTCTATACATGTTTCTGTGAAGCCCTATACCAAGGTCACAGGTGTGGAGCCCTACACCGGGGTCACAGGACAAAAATCTCTGGAACTGACCAAGCCCCATAGCAACTGTTGCCATGAGCCTCCTGATTTAAACAGGCAGGTTCTCTGACCCCATATTAGGTAAAATACCCACCCTATGTATGGCGGGTACACCAATCACCGAATGCTCCCCTTCCAGTAGGAATTTTCTCATCTTAAGGCTACTAGTCTTTTAACAGAGTCGGCTCTCCCTTGAGCCTGCCCAATATTCTAACAGCATCTCCCACTCTAATAAACTTCATTCTCTCATTCTGCCTCATGTCTGGAAACTTTTGTCCAACTTATGCGCAGACCACGACAGTTCTCACGTTATAGCGATGCTTCCTTTAAAATTCAGGAATCCTCATTGGAGGACATTAGTAAACCCATCTACCAGCAGAGGCTTAAATAGGAGTCAAATATGCAGAAACATCTGCTATCATTCTTCAAGTTCAAATCCCTTGCCTTCGTGTTTCATTTTGAGAGCCTGGGTAACAGACAGTAATTACGGGATATATGTTTCCCAAGTAGCTAGAACTTTTTAGAATCAGAAGGAAGATCACTGGGGAGATTATTCTGAAGGAAACAAGCTGGACAGAGGCTTCCCTGGTGCTCAGATGGTAAAGAATCTGCCTGCAATGCAGGAGTACCGAGTTCAATCCTTGGGTCAGAAAGATCCCCTGGAGAAGGGAATGGCAACCCGCTCCAGTATTCTGGCCTGGAGAATTCCGTGCACAGAGGAGCCTGGTAGGCTACAGCCCATGGGTTTGCAAAAGAGCTGGACAGAACTGAGTGACTCAGCACACGTGTACACACAGCTGGATATGGGCTTCCCAGGCAGTGCAGCAGTATAGAGCCCACCCGCCTGTGCAGGAAACGTGAGACACAGTTTTGATCCACGAGTCAGGGAAAATTCCCTGGGGAAGGAAACAACAGTGTATGTACTCCAGTGTTTTTGCCTGGAAAATTCCGTGGACAGAGGAGTCTGACGGGCAACAGTCCACGGGGTCACAAAAGAGTTGGACATGACTGAGCAGGCATGCACAAACAAAGCTGAATATGCCTGGGCATTCAGAAAGCAGACTTCCAAAAAGGAATGGGAAGGCCCCAGGTTCCAGTCTCACAGAGGTCCTGCTGAGTCTCAAATGTCCTTAGACTTAGATACTAGCACAACTTGAAAAACAGGTAAAAGTCATAAAATATTTCTCATTTGAAGAGTATATTAATTTTAAAAAATTATGTCAGCTTCCTCCTCCAGGAAAGCGTGAACTGCTCATTCGTGTCCAACTCTTTGTGACCCCTTGGACTGTAGCCCTCCAGGCTCCTCTGTCCGTGGGATTTCCCAGGCAAGAGTACAGGAGTGGGTTGCCATGCCCTCCTCCAGGGGATCTTCCCTACCTAGGGATCGAACTAAACACCAGAGAAAATGGTGTCCCCCCACAACCACGCAGGCAAAGGCTGATAGGGGGCCAAGATGTCCCTCATGCAGCCTGGGACGAACATCCCCCACCCTGACTGGGAGGCTGTCAAGGAACTTAGGTGGGAGCCAAGAGGTTCATACCCTTCTTTGAAAAACATCTCCTGCCTAGATGACAGACTTAAACGTAAAATTATAAAACTTTTAGGAAAAAAACAAATCTTTGGCATCTAGGGTTAAGCAAAGAGTCGAGAGACTGGCACAAGGAGCAGCATCAATAGAAGGAGAATGCGATAAGCTGGCAATTTCACCAAAGTTTAAGACTTTTGCAAAAGACCTCATGCAGAGCATGAGAAGACAACCAACTAGGCAAACGGCTGTCCTGGCAAACCAAGCATCCGATTTAGGACCAGCATCTAGCATCCTACAGAGCTGAGGCGACTCTAAGATCGGGAGGATGTTTCTAAACAACAGGATGAAGCTGATACCTACACAAGCCTCATCTTTCATAACCGTTACCTGGGAAAGTATACAAACCTTGAGAAGTTATGTGCTTGGAGCAGGGCTCAAACCATTTTGAAGCTCCTCTTGGGGAATTACCTTCAAAAACAGGTAACCATAAAGTCATGTCATTTCTCACAGAGAACATCAGCAATTCATCAACCTCACCTGTCCCGCAGGATTTCCCTAGTGGTCCAGTGGTTAAGCACTTGCTTTGCAATGCCAGGGACTCAGGCTTGATCCCTGGCCAGGAACTAAGATCCCACATGCTGCAAGGCACCCGAGGCTGCGTGCCACAGCCGGAAAGAAGCCAGAGAACTGCAGCAAAAGACACTGCCTGCTGCAGACCCCACGGTCTGCAACTGAGAGCTGATGTGGCCAAATAAATAGATATAATTTAAAAAGTTTTACCTGTATCTCAAAAGACACTGCCAAGAACAGCCAGAGATTAGATATCACAGCAAATATATTGAAAAAGAGTAAAACCCTCCACAAAATAAAAACAGCCATTTTTTTCCAACTCATATCACACATAGCTAACTTCCCTAAGGTAGAATTTCTAAAAAGCATTAAGAAAAAGGCCAATAAATTCATATGAAAAGAGCGTGGTTATAGAACACGAACAGATAATACATGTCAAAGGAATTACTAGTGTGAAAAGAAGCTCAACTCACAGGTAATGAAAGGTGCCCTGAGAACTCGCTTTCTCCTCTCAGCTCTGCACGTCAGAAGTTTGGTACACAGGCGGGCGGATTCCGACATAGGCACCTTGGCAAGATTTATCAATATAATGTAGGTAGTGATGGTTTGTGGGTTTCCCTTGTGGCTCAGCAGTAAAGAATCCACCTGCAGTGCAGGAGACGCAGGTTTGATCCCTGAGTAGGGAAGATTCTCCTGGAGGAGGGCATGGCAACCCACCCCAGTATTCTAGCCTGGAAAATCCCATAAACAGAGGAGCCTGGCTCACTACAGTCCATGGGGTTGCAAAGAGGCAGACACAACTGAAGTGAATGAGCACACATACACACACGCGCAAACTGTCGGTCAGAAAACTGGCCAGGGACACAGAGATCAGGGAGAGCCCAGGGAGAGGCAGCTGACCCAGGCCGTGGCAGCAGGCGTAAACAGCAAGCAGCTTACAAGGCTGGTCTCTTCACTCGCCCCGTGGAGTCTCCAAGTTCATCCAAGGCCTCAGTGGGTCTAGGCCTGGACTCAGCGACCAGGCCTGGGAGTGATCTCTACCCCACGTCACTCTCCAAGGCTGCCTCCCTGAACGTGGTCCTCTAGGTGGGCCCTGAGGCCAGAACCCGCTTCCGGGGGACAGGGGAGGGCTGAGGAGGCTGAGGAGCCTGGGATCGCCTGGGGCGGCTGGTGGGTCTGCCTGCAGTCACAGCCTCTCCGGGACGTGATGACCTCTTCCACACATGCCCCTAACCCAACAGCCACCCCACGGATCCATTTCAACGTGTGCCAGGGATCCGGGGGTAAGGTATTCTGGCCCAACTTGTTTCTGTGAAGCAAGAAACCTATTTCTTGTGAAAATCCAACTTTTCATGATTTTTCTGTCTGTATTACAGATTTAGTACTGTGGGCAACACATTCTCACAAATCACTTTCCAAATATAAAACTACTAAAATTTAACTCAAATATGTTGTATTAGTTCATTCAAAAAACATTAACTGAGTGCTTGCAAAATGCTACATGAAATTAATGTTCTTTATCTACTCTCCCAAAAATAACAGTGTAGAAAGAGAAATATAGTCAATAAATAAGACTAATGAAAAATTCCAAAAATAGTGCAACCTTATACTGGTCCTAGTAATGTAAATATTTTCCCACTCTTTATTTTTTTATTTCCCTACTTCACATGCAATGGCTCTCCTGGCATTTTCTGACTACTTAAGGATTGCCAGGTGCAGAAAGCCATTCAAATCAGCTCAAGTAAAACTGGATTTTCTGAGCACGCATAAAATAATCACCTAGAAACAAAGTCTGTAATACAGCTGGACACTTGGGAGGTGTACATGTCTTTAACACAAATCTCTCTTTTCTTTCACTCCGTATCAGGCAGCCTGGGATGACTAAGATGTCCAGAAGGGTTATTCCAGAAATTGATATTTGTGTCAATTGTTCACATAAATATTTAAAAGGTATTACATATTTTCCTATAAATATGAACTCGTACTTCCTCACTTGTAACTTTTAGTAGCTAGTGGTTATCCTCTGAGTGTGAACCTCAGAATCCTAAATTTTAATGACCTTCCCTCTCTTCACCTATCTGTCTTTATTCCACGACACCCTGCCCCTTAATTCCCAGACATTTCTCATCCTGTGGTTATTCTTTGAACTGTTATCACTTTAACATCATATAAATTATACTTAAATACTTTTTTCTTTCATATTTTTAAAAGCACTTGCAGTCACATCTGTGTGACTATGACGGGAAGTTCGGGAGAACGAGGCACCAGAAGCCTGCCTCCTGCCGCCACACGCACCATCTTTCTCCATCTTCGTGAAATCAGATCAGGGAAGATCTCACACCCAGTCATCCAAAATGAAAGTGGTTGATAAAGTTTCCATTTCATTTACCTCTCCCAACGGAATTTGCATTTGATCATGAATCAGAGCTTTAAAATAAAGTTAAAACATTAGACTGTTAGCATTGCCATCATCAGCCAGGAGAAAATTGATATTATTGGAAAGGCAGGAGAGGACCCTTTGGTGCCTCCTAGTTCAAACCATATTCTGCCTTCATAAAAGGCTGACCTTGGCTGCACTCTGTTGTCAAGAAAGTATATATCACACAGATGAATAAACTGAATTTCTCATAAAGCTGGCTATTATTGCATCTGCCAAGACAGGAGTTCAGAATGACTCATCAACACACATTTCAAATGAATTTCCACAGTAGGCCAGTGATGATTCAATAATTTTTGTTGAACAGCGTTTGAAATTTTGCTTTTATCTATATTTTTTACAATAGTCAACAGAGAACAAATTGCATGCCTCTGAAAAAAGAATAATCTGGCATTTTAAAGAAGTTCAGGGGTGCACATTAGAACAAAAAACCACCCTGCTCCAGTGTGTCAGGCACACACAGCTCTGAGGCATCCTCAAGTACTTTATCATCCAGCTTTTCCAAATGCTATTTTTTAAAAGCATCCAGATGTCTATCCTAAAGGCAATTATTTCCTTAAAGTTCATAGAGCGTCAGAGACAAAGGAAAAATACATTTTAACGTTTGCATATTTGTCCCCCGGCAATAGAAGTTAGACATTAAATTCCACTACAACTCTAAAAGCAGTAGGGAAAAAGGGACCATGGGTAACTTTAGTCAAAGACTTCAGAAAATCTGCCACTCAAGAAAGCCTGGACAAATTCTCACATTTTCTTCTGAAACATAGTCAATGCCTCCCTAGGGATCATAGATTGCTCCTTACCTAGGCTAGAGTGTCCAGGTCTTCCATCAAACCTTAACCTAGGTGTTGCTATAAAGCTATTATGTAGACATGATTACTGGATTTCCCATGTGGTGCTGCGGTAAAGAACCTGCCTGCCAATGCAGGTAGATGCAAGAGACTCAGGCACAACCCCTGGGTTGGGAAGCTCAGCTGGAGGAGGACACAGCAACCCACTCCAGTATTCTTGCTGGAAAATCCCGTGGACAGAAGTCTGGTGGGCTACAGTCCATAGGGTCACAGAGAGTTGGACATGACTTAGCAGGCATGCAGACATGATTAATATCTTCAGTCAGCTGACTTTAAGATTACCCTTGTTGATATGGGTGGACCTCATCCAGTCATTTAGGAGCCTTCAGATAAAAAACTGAGGCTTACTGGAGAAAAATGAATTTTGTCTCCAGACCATCAGCTTTTGTCTGCTGGCCTGGAGACTTACCAGTGCCCACAGTCTTATGACCCAGTCCTTGAAAGAAATCTCTTTATAGGTGACAGATGGATCCATCCGTAGATAAATATCTCCATCTCTTATTGATTAGGTTTCTATGGAGAACCTTGACTAATATACTTTTCCATGCCATTTTGTTGCTCAGTCGCTTAGTAGGGTCTGACTCCTTGAGACCCCATGGATTGTAGCACGCCAGACTTCCTGTTCTTCACCATCTCCCAGAGTTTGCTCAAACTCCTGTCCATTGAGTTGGTGATGCCATCCAACCGTCTCATCCTCTGTCATCCCCTTCTCTTCCTGCCTTCAATCTTTCCCAGCATCAGGGTCTTTTTCAATGAGTCAGCTCTTCGCATCAGGTGGACAAAGTATTGCAGCTTCAGCTTCAACATCAGTCCTTCCAATAAGTATTTGGGATTGATTTCCTTTAAGAGTGACTGGTTTGATCTCCTTACAATCCAAGGGACTCTCAAGAGTCTTCTCCAACACCACAGTTCAAAAGCATCAATTCTTTAGCACTTAGTCTTCTTTATGGTCCAGCTCTCACATCCATACATGACTACTAGAAAGCATAGCTTTGACTATGCAGACATTTGCCAATAAAGTAATGTCTCTGCATTTTAATATGCTGTCTAGATTGGTCATGGATTTTCTTCTAAGGAGCAGGGGTCTTTTAATTTTATGGCTGCAGTCACCGTATACAGTGATTTTGGAACCAAAGAAAATAAAGTTTGTCCATGTTTTCATTGTTTCCCCATCTATTTGCTATGAAGTGATGGAACCAGATGCCATGATCTTAGTTTTTTGAATGCTGAGTTTTAAGCCAACTTTTTCACTCTCCTCTTTGACTTTCATCGAGAGGGTCTTTTGATCCTCTTCACTCTCTGCCATAAGGGTGGTGTCATCTGCATATCTGAGGTTTTTTATATTTCTGCCAGCAATCTTGATTCCAGCTTATGTTTCATCCAGCCTGGCATTTCTCATAATGTACTCTGCAGCCTTGACATACTCCTTTCCCAATTTGGAACCAGTCCATTGCTCCATGTCCAGTTCTAATTGTTGCTTCTTGACCCTGAAGTGAAAATATCTCCTGCCATATCAATAAACAAGAAATGTCACAGCCATCAGCTATTTCTGTCCTCCAAATGTGACTGTGGGCTCCCAAAAATGCAATCCAGAGGATGCCGCTAGCCCCCACAGTGATTGCTGAGGAGCTGCAGGAATGCAGATCACTACATCTGATGGTCCTCAGCTGAGCAAGGAGACAGGATTGGTCCCAGATAGCTGAGGTGCATTTGAAAGGAGCAAATTCAGTGAGCCCAGAGGCTTGCATCTTCCCATGCACAGAATGCTAAGCTCCTTAATTTGGTATCCGATCTTTGATGTTCAGACTGCCTGCTCCTTTTGTTGCAAACTTGCATATAGCCTGACTCCCTCGCCTGCCTCCTTGGAGCAGTTTTCTCAGGGCTACTGGGACACCATCTTCTGGGCTCAGAGTCCTAAACATTCCCACCAAATAAAATAACTCTCTACTTTCAGGTTGTAACTATACTTTTTAGCAGACACCAACTAGCGTCACGAACTTTAAGAGGTGGCAGAGTTGAAAGCCTGGTAGGCTGCAGTCCATGGGGTTGCTAAGAGTCGGACACGACTGAGCGACTTCACTTTCACTTTTCACTTTCATGCATTGGAGAAGGAAATGGCAACCCACTCCAGTGTTCTTGCCTGGAGAATCCCAGGGACGAGGGAGCCTGGTGGGCTGCCATCTATGGGGTCGCACAGAGTTGGACACGACTGAAGTGACTTAGCAGCAGCAGAGCTGAAAGCCAGAAGGAGCCCTCATTCAGTAAATTCTCCTGGATTCCACTTATCTTGCACAACTGAGCCAGAAGCTCCAAATACAACATCTTTCCCCATAACTGGTGGGATGGCGTGTGTTTTGTAAAACATGCCCCAGAAGCAGTGGTTTTCCCTGGAGGCTGATGGGGTATCTAACGTGTGTCATAAGGCCTAGTCCCTAGTCACTTGGTCTCTGAAGACTGAGTCGTAGGAACACTAGACCCTGAGTCCAGGGAGATACAGAAACGTGCAGAGGAGGAGGGACCGACAAGGAGGGGTTGGGGCCTCGTTTTTCATCAGGGCTTCACCTGCTGGGACCCCAGAGCTGCCAGGGGCAGGTGCCCAGGAGTGATGGGGCCAAACTCCCTCCCGATCACAGAGAGGTGGGTGAGGTGAGATCTTAATTCCCTGCCCAGGAATTGAACCTGGGAAGCCTGGGTGAAAGCCAAGTTTCTGACCTCCAGACCAGCAAGGGCTAGAGGCTAGCTTGCCCCCAGTGACAAATGCAAATTTCATGGAGGCAAAAGCTGTAAATGCAGGTACAGTTTATTATTAGAGACCCAGCCTAACAACAAGCAGAAGCGCGCACAGTTTGTTTAGATGAGACAGTGGCAAGGCAGAGATGACACTTGGAGGGGAAGGGCGTGGGTGTCCTCCCCAAGGTGGAGGAGCACAGAGAAGAGGCGGTTAGGTCATTTATATCATCAGTTCTTCCAGGTCTTTGTTGACCTTTTGCCAATTATTTGGTTTCTTTTTCCACACCTGACCTAACCTGGAACCCTCCCCAACATGTGTGCACACCTTTTTTCAAAGATGGGTTCCAGCCCTGAGGCCTGTGGGATCGCGTATGGAGTGGTGTCCGCTCCATTTTGACCCCTAAGGAGCCTTCCTGTGCGTGTGGAATGTCTCTGCTGCCCCAACGATGGGAGACACAGGACCTCCTGATCCTTTTCTCAAAGCCTAGCCTCTCTCTGTTCCTACCATGTTGTTGTTCAGTCGTTCAGTCGTGTCTGACTCTAACCCCGTGGACTGGAGCACGCTAGGCTTCCCTGTCCTTCACCATCTCCTGGAGCTTGCTCAAACTCATCCCACTGATTCAGTGATGCCATCCAACAGTCTCATCCTCTGTCATCCCTTTCTCCTCCTGCCCTCAGTCTCTTCCAGCATCCTACCACTGTAATCTTCAAAGTGTCCTCAGGAGACAAAGCGTGGCTATTTACCCTGTTCCTGTTGTTACTTCCTTTTCAATGAGCAGACAGGAGGCTGGTTGTAAATACCTATCCTGGAGCCCACCTAGCCCATTTCCGGAAATGCAGACAGGAGGCTGGCTGTAACTGTCAAGCCTGAAGCCCGTCTTTTCTTGCCCAGGGAGACATGAGCAGCTGTAAGCACCTGGCCCACGTCGTCTCTGGCCTCTCTCCTGCCTGCGCCTCACTGCACGTTCCTGGTCCAGTGCTCTGTTTCTAACAAAGTGAAAGTCGCTTAGTCGTGTCTGACTCTCTGTGACCCCACGGACTATACAGTCCATGGAATTCTCCAGGCCTGGGTTGGCCTGGGTTACCTTTCCCTTCTCCGGGGGATCTTCCCAACCCAGGGATCGAACCCAGGTCTCCCGCATTGCAGGCGGATTCCGTACCAGCTGAGCCACAGGGAAGCCCTTCTTGAAAAGGACTGCCAAAGTTTAGAGGCTTCGGGTCCCATCAACCTCGGGGACACCCTTGTGCCCATAAGCACAGAAGACAGTTAAAGGGTAGATGTTAATTTTAGAAGCTTACCGTCTTTGGTTGGTGGTTGTTTAATCGATCAGTCGTGTCCGACTCTGCGACCCTGTGACCTGTAGCCCACCAGGTTCCTCTGTCTATGGGATTTCCCAAGGAGCAATATTGGAATGCATTGTCATTTCTTCCTCCAAAGGATCTTCCCAACCCAGAGATCAAACCTGCATCTCCTGCTTTGCAGGCAGTCTCTTGAATTACAAGTGGATCCTTTACCAATTGAGTCAGCAGGGAACCCAAGAAACACTTTCAAATGTGAACACAGATAACAAGGGATCCTTCTTTCTGGACGATTCCAACCAGTGTTCAAGTATGCTGTCCATTCTCTCATCCTAAAATATGACCCTTTCTTTCCTCCCCTTTACACAAACTCCCAGAGGGAGTGCCAGCCCCCACTGTGGTCAGGCTGTCAGCACTGGGTTTGGGGAAGGCGCAGCGACTCTCTCCCTGCCCCAAAGACGTATCCCCCGGGCAGTCCTCCTCCACCCCTTCTGCAGAGTCCCCTCCCAGACATCCTTCCTGCCCCTCGCCAGTCCCTGCTTGGCCTGTTCTTCATCCTGGTGGGGTGAGTCCTCAGATCCTTTGTTCTCCAGCTTATTCCCACCCCAAGTGACTTCAATCAGCCAGTCTCCAGATTCATGAGGCACCCATAGAAGAGACAACCCCTCCCCCCAAACCGTATTTCCCACCCTGACCAATGACTCAAACAAAGCACCCACATCTGCTTGGACACCTAAGAAGCATGACTGACAGGCAGTATCTGACCTCCCCCTCGTCGGGGCGACATCCCCCTTCCCGCTGCTCAGACCAGTCATCCTGGCCCTCACAAGACCAAGTGCCCCCCACACACAGTGAGGCCAGACAAACCAAAGCATCAGAGTTTGGAGCAGAGAGAGGGTTCCTGCAGGGTCATGCAAGGATATGGGTGGCTCAAGCCCTAAAGAGCCTCCAGCTCCCCAAAGGGTCTCAGTGAAGCATTTTTAAAAGCCAGTAGAGTGTGTGTGTGTTGGGGCGGGGGGGAGGTGTGGTCTCCGGGTTTGTGATCAGACAGGCACAAACCTCTGCTTGGCTGCTGGTGAGGGAGCAGGGTGAGGTCCCAGGGGTTGAGCTCATTCCTCAGGCTCCAGGAGGCCTGGGGCTGTGTGCTCACTGTCATTGAGCAGTTACAATCTCCCGTTTGGTGGGGAGTTTTCATGTCTGGGAAACCACTCAAGAGATGTGCATCAGATACTATTATCGTCCCTCGGAGAGGAGCTGGGCAGAGGCCGCGGGGGAGGGTCTGACCCCGGAAGGCCCACCAGGTCCTGCTCCTCCCTTGCCCTCACCCCACCACCTCTCAGCCTGTCCCTGCTCTGCCTGAAGGAACACCCCGCACCCAGCATCTCTCAGCGCCGGCCGGTCTCCACCCTGGACCACTGCACTGGTTTCTAACTGGCTTCCTGCTTCTGCTTCTCCCTACTCCAGTTTCCCTCCAAACGTCATCTCCCAGAGTGGCCGCAGTGGATAGTAAGGCCCTCTGTGTGCCCGCCCCCTGCCCCTTGCCCGATTCAAATCTTTAACCTGTTTCCTAACACCCTCCCCCTATTCTCCTCCCTCCAGCACAGTGGCTCCCATGGTTCTCTGAACATGCAGGCATCCAGCCACCCCAGGGCCTTTGCACTTGCCACTGAGTGTCCTGGAAGGCACGCCCCCTCCCCCGAGACGGGCACAGCGGCTCCCTTCCTTCCATGTGAACTGCACGCCTTCCCCTCCAACACTTGCTGCCCTGGTCCCCCCTCCCCACCCTGTCACCCCTTACCCACACTTCCTGTGTCCTTCTGTGCCTGCTCCCACTGGCTGTTATTAACTGACACAGAGGCAAGGCCTTATCTCCAGGCAGACCTCCCTCCTGCAGTCTTTGTGTCTGGCTCCCCACCCATCCTGGCACACACACAGCAGTGGACGACGGGCACCAAGGAGACTAGTCCTCGCAGGGGGATTGGGGGGGGGGGGCTGGCACTGTGCAAGGGATCCCGGAGCTTCACTGAGTCCCCACAGCCAGTAGCCGGCAGAGGCTGTGCCCCAGAGCTGGAGAATGTGGCTGTTATCTGGGCCGTCCAGACCCCTGCATGCAGCCTGAGCTCCCTGCTGTCCCCATCAGACTTGCACGTCATCTGCCGTCCCTCATCTTGGTCAGCATCCACCAGCCACCCTGCCAGAGGTCTGAGTGTCCCCAGGAGCCCTCCCTCTTCCTCAGCGCCCCTCCCAGCCTTCCCTGCCCAATGGGCACTGCCTGCCCTCCGCGGTCAGCAAAGAGGGAAACACATGGGGTCTGCAACTTCCGAATTCTGACTCCAGCCCTTTCGACAAAGGCAGCAAATATTAATCAGGGGCCCACCAGCCGGGCACCCCTCCAAGCGCTTGACAGGCAGGCAGTCATTCGCCGTAACAGGGGTGTAGGTCAGGTGCCCCGCCGCGTCCACTCCCGCTGGTGCCTCAGGCCGCCGCAGAACCTGGGGGCCGCGGGGATCGGGGTCTCATCCCAGAGCTGCCATGAGGACCCGGGGTAAGGCAGGAGTTTCCTGCGTGTCGCCGGCGGCAGGTGATACCAGCATAGGACCAGCAGCCTCGCACCCGCCCCCGGCGGGCCCCGCTGGACCCCCCTTGGCTCCAGGGGCAGTCTGCATTGTCCCCTCAGGCTTGGGGCGGCTCTCTCCCTGCCACACGTGACACACGTGCGTGCTCGGCACATGCTGCCCCGTCCTGGCTCCTCCTCCTCACCGCCACTGTCAGGCCAAGCCCTAAAGCCACCAGGCTGCTCCCTTCAGAAAGCCCCCCAGACCCCCACTGCCCTGCCTCCTCTGGGGGCGCTGCCCTCCTCTGGTGCTCAGCCCCTCTGAGCTCCTCCTTTGTCTGGCTTTAAGGGCACAGCTGATTTAAGTGCATCGTAAATAGTCCTGAAAACGTAAAAGCGAGTTAAGGGGTGAAACACTTAAGCCATAACTGTTGCTCAGTGAGACGCTGGCCTTCCTGGAGAAGGAGCCCGTGCTCATCTCCTAGGGGCGAAGTAAGCTGCAGGCTGGCCGGTGGCCCCACCCCTCACCCCTCATCACCCCGGGGCCCCGCCTTCCGTCCGTCATTCTGACCAGCCTTGCAGGCCCCACCGAGGCACCCAACTTCCCAACCCAGTGGAGCAAGGCCCCAGTGTCTCTGTGCTCCCCAATTCGGGGTCAGGAGTTTGGGGAGCACACGGGGAGGATGGCTGCTTCCTGCTCCGTGAGGCCTGGGAGCTCGACCAGGGGGACCCAGAGGCCAAGGAGATCCAGGCTGGTTCCCTGCTGCAGGTGCTGGCGTGGCGCTGGGCCGCCCTCGCAGGACCGGGGCTGGGCTCCAAGAACGCTGGCCCAACCAGCGTTGGGAGAGGGGTGCACATGGGCTCAGCATTGCTGGGACCTCACCGCAGAGGTGCAGAGCCTGCCTCCTAGGGCAGGACATCACAGGGGTGCACGGGTCAAGGGCAGGGACACACATCCCCTCTTCTCCATGGCACTGGCAACAAAGTCACAATGGAAGGAGAACGTGGGTTTTGTGGGTTTGCAATGGCTGGGGGCCATCTGTGGAAAATACACCTGCCACACGGACACACAGCTCATAAAGCATCTCCCCATCAGTGCGCCTGAGCCCAGGAGCTCAACATGGTGTTGAAAACACGCCATTCAAGGTTGAGATCTCACCGGAGAACAGAAACTCTAGAAGCAATTAGAGTGGGAGGATGATACCTATTGTGTGTGTACACTTTCCTTCAAAAATATGCTGAATCCAGAATATCTTTCTGTAGTTCAAGAGTGACTGGGTCTTATGGAAAGCAGTTTGCTTTTATTTTTATTAATAAAAATTAAGGAGCTATACTTAAAGAAAATGCTAGATACATATGTATATATACACACACTTTTTGTATAAATACAAAATCAACAAATTGATGGTAGAAAAAGGCATGAAAGATATTTTTTGTTTGTTTTTTCCCACACAGCCAAAGTTGAACAAATCTCCTTGCCTTTTTTTTCTTGGATAAAAAGAAGTGTGTGGCTTCTGTGTGTGTGTGTGTGTGTGTGTGTGTGTGTGCGCGCGCATGTAGTGAAGAGATCTCTCTTGAATGTTTTCCTTGTTTACATAACTTTTTATGTTACATGTTGTGGAATTCATGCACCTAATTTTCTGGCACTCACAGCTACAGGGGAGTCTGTTCGGTTATTAACTGGAATTTACGGCAGAACCAGCAAGCCTCAATAGTGTACAAGTAGATTATATACTTTGTGGGTATCACTAGCAACTATTCATTACAAACGAGAGATGAAAGTGATTCTAGGTCTAAGCAAAAATATAATTCCAAAGATACATCTGTTGATGAAGGGATTTTTTAAAAAAACTTCATGCAGCCTGGTCTCCTGGATATTATTTAGATTAATTTCCTGACTTCCTTCAGTTTGGGTAATTTGGAGATTTAACTGGACTGAAGATAAATGTACTGAGTGTGTACCATGCAGGAAACTTTGCTCCCTGCTCCAATATGAAATGCGGAAGGCTCCTTCCTCTCATCGTATGAAGAGCAGTGGGGGTTGGGGGAGTGGTCATATAACTTGCTCAGAAATATCAGAGACAATGAGGTTTGGACAGTTTATCTTTTACCTGTCAAAAGACCCATTTCGGTTTTATTGAAATGAATAACATAAACCTCTGTCACTGTGCTCACAGATGCAAGATCATCTTCATGTGAAGTGTGACCCCACAGCCCCAAGGGGAAGCGCCCCCCTCTGCCTCTTCACGCTGGTTCCTCCCACCAGCACAAGGGGCCCTCCAAACACCCATTCATCACTTTATCGTGTTCCTGGCTCCCTCATGTACACTGTCTTTGAAGTTCCCATGAATCAGAGGGCATTACATCCCCAAATACATGCATGGTGGGATTTTATAAACACTATAAGGACAGTGTTAACTGAAACTTGGCAGGACTGCCATTTGCAGAGATGGCTGCTGGCATCTGTGAAGTTTCTACAAGCAAGAAGCAGGGCAAACATTGCTGTTTCCCTGTGGCCTGGACGCCCCGGTGTTCAGCCTTCACTGACCTCTGCAGGTCAGAAGGCCGTCCTCCTGTTTCCTGGTCACCCCAGGAAGACATCTGGGGGAAGAAGATGAGATGTGGTTTGTGATGCTAAAGTGAAAGTCATTCAGTCATGTCCAACTCTTTGCAGCCCTGTGTACTGTAGCCCAGCCAGGTTCCTCTGCCGGTGGGATTTCCCAGGCAAGAATACTGGAGTGGGTTGCCATTCCCTCCTCCAGAGGATCTTCCAGACCCAGGGATCGAACCGGGGTCTCCTGCATTGCAGGTGGATTCTTCACGATCTGAGCCACCTAAAACTGACTTCCACACGGAACCCAGTATATATGGGGGGAGGGGCATTTTAAGAGTGACTGGAGTCAGGGACCTGGGAGTCAGGGAGCTTCCTGGATCAGTCAGTGCCCTGAGCGTCCTTGGATTCCTCCGGCTCCCCTACCCGCACCCAGCCACCCTCTACTGCAAGAAGGGAAGGCCCCACAGAAAACCGGGAAACAGGTAAACTTCATCTTCTGCATAGCTCACCTCGCTGCTCAGCTGTCTTCCTAACCTCCCATCTCCAACTCCAGAAATCCCCAGACGAATCTTTTCCGAGGAAAAAAGCAAATGTTTCTGCGATGGTGGACACCGTTCTGGGGGCATCACCAGCCCTGGAACGTGGTTCACAGACCCCCGGTTTGTGAGGGCTGGCTGGGACAGGTGGCCCTGAAGCCACACTGGACGCTGGTCTCCTCGCGCGCTCGGCCGGCCCAGGAGACCCGGGTTGAGCCTCGCCAGGGGTCAGACTTCCGCTCCCCCGGGTAAACAGTGAGGGTCCCCGCCGGCTGCCAGGAAGCATCAGATCAGACCCCCGACCTGGAGTCTAAGACTCCAGCGTCTCCTCCGACGCCTCCTACTTTTCCACCAACAGGAGGTCGAGAATCCGGGGTCGGGGTCGGGGGAAGGGCCATCTGACTGTGTGCAGGTGACTGATGTCGAAAGGACAGTCTTCCTTCGGACCAAGAGCGTGACACTGACCACACGCCAACAGATGCTCAGGCCGCAGACCCCAGGGCGCGCCCTCCCACTGTGGCGCCGCTCTCCGGCGGAGCACCGGTCTGTAGGCTGGATGCACGAAGACCCCCGGGAGTTCTCAAGGGGCCAGTCTTGCGGCGGCCCTGCACCCCGAGCCGGTGCAGCAGTCAGCCGGGCGGCCGCGCTTGGCCCCTCGCCGCCCGCGGAATGGGGCGTGGAGCAGATGCTATCGCAGGTCCCTCCCAGCGCTCGGGCGGGGTGGTTCGGAGGCTCAGCCGCGAGCGGAGGCTCTAGAGCCGCAGTTCAGCCCGGGCCGGAGTCCGCGCCGCCCAGGGCAGCCCCACGCGGCACCCGCGTGCGCCCGGAGCCCGCGAGGCGGAGCCGCGGAGAGGTGGTCGGCGCGCGGGCGGCAGGTGGGAGGCCGGCTCCCGTCGGCAGTGTTTACCTGGCTCGCAGGAAGCCCGGGAGGCGGGGGAGGAGCGGCGGGCGCGCCCGGCCCTCGGAGCAGCAGCCAGACTGCGCCGCCGCGCCAGCGAGGACGAGCCTACGGCCCCGGCGACCGCGGCCCCGACCCCGAAGGCGGCGCCGGAGCCCCGGGACCCCGCGCGCTTGGGGCCCTGGAGGCGGGAGGCGGCCCGGACCCCGCGGCGCCCTCGGCCTGAAGAGACGATCGCCGCGAGGTGGGTGACCTCGCCGGGGGCGGGCGGGCGCCTTTGCGCCCTCGGAGCGGGGACGCGGGGACGGGGCGCGGGGCCCCCCGGGCGGCCGCGCAGGTGGCACCCGGGCGGCCACTCTGCGAGGGGTGAGCGCGGGTGTAGACGCCGACCCGGAGCGGCGGGGCCGTCCCCGACGGGTGTCCAGGTGTGGGCGAGGCCGGGTCGAGGGCCGGGGTC
>SJXQ01004680.1:20066-35618 GCA_006408695.1 Aepyceros melampus
CCGGGGTCGCGGACAGAGCGTAGGAGGCGCTCGGGCTGGAGTTTTGGGTGGGCGGTGGCAAAGGTCAAGGAGGCCACCCTGGGCGGTGCGGGACCGCTGCCTGGGCGAGCTTTAGGGCAGGCCGGCGTCCCCGCCACTGAACGTGCTCCGTGAGGGTACGTCTGGAGCTACCGCCGGCTCCTGCCTGCCCCCTCCCCCAGCCCGGGCGAAAACCAGTTTCCCTTGGGCGCCGAGGGCGGCGACCGGCGACGCTCCGGGCTTCCGCCTTCCGGAGGCCTGGCCTGGCCCCGCCGCGCCGCCGCGTCCACCTGCGCCCACCTGCGCGCCTGGCGCCCGCGTGTGACGCCCCCCGGGCCCGGGACTGGCCGGCGTCCCGAGGGTGCCGCGTGCTCTGCGCGATTCCCGGGCACCCGGTGGCTCTGGCTCCTCTGGACTGCTGGGGGCACTGCCTCGTTTCTCCCAGGGTCTCCTTTCTCCTCTCCTTGCGGAAGGCAGAGGGGGCTTTGGAGAAGCCTGAGAGTTTCTCTGGGGATCTCAGCAGGACTCTGGCAGGAAACAAGTGCCTTTGGGTTCCTGGTTCTGTTTTCCAGTCGCGACAAGGTGAGGGAGTGGATACCGTGAGTTCACTTCACCTCTGCAGCGCGGCGGGAGTGTGGCTGGGGAGACGCAGACCCGGTTGGAGGCGCTGGCTGTTCTGACAGGGACTCCACACCTGGCCTGGAGAGATCCTCAGAGGAAGGGCGCTTTAGGTGTGTCCTATTGAAGACCTGTGGCTTTTGCACAAGGCCCCCAACTCAGGGAAGCGGTGTGCAGAGTGTGGCCCAGGAGTCAGGGACACCCCGAGGGCCGGGCTCGGTCCTGCCCCTGGCTCCCTGGCAGAGTCGCACTGGAGTGCTGGGGGCCTTCGCGGACGTGGGGAGCTGAGTGGGGTGCAGACCCAGCCGGAGCCAGGCTGGAGCAGCCCTTGCGGAAGGGATGGTCAGCACTGGGACGCAGCCTCGCAGCTGTTTCTCCCAGTTCAGAGGAGGGGCCGTCGGTCCTCCTACTTTTTTTTTTTTCCAAATGGGATAAACCAAAACCTGAAAGGAGGGAATCCAGTTAAATAGTAGCTCCCAATGGTTTAACTGTTCTGAAATGACTACCTTTACTAATTCAGGATTAAACAAAAGCTATTTGGTTCAAATTCACTTTAAAAACTTTCCAAAGTATCCCATTTCTGCCCAAAGACAAGAACACTTTGAGTCCTTGTGCTGTGATTTGGTGTTGAACCACTCCAGCCTGGTTTGGGCTGGGAATGGCTCTAGCCCCTTGCCCTGAGGAAAGGCATCGGTGAACGCAGAAAAGGGCAGAGACCAAGCTTTCTAGTGATTCTTCCTTTTTCTTCCTCAATTTTTAAACATTAATGGGAGGTTATGTTTGACTTTTAGTTTCTCTCTCAAGTCTTTAAAAATCTTACACTGGATCACAGCTGTCCCTGGGCCTTTTCTCCCCAGGTATCCAGGTAGCATTTCTGACCACTTCCCAATGGCCAGGCCGTCTTCTGAGAGCTGCATATCATTGCATTAACAGGTGTGATACCCTGGGATGCCCTCATTTGATGTAACTAGCATATTAGAACCCTCATTTTCACTGAGTAGGAAACCAAGGCACAGAGACACCCGGGGGCGCCCAGGGCTCAGTTCCAGAAATCTGACACCAGCCCCTGTTGCTGTGCTGCAG
Organism: Aepyceros melampus; assembly: GCA_006408695.1. Lineage (NCBI taxonomy): Eukaryota > Metazoa > Chordata > Mammalia > Artiodactyla > Bovidae > Aepyceros > Aepyceros melampus. The sequence goes on from SJXQ01004680.1 coordinate 21,786, forward strand.
GGCAAAGAGGGCAACTGGCAACATCCACTGAGCTGCCTTCCTCTTCTCTGGCTTCCCTGGTGGCTCAGAGGTTAAAGCCCCTGCCTGCAGTGCGGAAGACCTGGGTTCGATCCCTGGATCGGGAAGATTCCCTGGAGAAGGAAATGACAATCCACTCCAGTATTCTTGCTTGGAGAATCCCATGGATGGAGGAGCCTGGTGGGCGATAGTCCACGGGGTCGCAAAGTCAGACACGACTGAGTGACTTCACTTCACTTCTCTGTCTTTAAAGTTCCACCGCTAATGGGTGGCTACACCCAGCACAGCGTGCTTCCTCTTCAGGGTGGTGGGACTAGAAGGCTGCTGTCACATCTCTGTTAGTCACCTCCCCCCTAACTTCCTCAGCAAAGTTGTCAATAAAGAGGGAAAGACAGTTCTGTAATGCCTCAGCACGGATTTTAGTAAGTCATCACTAAGCAGTGAATCACTTCCACTGGTCCTTTAGAGCCACCGAAGGAGGCTTAAGTCAGCCTGAGCTTGGGGGCCCCAGGAGGTGGGTTTAATCAACGTAAGTGTACAGTAATTTAACCAACAGTAATTATAATAATGCTGAAGCTCCAGTATTTTGGTCATCTGATGAGAAGAGCTGACTCATTGTAAGAGACCCTGATGCTGGGAAAGACTGAGGGTAGGAGAAGGGGACGACAGAGAATGCGATGGCTGGATGGAACCATTGACTTAATGGACAGGAGTTTGAGTAAGCTCCAGGAGATGGTGAAGGACAGGGAAGTCTGGCGTGCTGCAGTCCGTGGGGTTGCAAAGAGTCTGACACGACTGAGCGACTGCACCACAGCAGCAGTGATACACGGGGAGGCCCTGCTGGTCTCGCGCCACAGAGATGTGCAGTGAGCGCAGTTCAAATGTCCTCCTAAACGCGTGGCCTCAGGCTTCAGCCAGAGAAAGAGAACCAGCAGAGACACACACGCGTGGCTTAACGTGAGGAACCGGGGCCAGAGAGGCCTGCAGGCCTCAGGCCGGAGCTCTCAGGCGCGAGCTGAGGTTGCCTCCGGAAAAAGAGCCAACCTCACGTTACAGCCGGGAAAAGATAACCAGGAATGCATATTATGAAGCTTTTAGCAGTGTCTGAGAGTCAATAACTGTTAAAAATTCATAAATATGGATCAGAATGCTGAGCATCACTGAGTAAGTGTGAGGCTCTATTATAATAATAATAAGAAAGATGGATGCCTGGAGAGTGAGGATAGACAGACTCGGGTGAAGTATCTGGAATGTACCAAACATTCTAAGACTCAGCAACATAAAACAAACCACCCAAGAGGAGAAGTACCTGAGCAGGCTGGCCCAGAAGAGAAAGCCCGGGGGGAGCTAGGAAAATGAAAGGGACGTTTAACCCCCCAGTTCTCAGAAGCAGAAATCACATCAATGGGATAGTTTTTCATACCCATCTGTAAAGATCTTACCGTCTATGCCAAGTATTGAGGAAGATAAGGAGAACCGAGAACTCCCATGGTGGTGAGTATAAATAAAAGCAGACACTTTAGACAAGAGCCCAAAAAAGCTGAAGACAGAGCTCCTGGTACCCGGTGCTTTCAGTTCTAACTGCACCCTCCAGGGAGAACCTGGGCTCAGCCACAGGGCACACACAAAGGTTACTCCCAGAAGCAATTTTTAAAATATATATTTATTTACTTTTATTTATCTGCCTGTGCTGAGTCTTAGTTGCGGCCGGTGGGACTTTCAGCTGTGGCAAGTGGGGTCTAGTTCCATGATCAGGGAGCGAACCTGGGCCTCCTGCATTGAGCGTGCAGAGTCTCAGCCACTGGCCTGCCAGCGAAATCACCTGGAAGCACTTTTAAAAACCTTGTGTTTTGAGATCATTGTAGATTCACATGCAACTGTGGATAATAATAGAGCTCCAATGTGCTTCATAACATCTTGCAAAACTATAGAAGATATCGTAACCAGGAAATTAACGTTGGTATGACCGATCAGAGGGGTTGAGATGACAGATTTCACCAGGTGACATGCTCCTATGTGTCTGTGTGTGGTTCTGTGTAATTTTATCGCGCGTGGATCATCGCGTGACCACCCACGCAGGTGGGACCGTTCCATCACGAGGCCTGCAGGCTGCGCGTCGTGGCCACAGCCAACTTCCCCTTCTTGCGCCCTATGCCCTTCGCAGCCACTGCTTTGTTCCCCATTTTCGGTAATTCGTCACTTTGACAATGCTGTTTAGGCGGAGTCATACAAGATGCCCCCTTCTTTTTCACTAAGTGCAGTTCTCTCGAGATGTCTCCAAGTCATTCAGTGTCCGGACAGCCCATTCTTTTTTTTAATCACTGAGTAGCATTCTGTGGAATGGATGCCCCCCACCCCCTGCTCCTCTAGTTTTTTGGTTTTAACCATCCACCCTTCGAGGGTTTCCAGCTTGTGGCTATATGAGGGCACCTACTATGATGTACAGGTTTTTGTGAGAACATGGTTTTTGGTTTTTCGCTTCTCTGGGATAAATGCCATTGCTGAGTCATGCAGCAAACGCGTGTTCCAGTTCACAAGACTTGGCGCTCTTTTTTCCCAGAAAGTCTGCAGCGTTATGTCCCACCGGCCAGGTGTGCGTGGTCCTGGGTCTCCATGACAGCATTTGGCACTGTCATTGCTTGGTATCTGAGCTGTTCTGACAGGTATGCGCTGACACTTCACCATGACTGCAGTCTGCGTCTCCATCACAGACAGCGATGCCCGTCTTTCCACAAGCGTGTCTGCCATCTGCACATCCTCCCAGGGAGCAGCCTGGTCCTGCCTTTGCCTGCTGTCTGATTGGCTTGTTTGGTCTCTCTAGTTCCTCGTAGATACGCTCTGGAGACAGGGCTGGTGGTTTGCAGTTCCTCAGTCAGTGCAGCTTGTCTTCAGCCTAACCACTGGCGTTTTTGCAGGGAGAAACTTTTTCATTTTGAAGAGATCCATTTGCTGATTTTTTTTCTTTGTGTCTTGTGCAGAATCTCAGGCTACTAAGACCCACTGAATGGAAATCTGCTTTGCTTATTTATTTAGTTTTGGCTGTGATGGATCTTTGTTGCTGCGGGACCTTCCTCTAGCTGTAGTGAATGGGGTCTGCTCTCTTAGACGCAGGGTGCCGGCTTCTCACTTTGGGGGTTTCTCTTGTTGCGGAGCATGAACTCCAGAGCACAGACTCAGTAGCTGTGTTACACAGCTTAGTGTAAGCCTAAGTTATACAACTCAGGCTTAGTCGCTCCGCATGTGGACTCTTCCTGGACCAGGGACCAAACCCATGGCCCTGTTTTGGCAGGCAGATTCTTAACCACTGGACCACCAGGGAAGTCTAATATTTTTTTTCTCTTACGGATTGTGATTTGAGTGAACCCTTTGCCTAGTCTGGAAGATTTTCTCCTGGCTGCTTTGTTTCCTACAAGTTTTATACTTACAGTCTACGCTGAAGTCAGTTGTCCATTTCCAGTTTTTGTATGATGAGTGAGGTTTAGGGGGAGGGTTTTGGTTTTGGTTGGTTTTTGTTCCTACATAGGAATGCCACCTTCCCCAATACTGTTTGTTGAAAAGATGATCCTTTCTCCATAGACTTGGTTTTCCATCTTCGCATAAATTGTGTCCACATTTTTGTGTGGGTCGATTTCTGGGCTCCCTGCTCTGTTCCCGTGATCGAGATGTTTGTCTGTCCGGCCACCCGGATCACACTGTCCTGCTTACCAGGGCTGAAGGGTGACCATCAGGTAATGTGAGCCCTCTCACTTCCTCCTTCTTCAGAATCCTGTTAGCTGGGCTGGCTTCTATACCGTTCTGCACATTTTAGAATAAGCTTTATCGTGTCTACAAAACCCCTGCTGGAATATTTATAGTGTGTGTGTCTGTGTGTGCGAGCGTGCAAGCGCGCACGCACCTAGTCGTGTCAAACTCTTTGTGACCCTATGGACTGTAGCCTGCCAGAATCCTCTCTCCATGGCATTTCCCAGGCAAGGATACTGGAGTGGGTTGCCATTTCCTTCTCCAGGGAATCTTCCCAACCCAGGGATCGAACCCATGTCTTCTGCATTGACAGGTGGATTCTTTACCATCTGAGCCACCAGGGAAGCCCCTGCTGTTTCATATGCACGCGCGCGCGTGTGTGTGTGTGTGTGTGTGTATACTCTTATGATGTATCTAAAAACCACTGAGTGTTAATTGCTCAGTCGTGTCTGACTCTTTGCGACCCCATGAGCTATAATTCTCCAGTCTCCTCTGTCCATGAGATTCTCCACCAAGAATACTGCAGTGGGTTGCCATGCCCTTCTCCAGGGGATCTTCCCGACCCAGAGGTTGGACCTGGGTCTCCTGCATGGCAGACAGATTCCGTCTGAGCCACCAGGAAGCCCCAAAACCACTAAGAAGCCTAACTAATCTGCCCCGCCACCCAGACAGCCTATCTTTCTTTCTGTTTTTATAGTTTTCAGTTTTGTATTTTTTGTTTTAATTGAAGTATAGTTGATTTACAGTGTCATGTGCATTTCTGGCGTACTGCAAACAGTTTACTTACACTTATATTCTGTTCCATATTCTTTTCCATTATAGTTTATCACAGGATATTGAATGTCATTCCTGGTGCTATACAGTAGGACCTTGTTTTCTGCTTTATATACAGCAGTTTGTATCTGCTAATCCCAGGCACCTAATTTATTTCCCCACTCCCTTCCCCCTTGGGAACCGTGAGTTTGTTTTCCGTGTCTGTGAGTCTGTTTCTAGACAGACTTATTTTCTGAAAGGACACAGGAAAATGAAGAGATGGTGTCCAGACGGGCTCCGTCAGCATCCTGGGGTCAGACCATCCCCCAGGGGGTGGGGCCCCTCCTGTCCCCTCCGCCCCCCAATGGGGAGCCAGGTGTAGTCTGTAGCTCATTGCTATCCCTCAGCGACACTGAATGAGTGGCGTCTTCCTCTCATTACAGGCGAGGAGACGTGAATTCTCAGGGGTCAGCAGACCCGGGAGGTCCTGTGACGCCCAGGGCCTCCTCTGCTCTGTCCAGTGACCATGTGATGGCCAGCAACACTGCGCTATGCTCCTGAGGGCTCAGGAGCACATTCCCACCTCCTGGCCCCCGTCAACCCCAGGCCCTGTCCCCACGCTGCTCACGAGTGCTGGGGAACAACCAGAAACCAGCGGCTGCTGTTTTAAAAGGGGCCCAATTTGAAGGAAAGAGTCGGTATGAAAGCATGCAAGAGCAGCGTCTCTCTCAGCGGGGACGTGACGCCCACATCAGAACTGCTACCGGTTTTGAAAAGGGGTCAGTGGCTGAGAGCTGGTGACAAGGGGGTGCCACCCTCCAGGGTGCGAGGCAGCGTCTCTGAGGCCCGAAGCCACAGCCTTTCACAGGAAATGAGCTTCTGCTCAGAGCCTCGGTTGTTGTTCTTGGGGAGTGATGCTTCTCCGGGGTGCTGTGAATTTCAAGACCCAGGACACAGGAGCCATTCGGCGTGTTTTAGTGAGCACACTGGATTTTAGTGTTGTGCTAATGCTAATTATGTGGTAACTAGGTTTGGATTTGGTTTATACCTCTGAGATGTTAAAAATCCAAAAAACGGTGAGTGGTGGTGATGCTTCTTCTGAAAATTGAGTTGACTTGGTGGCTTATTGCGTCACGTTTTGCTTTATCGGTGGCCGACGTTCATTGCGGACCACCCCGCGGGCAGCTCTGAGGGACACTCCGGGATGCCAAGTCTCGCCCTGGGCCCTGCAGATGACGGCTGAGCGCTGAGGTCCCAGCTGCCGGGAGCCCCTCAGCCAGCAGCCCCCCAGCTGGAATGAGACTTCCTGTGTGTGGCGGTCGAAAAGGCAGGCAGAGCCGCTAGGTGACATGCCCTGCTGTCATGGGGTTTTCTGAAATGTTTATTTCAGAGCATGACTCCTGCAGTCATGGGACGAGGGGGTTGGGAAGTGGAAGCTGGCAAGGGTTTGACTTGTCAGAGTGTGAGGAGCCTGGTGGCCCCATCCTCGAGGTTTTCAGTCAAGAACGGGCTCCCGCTCCAGACACATCCGGCACCCCCTGCTGCAGTTTGCAGCCCCGCCGGGCAGGAGCAAAGAGCCAGGGGCAGAGACAGCTCCTCCAGCAAAGATGCCAGAACCTCAGCCTCCCCCACAGCGGCAGCCAGCCTCCCCAGAGAAGGAGGAGCTCCCCCCAGAGTCTGATCAGAAACCTGCCGGAGCCCGCAGGGACGGCGGGCGGGGACTGAGACTGGCTGGGAACAGGATAGGAGCACCCCAGCAGAGTACCTGCAGCGGCTGGAGCCGGACCCCATGTCTCCTCGGGGGCTGTGGACGAGGATGACACCCAGCGACCACCCCCGACCTGGCAGCCACCTGCTTGCCTGTCGGCCAGAGTGCTCATTAAATGCTGAGTCCTAGGCCCTGGGGCCTGGACACCACCTCGGGTCTTGGGGTCTCGGCCCAGGAACATGTGTTTCTAGTGGTCCCGAGGCCCACTGCTCAGTGAGAGGCAGAAGCGGATGAGGAGGGCCCCAGGTGCGTGTCGGCGACACAGGTTCAGCTGAACACACCTGCACGAGCTCCCGCTCATCCACTTCAGCACGATTGAGAAATTCTATTTCCTGGTAAATGACTTTCTGTTCAAAGAATGATTCATGGAAAATCACATCCTATACTGGCGGTGTGTCCTGTGCGTATCGTTTATTTTTGATACTCTCTCCATTTAGGGGGTGACATTCTCTTTGGTGCCTCTGAGCGCTGGCGTATCTGACGAGGAATATTTATGGATATTCATCCTCTCCATCCGGTTTCTTGGAGAGTTGGAACCTAACATTTTTGCTAAACTTGCTCTGAGACAAAAGCTCCAGAGCTGCACTGTAGGCGCCCAGATGGGGCAGCTGCACAGTTTAAATTCCCTGATTCTCCAGGACACTCAGAGGCCACACCGCGCCCTTCCAGAGGCCCTGCATGAAAGAGACGTGGCTCTGGCCCTGATCATAGTGTGTCATCAGGGAGCTTGGGGTCCTAAGATAGGTTCCCCAAGGCACTGCGTTTGCGGAGCACCTCGCAAGATAAAGAAAACCTATACAGGATTCCTGACGGAGGGCTGTGCCAGCAGAGGGCAAGGACTCAATGGCCGCTTCTGACCCTCCTAGCAGCCCTGCGCCCCCCTGCCTGCAGCCTGGCTGGGGGTGAGTTAGGGTGAGGGCTGGGGTGAGGATCTGCAGCTTCTTCAGGGCTCTTTCCAGGATGCCCACCTGCCCTGGACAGCTGTTCACAGCAGCAGCTCCGTCCCCTGGTTCTGATCATGTTTAGTTTATAAGGGGCTCAGCACTCCACCCCGCACTTACTTTCTGGGAAATTTAGAAGAAGTTTTTCTCATCTCCCATCGTCCGCATGGAGGTTAGGGTGGTGTCTGCTGCATCTCCGATGCCTGGTTCCACTAATCCTGATCATCACCATCCAGCTGACACCCAGAAGAGTCTGAATTCTGCACAAGTCACCTCCAGTCCTTTGGCAACCTGATGCAAAGAGCTGACTCACTGGAAACGACCCTGATGCTGGGAAAGATTGGGGGCAGGAGGAGAAGGGGGTGAGAGAGGATGAGATGGTTGGATGGCATCACCAACTCGACGGACATGAGCTTGAGCAAACTCCTGAATACAGCGAAGGGCAGGAAGCCTGGCGTGCTGCAGTCCATGAGGTCACAGGAGTTGGAAACAATTTAATGACTGAACAACAGCAATAACAAGCACTGCCCAAGTCCTCTTTACCAGCCAGGACGTGGGACATCCTTTGGGACATCAGCTCACTGTGTTGCCTTAAAAGACCACGTCAAGCAGGAGCTTAGGCTCAAATGATTCTCGTATTTTAGGGGCTAGGTTTCTCAGAGTATGGTGGGATCAGGGTGTGCTTCGGTTGTTTTTATTCTGGTCCTTTTGGATGTCTGAAAACAAAATAACCCTGGACTGACAAGCTAAGACCAGGGGTTTACGAGGTGGGGGTCCCATCCGGCGCCGTCTTCCTGGAAACAGAGGATAAATTATATTTCAGACTCGAGCCCAAAGCATCACTGGTTTTGAAGGGTCATTTATACTGCTGTATGGAAGATGCCGTCTGTTTTAAAAGGCAGATGATTATTACTTTATTCTGTCATTATCTCTGTATGTCAAGACTCATTTTTGAAGAGAGAAGGATTTGAACCAGGTATTAAAAGCTAGCCTTGTTGATTTCAGAAGGTGTTTGGAAATTGTTATGTGATGAGAAAAAGGACATAGCTGTACTGACTTGGCAGACAGCCTTTCTGAAAGGGCAGTGAAGGGTCGTGTTTAAAGCCACATTAAGTAACAGTCCTAACAGTAACATATGTGTATTTATATGGAAATTTTTACATAGGATTAGCAACACCAAAATAAAGTGTGTGATGGGAACCTAAAGCAGATTTGAATGTGAAGGTAGATGAAAACCCATACAAATATTTATACTCTTTTTTAATAAAACCTCATTCGTTCATGAAGACAGGAAAAGCCCCAGGTGTCATTTTTGTGGGCTTATGTGGCAGAATCAGCTCGGAGCCTGAATCTCTGAGACTTAGCTTCATTGCTTTCATAGCACGTGGGCTTCCCAGGGGTAGATGCTCCGTGAGAGAGAGGCCACTAGGCTGAGGTCTCTGCACTGCAGAGGCCTGGCTGCCTGACTCAGCGGTAGAGCATCCGCCTGCCAATGCAGGAGAACGGGAGACGCAGGCTCGATCCTCGGGTCAGGAAGATCCCCTGGAGAAGGGAATGGTAACCCACTCTAGTATTCTTGCCTGGAGAATCCCAAGGACCAGGGAGCCTGGAGGGCTACAGTCCATGGGGTCGCAAAGAGCTGGACACGGGTTAGTTGGACACCAGGGCTTCCCTGGTGGCTCAGCTGGTAAAGAATCTGCCTGCAATACTGGAGACCTGGGTTGGGAAGATCCCCTGGAGAAGGGAAAGGCTGCCTACTCCAGTATTCTGGCCTGGAGAATTCCATGGACTGTATAGTTCATGGGGTTGCAAAGAGGCGGACACGACTGAGCGACTTTCACTTCACTAGCATACGTGTGCACACACACACATGTGTTGAAGAAGAATTTGACAAATGTACCCTGGACTCAATGTCGCGTTTGTTCCTGGCTTTTTCTGCCTTGAGCCGCCCTCGGTGACTGTGAGGGCTGTGATCTGTCGGGAGCTCTGCAGGGTGGCGGTCCCAAAACCCGCTGTTTCCCCATCCATTTTTCAGGTTAGCCTGCCCATTATGGAGTTTTCTGCAGGCAGCTCGTGTGGGTTTCATGACTAATTACAGATGTTCTGGGGTGCGTGATGTGGAGCCTGGGAGGCAGGTGTTAAAACGCAGAGAGGAAGGAGACGGGGGGTGCCATTCACCCCTCACAGCGGGTGAACCCGGACCCAAATGGGTGCCGTGGGCTCCGTGAGAGAGAGACCACTAGGCTGAGGTCTCTGCACTGCATAGGCCTGGCTGCCTGTTGAGACCCGGTGTGTGTAGCCTGTTTAACCAGGTTGGTAACCAGGTAACCAGGCTGGAAACCAGTAACCGAAAGGCCAGGCACTGCCCCAGATGCAGTGTGGACTGCCCTGGGCTCAGGGTTTCTATTCCACCCTTCAGTCGCCACTCCCATTTGAGTGTGGTTCACAGCCCTTTGGAAAGGTGACTGGCAGCCAGGAGACACTCGGGTGACAGAGCATGTCCTGTCTCGTTTGGACCCGGCCCCAGCTTCGGGAACCCAGCCGTCTGTGTGTCTGACATGGTGCAACAGCTTCGCTCAAACCTTGTCTGGAAAGGCTCAGTTTTCAAAGCTCCCGGGGTTACCGGGCAGACGTGTGGTGCCATTCTGGGGGAAGTCAGTGCAGCCCCCACCCCCCAGCCCACCCCTCGCTTCCCCAGGACAGCAGAGCCAGTGACCTGTCCAGGGCTGCCTGCTGCTGGTAGCAGAGGGGACTAGACTCAGGCTTCCTGCCCCACACACCCCGCTCAGTCACCCTCTTGAGCCCTTCAAGTAGATCCTGAGCTGTCTTTGGATGTTACCCACTTTTTACCCCCTCTTGGCATCAAAAACCCTGCTTTCGGGGGAATGTGAGTGATTACGACCCTCGAGTACAGTGTCAGCATGGTCACAGTTGATCAGATAAACACAGTATTGTAAGTGCTCTCTGCCAAGATGTTTTCAGTTTTCATTTATTTCCTGTAAAAGGCTTCTGAATAATCGTAATCGTGATGGAGAAACAAAATCATAAGACTTCCACCTTGTGGTGATAAAGCATCCTTCTTAAAAGAAATGGCACCCACTCCAGTGTTTTTGCCTGGAAAATCCCATGGACAGAGGAGCCTGGTGGGCTATAGTCCATAGGATCGTAAAGAGTCGGACACAACTGAGCACACACACACACTCTGAAAGGATACTGATCCTTTTAGGCCTTAAAAAGGACACTTAGAAACTAAAAAACAGGCAGAGCCAGGTGAAAAGTTCAGGTTCAAACTACAAGCTTATTGGCAGCCTCATACTTGTCAGGTCTGTGTGCTCTGTAGATACTTGTTATTTATTCATACAATTCAGTCAATACAATTGTTCGATGACAGAATTTTTTTAAAAAGATTCACTTGTGGGCTTCCCTGGTGGCTCAGTGACGGAGAATCCGCCTGCCAGTGTAGGAGGCACATCTTCCCTCGTCAGGAAGATCCCGTGTGCGGCGGGGCAGCCATGCCCGGCGCCACAGCTGCTGAGCCGAGCTGGACCCTGAGCACATGCTCTGTAGCTGGGGAGGCCCGAGCTCCGCAGGGAAGAGCAGGCCCCCCTCGCCGAAACTAGAGCAAGCCCACACTCAGCGACAAAGGCCCAGCACAACTGAAAGTAAATAGCTAATTTTAAAGAAAGGTTCACTTGTAGGATATATTCCTATAATGCTCTGCCGTTCACTGCTCTCTGCAGCAGGGAGTGACATCGTGGGGAACAACGGTCAAGGCTCCGCCCAGGTTGCTGTTAATGAGCTTTGAGCTGTCAGAACATACATTAAAACATGTGAAGTAAAGAAAAAGCTGCGCCTCTAACCCTCAGGCAGCTCTGATTCCCTAATAAACCCGAGACTGCGCGCATCGAGGGTCCTTTTCCTGCAGAAATTCAGTGTCCTGCCCAAGTCACTGGGTCAGCCTTGAACCTGTGACTGTGAACTTGTGTCACCCGGACTTTCCAAACCTCGTGAGTCTCATCGTCTGTGAAAGGAGGAGCACTGGAACAGCACCCACCTCCGCCTGGACAGGAGCAGGTTGGGAGGATGGACATCTGGAGAGGTCTCTCCTGCCTGGCACACGGGCAGCACCATCACACTGGCCGTCCTCTCGAGCCTTCCGCCTCGGTCAAGCCCTGTCCACTGAGTCCTGCTCTCCCGGAACGTCTCCCTCCCTTTGCTTTATCTGTACCTGATGCCGGCCCACATCCCTCACCCTCTGCAGTCCCACACGCCCCAGTGACCATGCGGAGCCCTGACTTCAGCTCTGAGCCCTGTGCCTGCGGGGCCGTGATGGGGTGATGACCACAACTGCCTTCTTTTCCCCGCTCAGCATCTGGAAGCTTATGGGAGGAGTTCACCTGGGAAGAAGGTGTGAGGTGGGAGACTGACCTTCTCCCTGGGACTGCCATGGAGCTGCTGGTCTGAAGCTGGAGCAGTGAGATCGGCAGTCCCAGGATTCACATGTCCTCTATGCTTTCAGGAAGATGAGGACTCGGGCTGTAGGTCTCTTGATCACAGACCTCACACCACCTGGGCCTGAGCAACATGTTCCTTCCCCATGCACAGTTATCAGGAGCCGTCACGTCTGACGCCAGAGAACATGAGTTGTTCTGGAGGTGGATTAAATACACGAGTTCCTTCCCCATGCAGTTATCACGAGCCGTCTCTGATGCCAGAGAACATGAGTTGTTCTGGAGAAGGATTAAGTACACGAGTTCAACACGCCTCCTGCCCTTTGCTCGCTGGCTCTGGCCTTGTGCGAGGCCCATGATGTCCGTGCTTCCTGTCTCCAGCGCCAGCGTCCTGGGTATGGGCACGCCAGTACCTGTGATAGCAGCACGCATGTGGCCCCCACTGCACTTGGCTAGTAAAATATTAACTGGTCATTTCCACAACCCTCCTGGAGTAAACATGTACCCTCCGAGACCAAAGCCTCAGAGCAAGCGGCAGAGAGCCTACAAGAAGGGGCCCCCAGGGGCTTGAGCTCTGGGACTGTTTCTCTGGAAGCCCCACCTGCTGGCCTGCAGGTGGGCAGCCTCACAGCCTGAGCACAGCTGACCCAGGAGGTCAGCGGGGCCCGGCCTGCATGCCCATGACCGAGTTAGGCCACAGGACGGGGCTGTTTGCCGACGCCCCACCTGCTGCATGAGGTGTGTGTCCTGCATGTCCCTGAGTCCACTTCCTGATCATCAGAGAGCCTGTGACTGTGGGCCTGGCGGGCCGGGGACCCAGCAGCCCAGCTTCCTGGGAGCTGCTGTTTTCACACAGGATTTCCTGTCTTCCTGTTGTTGTTCAGCCACTCAGTCGTGTCTGAGTCTGTGACCCCATGGACTGCAGCACGCCAGGCTTCCCTGTCCTTCACCAGCTCCCGGAGCTTGCTCAGACTCATGTCCGTTGAGTCAGTGATGCCATCCAGCCATCTCATCTTCGGTCGCCCCCTTCTTCTGCCCTCAGTCTTTCCTAGCATCACGGTCTTTTCCAATGAGTTGGCTCTTCACATCATGTGGCCAAATTATTGTCTCCCTGTAAGAGCTACAAAAAGCTAAACATGTGGCTAATCATATATGTGTGAATATATTTATAAGACTTTCTAAAAGTCATCCTAACTTAAGCATTAATGAACTACTGTTTGGTTTGCTGCTTTTTTTCCTTCAAGGAGTTGCTTTGTTGTCACTGAGAAAGGTGATGTTATGGTAGCACCTGGAGCCGGGGACTCCAGGATGTCACTTGCATCCTGTTCTGGTGAGGACTTTCCTGCAGAGTCAGCTGATACCCGGGACCAGGCACAAGGAACCACAGTCAGACTCCACAGCGCCGTCCTTTTGTCGTTCTGTGATTTCTTTCTTTCTTTCTTTTTTTTTTTTTTTAGTGGTTTTTGAGAACTTTCAGGCAGTGTTTGTCCGTGGTGTAAATCTGATAAGCCTGGAGAAGATAGAGAGTTAGTTACTCAGTCATGTCCAACTCTTTGCAACCCCATAGACTGTAGCCCGCTAGGTTCCTCTGTCCGTGGGATTTCCCAGGCAAGAATACTGGAGTGGGTTGCCACTTCGTTCTCCAGGGGATCTTCCCAACCCAGGGATCGAACCTGGGTCTCCTGCATTGCAGGCAGATTCTTTACCATCTCTGGGACTGTGATCAGTCGTGGATATTATGTGATAACCCAGCACAAAGGGTCCCATCCCCTCAAATCTAGAAGCTGGTTTCTTCTGATACTTCCTATGTAAGACCACAGGTAGTCTCGCACTAGAAGCTTGAGGGTGTGAGGAGTTTGGGGGGAGCCCGAGGATCTCAGAGGTCAGCATCACACACATTCCTGAAAGCAGGGTGGCTTCTTGGACATCCCGCCCCGGTTCCCATCCCAGAATGGGCTTTCATTTTGTCTCGTTCACAGGAGTGTGTGGGGGTTTATTTGGGGTGGTTGTTCTGGTGATGGTGGTAACTGTTTACTGTGTTCTGAGCACAGGGTGTTACAGGAATGTTGTTGACCTGGGAAATAAAAATGATTGTCTGCAGAAAGCAGGCATGAGCCCTGGGGTCCTGGTGGAGGGAGGAGGCAGAGGGATGGGGGTGGGA
>SJXQ01004680.1:35761-72225 GCA_006408695.1 Aepyceros melampus
ACTGCCTGTCGTTCAGACTCCTTGCAGCCCCCGCCCACTTCATAGGGGGCTGGGATCTGTGTGGTCTGTCAGGGTCCACACCCCAAGACAGGCTGTGCCCAGCACAGAAGGGCGGCTGGGAACAAGCCAGCAGCTGCCGCTTGTGGGGTGCCAGGGGGGTGCAGGGGGTGTGGGGGAGGCGGAGGGCCCGCCTGCAGCTCTGCAGCGCGTTCACCCCGCCTCGCATCAGTGGCTCCCAGAAAGGAAGCGCGGTGCCCCTGGGGCACCTCGAAGCCCCTTCAGCATGTAGTTCACAGGAACCCGGGGCTGTGAGTCATCTGGATCAGCTCGGAGGTTAGGCACACAGTGTGACAGTAGCGAGAGCAGTGAAGTTATCACTTTACAGTAAGCCTGAAAGCCGAATAGGAAGCTGAGGCTCTGATACTTTGGCCATCTGACGCGAAGAGCCAGCTCACTGGGAAAGAGCTTGATGCTAGGAAAGACTGAAAGTGAAGGGGAGAGGGGGGCAACACAGGATGAGATGGTTGGATGGCATCATTAACTCAGTGGACATGAATTTCAGCAAACTCCAGGAGATAGTGGAGGACAGAGAAGCCTGGCATGCTGCAGTCCACGGGGTCACAGAGAGTCAGGCATGACTGAGCAACCGAACAGCAAAAATGCTAGGGCTCCATTAAGGGTTAATACCAAAGGACATGGAATTTTGAAAGTGTTGCTTTAATGAGTTGAAAAGCAGAGAGAGCAGAAGTTAGCCCCCTGGTGGGGTTTTAATCCTGCTGCCAAAGCCCATGTTAATCCTCTCCCGGCTGGGACGGCTGTTCGCGGATTCCAGTGGGTAGATGTTAAAACACTGACTGTGGATTCAGTGCTTCTGCGGTTTCACACCTGACCCACGTGTGTGATCCCAGGCGACCTCAGCCTCTGGGTCCTTTGCAGCCCCTCCCTGCAGACGACATCCTGCTGTTGCTTGTACCGTCAGTATTCACACGTATGCAAGTGCAGACAGGACAGAGAAAAGCTATGAATACTCTGAGCTACTGTACGTGAAAAATTGCACCCAAGTCAGTTGAGAAAGGCAAATGGGCTTTGGCTCTCTCCTGATGATGAGGCAATGTATTCATTGAACATCTCTATTACAAGGAAGTTGAACTTTGACAGTTAAAATATCTGCGGATGATTGGCCCTTCGGGGTCATAATTGACTCCTTATTTGTCTCATTCTGCTGTCAGGCGTCTTATGTAACATACAAGCCATTCTCTAAGGGAGGGAAGAGAGGTGGTTCTGCAGTAAATAGTAATTGGCGGGCATGGAATTAAAACCCAAATAATTCTTTGCACATTCTTTTCACCAGCTGTTGTTGCAAGATATTAGGCAGGAAATTAGAAAGGTGCTGTCATTTTCCTCAAGCTTGAGGATCCATGTACAGGTGTTCATGAGGACCGCGAACAGGTGGTGTGTAATTCAGCCGTTTTCTCAAGGTGACTTGTTAGAGCAAAGTCTTCTCTTTATCATGTTGATGAACAATCTAGAAATGGATGAACACTTTGGATTGAGGCCTCGTCTCTCCCACGGTGAATCTATGGAGACAATGATTTCCTGACAATCCCATCGCCTGTGAAAATGCACTCAGAGTTACTTCAGAAACAACGAGCTCAGCCTTTTGGTGTCCACAGCCTCCCCTGGGTCCCAGTCTCCCCTGCTTCTCTCTTCTTGCCGCCCCTCTTCACCCCCCAGGCTGGTCTGGACTAGGAGAAGTCGCGCCGTGTCCTGAGCGGGGCCGTCTGTGATGGAGAAGGGTCAGGGTTAGGAGCAAGCAGAAGCGTCGCTTCTGGGTTCCTGAGCTTCTCACCCCGTTCTCCTCCCCTGACCTCAGAGTTTCAGCACGGATGTCCACACGTGCGAGAGCCCATGTCAAGGGCTCTACGGAAGGTGTGTGATCGTAGACAACTAGACGGCTGGAAGATGTTTTCTCAACCGGTCAACACCCACGCTGGGGAGTCATGCCACCACTCCCACTACCACGACACAAGCGTGCATGATCATGAAAACAGTATGGAAATTCTCAGTCACCCCAGTGGCTGCTTAGAAATCTCACGTGGGCCTGAATTTGCACCTGAGGAGTGCGGGCAGCCGCTGTCACCTGGAGTCCACCCTGCTCCCAGTACTGACCCTCTTCTTCCCCTCCCACCGTCTTCCTTTCATATTATTTCACAAAAAGCTTCCTAGTAACCCCGTGATGCTTCCGGCCTGAGTTCCAAGTGCATTCCACATGAATTTTCCTCTTTCTCTCTGTTTGATTAATTACAAAAATGGAATGGAATAGAGATGACCTCACATGTCCAGCTCTTCCGCCTGCAGATGGCTCTTTGCAGCGTGTTACAGAGACCAGCTGCGGGGCGCCTCCGTAAGCCTGCCTCCTTCTGTCCCCGGCGGGTGGGGCCCGGTCACCCAGAGTCAGGTCCACAACCCGCCGTCGGGGCTGCGCCGCACGCCTCACGTCCCGATGGCCCCGCTGATGAGGGGCGCTGAGCTGAGAATGGTCACGTGGCTTTTCCTGTCTTTCTTTTCCTGCCAGTGCGAATTGTGAATTTAAGGCTAGAATCTGCCTACTGGAAATGATGCATAAATCATTGCATCATGGATGCAATGGATGCACAGATGTTCGACGCATTGTATTTTGTGGATTACATACACCACGCTGGTTATCAATTCTCAGGACCCTGCGTGGGAGCACAGAGAGCTGAAAGTTCATCTTTCTGTTCATCTGAACCGAGGAAGAAGTTTGTACATGCTTAGAAGTCTGACCTGGAATGTTTGTTTCTATCTATTCTGTGCCCAGTAGTCTTGAGTTTTAAAAGTACTGATTAATGTATTTCACAGACAGTCCTCTGAGGGACAACCTAAAGTTATGATCTGAGGGGTGATGAAGCTCTGGTCAGAACACACGGCCTGGAGGAGGCCTCCCATCTGCAAGGGCAATGCAGGAGTCTCATGCCTGGATCAGCTGTGCTTCAGAGCATTTGGTCCAAAGATAGCGCCTCTGTGTCCACAAGCAATGCTCCCCTTGCCCGCCCCCGATACTGACAAGTCACACAGTATCCCATTAGGTTAAATCCTGAGCTTTGTGTTCTCGAAGGAGGGGACAGGGAGTCAGGATTTGCCTAATACCTGCAGGGGAGGTGACTGAGGAGGCGAGGGAAAGACAGAGGCCGGAGGAGGTGCTGCCAGGGGAGAACGTGGATGCCAGCGGGCGGTTCTCTGTGCCAGGGTGGGGAACCCCAAAGTCCAGGCTGCCAATTGGAGAAGAAGTTAACTATTTTGCCTGTGATTAGTTTCAAATACAACAACTCTGTCCTTTTTTTATTTTGGAAATAACTATATGTAATTGAAAAAGTTTTTATGATTTTATCACTTTTATATTTGTATAAATTGAACAGTTGCAAATATATCACTATTTATATATAGTTAGATATAATTGAAGTATAGTTGTTTACAATGTTTTAGTTTCAGCTATACAGCACAATGATTCAGATACATAGATATAGACAGATTCCTTTTCAGGTTCTTTTTCCTTGTAGGTTATTACAGAATTTTGAGGGCACTCCCTGGCAGCCTCTGCACTTTCACTACTGAGGGCCCAGGCGCCCCACCAGGTCAGGGAACAAAGATCCCACAAGCTGCATGATGTAGCCAAAAAATATGCATTGAATAAAGTTATCTGTGCTACTCAGCAGGCCCTTGCCCTCTGTCTGCTTTGTATGTAGCAGTGAGTATCTGTTAACGCCAGCCTCTAATTTATCCGTCTCCCATCAAATACACCAGTTGTTACTTGTTAAACAGAGAAATGGATGCACAGATGTTCGACGCATTGTATTTTGTGGATTACATACACCACGCTGGTTATCAATTCTCAGGACCCTGCGTGGAAGCACAGGGAGCTGAAAGTTCAGAATGACCCCGGCTCCACTCCTGGGGTTCATACCATCATCCTGCACAGAGAGCACATAGTTCCGTGCTTCAAATGCAGTTCAGGCCCCAAGGGGACAAAGGCTAGTCCCCTCCCCCCTGTTTGTGCCCGTCTCATCAAGCAAACTACCGTGTGTGCCTCAGACCTCCATTTCCCCAATGAGACGACCCCCATAGAGGCTTTTTTGGGGGGTGATCCGTGTAAGTGAATTGGGAAGGTGGATGATAGAATACTGAAATTATCTGCAAAGGTCAACTTGCATTTTTAAAGGCATCCATTTTATTTATTTTTTAAAAGCATCATAAAAATGCCCACCGTCAACTGACAATACAGAGTTTCCACAAACCTTCAATTTGTAAAAAATACAGCAGCCACAAAGAGCAATAAAGCAAAGCGCAATAAAATGAAGTCCGCCTGTCTACATTACAGTGCTCTAACTATAGCCACCATGTAGACACACACATTTAAAGCACAGGTTTTTCAACGCGTATGTCTTTATACATGATGCATTCGTGTGGTTCCTCTAAGTCAGCAGTGTTTTTATTGCCACTAGGGCCCTGGCTTTGATTTACCAGAGCACGCTGTCCCCACTTGGATCTACATTATTTGAAGTTCAGCACTTAATCTGAAATTCAGATCTTGAAAGATCTGCCCTGGGTTCCACCTAAAAAATATGAAGACTGGAAAAGTTTCCACTCTGCAGGGACTTAGCTGTGTGTGGTTTCTCCCGGCGACAACCGGCTGCTCCCACACACAGGGGTGGCGCTGTCAGATGCTATCGCCCCCTTTCTCACCAGCCGACCTGGGGAAGAGCATCCAGCATCCTTCACAGTCGCTGAGGAGACCCCAGAAATACAGGAGGCTTTGTGGAAGTTCAGATACTGACACTGACATGCTTCTCTAAAGGGTGTCTTTGCAGGAATGAAACTTGCCTTTCATTGGGTGTATGAAATATTTTAGAAACCCTCCCCATGTTTAGAGGACAGTTCATTTTGTTGCTTTTCAAGGAGCGCTGTTCCTTGTTCAGCTGGAAGCTGGTCCTCATGTGTTCTTTGAATCATCACACGATGAGGGTGACAGAGGATGAGATGGCTGGATGGCATCACTGACACAATGGACATGAGCTTGAGCAAACTCCAGGAGATGGTGGAGGACAGGGAACCTGGCAGGCTGCGGTCCATGGGGTCCTGAAGAGCCAGACACAACTTAGCGACCAAACAAAGCAACATGATGACTGAACTTTGCAAAGGTCCTTCAAGATGGGCTACCTGAGCCAGGTGACAGGTCTATGGTGATGGGGCAAATGGTCCTCGTGGTTCCTGCAGGTCCAGGGATGCGAGCAGGATGAGGGACCTGTGTGTAATGAGTTTGGCTGGATTCTTCAGTTGTGTACCTTTCTGGGGGAGAAAAACAGTGCATTTGCTGGAAAAGTTTGGGCTAAAAAATACAAATGAGGCACATGTGCTTTTTAAAATTTTTTTAATACAACTTTATCTTCCAAGTTTCAAGGCAAGTGTTTGCTTTGCAGCACAGGGATTGGTGGGTGAGGTCTGTGTGCGTTCTTTCCATGTTCCAAAGCTGTGACCTTCATTTCATGTTGTTTTTGGTTGATGTTGATTTGATGAATCGTGTCACTTCTGAATGTGGACTGTTGAGTTTCAAGGTTGAAACTCAGTGTCTTTGAGATCCTAGATGATTCAACCAAGCCCCCATCAATCAGATTTCTAAGTGAAGAAGTCATTATTTGTAGAAAACCTAAGATTCCCTCTCCTTTCTGTACTTTCATGTATTTTAACCTCCACATTTTCTAAAGGAAAATTCAAGAACCAGGCAAAGAAATATTATTGGAGTTTGATACCAAGAACTGCTGAGCGAGCATCAAGGCTCACTCAGGTATCCAATTTGAGTCCTACTCGTGCCATTGGCCAGCTAGGGGATGTAGGAAAGCTACACTCTCCAGGGTCTTTTGTATACTTATTTCATTTTGGTTTTTGGTTGACTCAGGACTTTAGAAGGAAACCCAACCATAGCAGCTAACAACCTTTCAAGTCTGTTGCTGCTTATAAAGCATTCTCAGGGACAATAAGCAGAAACCCACCAGACTTGGAGAAGATGCAATTCATTTTATCTGAAATTTTTACAATACATGTGTTAGGTGCTTTTGGTTTGGAATCTGTGGTGGCTTCATTTTAGGTGGTCTCTAGTGGTGAAGAGAAGTACATGGGGGACTGACAGCTGTGGCGTTCCTGAACAAAGAGGGGCTTTGGATCAGGGCCCCTTTGGATCAGGGGCTAGCGGAGATGCCCCTTTCTGGGTACCAAACAAGCATAGGAAATCAAGGAAAGGATGACCCAGGTTGTGCTACTAGGCTTCATGACTGTCTCCATCGGCCTTCCTTGCTCACCTGCGTGTCCTGGCAGCCCTCTCCCAGAGCCCCTGTTCACAGGTTTGCAGAGACCCCTGTCAGATAGGGTAGAACCAAGACTTTCTGGGCCAATATCCTTTCAGAGAAAACTCAGCTGCCTGCCGGCTCTTCCTGTGCTGTGTTTCTGTGCTGCTTTATTTGAGGTTGCAAGTCCCTGCAAAAGAGAAGCAGATGTTTTTCAAGAATGTTTATGAAACTTCTGTTCTTAAGGTGCATATCACCGGGACCCAAACTTTCCTGCATTTGCAGCTCACTTCGTGAAATTATGTACATGTCCTCTAGAATCTGCTTGGGCAAATCTTTATCCATGGGCATTGGAAACCCCTTGGTTTCTGCATTGAAGCCGTTCCAGTTTTGCCAATGGCCCCACTCCAGTACTCTTGCCTGGAAAATCCCAAGGACGGAGGAGCCTGGTAGGCTGCAGTCCATGGGGTCGCTAAGTGTCGGACACAACTGACTTCACTTCACTTTTCACTTTCATGCATTGGAGAAGGAAATGGCAACCCATTCCAGTGTTCTTGCCTGGAGAATCCCAGAGACGGGGGAGCCTGGTGGGCTGCTGTCTATGGGGTCACACAGAGTCAGACACGACTGAAGTGACTTAGCAGCAGCAGCAGCAGTATCTTCCTACAAATTCTGCAGATCCTTGGGCTGCCTGTCTGATAAGCGGCCCTTGGTCGGGTCTGCTGTTTCTGTGTTTGTGGGATTCTCAAAGCCGCAAGCGTCCTGTGTGTGTCTGTGTGGCGTCCGCAGCTCCTCCCCATGTCTGTCCGTCTCCTTATATCACCGGGCTTGAAGTATGACTTTGTCCGTTGGCCGGGACTTGTGCACGGTCTGTGAGCGCGCTAGAGATGGGCTGATCTTCCTGGACGAGGAAACTCGCTGAATTGTGCGTGTCCCCGGACAGAATCCGGGTCTGGACTTTTGCCAAGGATTAGAGGACAGCGACGGTCCCTCAGAGACTTCAGGTGCCCCTTGAGTTTGGGGGCTTTCATTTTCTCTCTTTAGAAACAGATGTCGCATTCAGAACGGGATCGTTATTCTGATTGAAAAACCATGTTGGAAACTCTGAAAGTACCAGTTCCAAGGCTAACAGCCTGTCTTTTCTTTCAGCATCTGAAGACTCGGGGCTCAGGATGGGGAACCATGCAGGGAAGCGGGACTTCGGTGCCGAGAAGGGCAATAAGGTAAGGAGTGAGCCGGCCCCAATCCCTCAGGTGCTCATGCGCCCTGTGGCCGCCAGCGTTTTCCCCTAAAGCCACTGGCTTGTTACCGTCCTTCCCTGGAAACTTCTGGGGCTGAGAATGCTAGTCCTGCACACAGACCAAGACCCGAATTCCTCGGCCAGGACGCCAGGCCCACTGCGGTCTCACTGTGGCTAGTCGTCCGGTGGCACCTGCCCCCACGTCCCTTTCCGCACTGTTGTTTAGGGTGTTTGGAAGATGCAGGAGAACAAATGGGGAAAAATGCAAGTAAAAACCGTCGGATCCCTCCAGCGACTCAGGATGAATCCTCTGTGGATTTTTAGGCTTGGATTTCCCATTCTCCACCTCATTCCACAGGCATTGGCTTCCCTGTGTGGTGAGGAGCCTCTAGGGATGACCTCTGGGTCCCCAGAGTGGCTGAGCCCCTCAAACCGATGACCCATCACCAGGGCACCTCTGTCCACCGAGGAGTCATTTCAGATCATGAGGAAATAGCCCTGATGTGTGTGTTTCCCCCATCCTTTGCAGGAAGGAAAGGTTAATTCCCCCTTGTCTTTGGTCCTTTAACTCAAGACTAGGGACAGTTCACAGAATGGCATGATGCTGAGGACGGACCCGCATGTGCACAGAAGTGTTTCATAAATGTCCACTGGATTGAGTTATGTCATGTTGCAACCCCCAGCCCTCTTTGTCAAGAATCTGTAGTCAGGTTTCATTTAAGAATAATGAACTTTCTGCCATGGGTGCTTCTCTGACCTATATTTGGACTCACACATTTCTGTATCCACCAAGTGGGTAATTTTCCATAATTTGCTTCCATGCCATTCATGTAAATATATGATTGCATAACTGTTTTTGTTCATATTTTATAAAGTGTTTCAAACACTTGAGAGAAAACATTGCTTTATCTAAAACAATGTCATGGCGTTTCTTTCCTAATGATTTCAGGCCCAAGGCAACTAGAAGGGGTTTACGTTTCTGCAGTGCTGTTGGTTTGGAATTCTCCCCTCCCCTCCCTGTTGAGGGGAGGACCCGTGTTCTCAGTGTGTAAAAGGTCCGAGTGGATACTGACTGGGGACTCCTGGTGTTTCGTGTAACTCACGCGAGAACTGCCTTACTGATGATAGCGGTGACTCTGAGTGCCTTACTGAAGATAGCGGTGACTGAATGTTCAGTTACTGTGAAGACGGACGGGTCTGGGCGGTTGTCTGCCCCAGGAGCACAGAGGCCCCACTGAGAGTGAAAGTGGAAAAGCATCTCTTCTCAAGAGAGCCCCATTCTGTTAACACCTGGTATTTTAAGGTCAAAGCAACTGATTTGCAAGTCTGCTTCTAAAAACCTCAGTGGCTTGCAGTTTCTTTCCTATTGTTGGACATTGTAAAACACCAAAACATCCTTCTCATTGATTTAATTTTTACCAAAGTCAGATTTCTGACCAACAGGGGAGAGCCCATACTTAGGCTTTTGTTATCTGAAAGCTAAATTTTAACATTCTGATAATTTTTTTAAAAATGGTCGTTTTAGACCCATGGCTTCTACGGGACATTGTTGCATGGAACAGCCTTCTGCTTTGCTGTTGTTCAGTCGCTCAGTCGGGTTGGACTCTTTGTGACCCCATGGACTGCAGCACACCAGGCTTCCCTGTCCTTCACCATCTTCCAGAGCTTGCTCAAACTCATGCCCATTGAGTCGGTGATGCCATCCAACCATCTCATCCTCTGCCGTCCCCTTCTCCTCCTGCCCTCAATCTTTCCCAGCGTCAGGGTCTTTTCAAATGAGTCATCTCTTCACATCAGGTGGCCAAAGTATTGGAGTTTCAGCTTCAGCATCAGTCCTTCCAATGAACACCCAGGACTGCTCTCCTTTAGGATGGACTGGCTGGATCTCCTTGCTGTCCAAGGGACTCTAAGAGTCTTCTCCAACACCACAGTTCGAAAGCATCAACTCTTTGATGCTCAGCTTTCTTTATAGTCCAACTCTCACATCTGTACATGACTCTTCTTTTAATTTTTTGTAACTTGATGGAAAATGCCTGAGGCCTTTTAGGGGGAATGGTCTGTGGTGTTACTTAGCATTTCAGCTTAGAACAGAAAAGATCACACGCGCTCATGCCCTGCTGTCTACCGTCCTGCATGTTTCTGCAGTCATTCTAGGAGGCCTTCTTTTCACTTACGAGACAGTGGACGGGTGAGAGCTTGTCCTGGGAGCAGTTGTTGACCCATCAACAGGCAGGGGCTGCAGGGAGAGTCAGCCCGTGCATCCTCCCAGCTCTGGCTTCTTTGCCGACCCCTCTCCAGCCCGGGGAGCCCCTCTCCCCGCCGGCACACCGCCACCATCAGCTCCGCATCCACAGGCTCCCGTGGGCTGCCTTTGTGGCCCACAGGCCTCTGCTGGGCGCGAGAGGCAGGGGCTCTGTATGGCGACCCCTTCCATATCAGGCACCCACTGCCACCCCCGGGAGTTCCCTGCCAGGAGCACGCGACCTCTACCCCCAGGCTCCTCCCCGTGACACCCCACTCTTGGCTCACTGGCTCCTCTCTCCTGATGAAGCTGCACCAGGATGCAGGGAGGAGCTCTTGAGGGAAGGGGCTCCGGCCTTTCTCTCCCTATTCCAGCCTCGTGTGTCCGCGTGTGGCAGGCTCCCCTCTGGCAGCAAGGCGGCTGTGAGTGCCCTCCTGGCCCGTCAGGAGCAGAGTGAGGCTGGTGGGGGGAGACCTGTCCTCCAGAGGCACCAGAGGCCTTCAGTCAGGAAGGCCACCTGCTCACCTTGGAGTCCTTGTTTTCTTGCGTGTCCTGGGGGACTTGGTTTCCAGAAAGCTCCCCTCGCTAACTCACCGGCTCTTTCTGGGGCAGAGAGTATTTACGAGGTCGTTTGGCAGAACTGGGGAAGCACTCAGCCGGATGACCTGTCCCTGGGGACACACAGTTCTCAGTGGCCCTGCCTGCAGAGACTCAAGGAGGAAAAACCGGTTCCTCAAGCTAAAAATAGCACCGCCTACCCTTTGGGAAGGCTGTGCCGGGCAGCCCAGGGCTCGGGCGCAGGTGGACGCGACTCCGGGCCCCTCTGGGCCCTGGGGAATGGGCACGATCAGAGCCAGCCTGCTTGACCCTCGGCAGAGCCCACCGGTGCTCAGGTCCAGGCCGGTCCCTGAGGCTGCTCTGCCGTCTCGTCTAGGGTCGCTCTGACCGCAGGCAGTCTCTCCCTGGTGGGTCTTAAGATTTGTTTAACTTTCTTTTTTGAACATCAGCCCCAGTCCACGTGGGGATCAACTTGAAGAAGGAGCTCTAAAATCTCATTATGTCTTTTCTCTCGTATGAAACTAGTGAGGCTGTTCGCTAGTTTACAACATTGTTGTTCTCCAGTCGCTAAGTTGTATCCAACTCTTGTGACCCCATGGAATGCAGCCTGCCAGGCTCCTCTGTCCATGGGATTTCCCAGGCAAGAATACTGCAGTGCCTTGCCATTTCCTCCTCCAGGGGATCTTCCCAACCCAGAGATCAAACCTGAGTCTCCTGAATTGGCCGGTGGGTTCTTTACCCCTGAGCCGCCAGGGAGGCCCAGTTAGAAGCATCACAACCAGGAAACGTGAGAAGTGAAGAGCACTTTCTCTTGGCATTCCCACATATTTTCCAGAATGATGAAATCAAGCGTTCATCCATTCCAACTCCGGAAAACCTTACATTAATAATTTTGAAAGCCTGCTCTTCACCTGTGGGACTTCCTTACTATTCCTGGCAGTGGTATCTGGCCCACAAAAGTTCCCCAAAGGTGTCCGGCCATGTTTCTGGATTTTTCCATTTAATCAACTTAAGAAAAAAGATACCATGCTGAGAAACAAGGTCAAGAGCAATTGCAGAATTCAGATGCCTGTCGGAATTTTACAGCAGGGAGTAACTGGTTAGTCTGTTTTGTGTTTCCAATTAAACTGATTAGCTCTTTGAGCTATTCCTCCAAGCCCAGAGCGTGCTGGCCACCCCTCCAGGGATAATCATAGCCCTGGGGAAGCCTTTCAGTATTTAATCATCAAACCCCACTGTCTGATGAGCCCTTGGGATGCTGTGCCAGCGACACTCTGAGAAGTGAGAGGTGGAGTTTGCAAATACAGACAGAAGCACCAAGTAGCTCAGCCCTCCCCACCAGGGCGGAGATGAAAATGTAAATTTGCCAAGAAAATAACTTTCCTGCAAACCTGCGACATCCCCACTGTGGGACAGGCTTCTCCCCCCGGGGGTTTGTGCCTCAGCGTATTCCTCTACAGAACCGCGACCCAGTATCATCTTGCCCCAAGTGTGGGGTGCCCACAGCGGTCTCTCTGATGCAGGAGGCCCCGTACTTGCCACCCCAGCCTCCAGAGGAAGAAGCTTTCTATTGAAGCCGTCACTTGCTGCTGGGTCCCCGCTGTCCTTTCTCCACCCACACGGAAGCTGAGTCCTGAGGCTCCGCTCGCAGATGTGTGTGTCCTTGCCCCTCCGGGTGCTGCTCTTGGGGGGATCCAGTGCGCCCCCCGCCCACACTGCCAGCTCCAGGCCAGCACTGTTCACCTGAAGGTCCCAGCCCCGGGGCAGGGTATCGTCCCCACCGTCTGCCCTGAGGACAGCGGAAGTGGGGCCCTTAAACCCCAAAGCCAGGGTATTTTCTCCCCATGTCAGGCTTCCTCCTGCGGTTCCTCCTGAACCAACCACTGTCGCCATGACTACCGCACAGCACAGGAAGCAGGTTTGCTAAGAGACTGTCCCATCGGGTCGAGTCGCCCAGACCCACATGACGGGGCTGCCGTGCCTCCGAGCAGGGAGTCATTGCGGTGTGTTGGCAACTGTCAGACCCATATTCGGGTAATTCCATTGTCTTAGGTGAGAATTGAATAATTATTTTTGGAAAACTCGAGTAGTTACTAAGCTAAATAAGATATGTTTTAAATTTTAGAGGGCAGAAAAATAGAAAGTATTTCCCTGAAGACACTTACCAATGTAGTCTGATACTCAGATATGCGGAAACACCTAGTCAGCGTCTAATAAAGCCCTAGATTGTGAGATGCAGGCACAGTTGCACTCGGATCTGTCTGCACTGGTCCCAGAGTCCTCCGTCTGCCTGCCTCCACCCATCTCCGTTGGTGTGCCCATCTGTGTGACACACACACATGCACCTATCAGGAATCCCCCTTCACCGCAACGGTGGGGCATTAAACTACCTTCCAGGCTCCCCTAGGGGCTCACATGGTTAGGAATCTGCCAGCAATGTGGGAGACCCAGGTTCGATCTCGGGATTGGAAGGATCCCCTGGAGAAGAGAATGGCTACCCACTCCAGTATTCCTGCCTGGAGAATCCCATGGACAGAGGAGCCTGCCGGGCTACAGTCCGTGGGGTTGCAAAGAGTCAGACACGACTGGGCACCCACACTTCACTTCACAAACCACCTCCCGGTGGGCAGACGGCACGCAGTCCAGTAGCTGCCTTGCGTCGGCTCCTCGCCATGCAGATCTGCAGGGGCTGCTGCCCTGTGCCCCAGCCACCCGGTGGGCAGTCACATGACACACATGGCTGAGAAGCACGTGGTACAACCCAAGAACCCAATCTTTAATGTTACTGATTTTGAAAGGACTTAGATTTTAAGATCCGCATGTCTCAAGGGGCAGTGTGGTCCCACCGTGCTTGACGCGCCTTCCCTTGGTTCCAGCGTCCCCAGAACCTGGCAGACTCACATCAGCTCCTTCTTGTCAACGACAAACACCGGGGCCTCTCTCAAAGTCATACGATTTCGTACAGCAGTGAATATAGAGTTTAGAAGGTAAAGTCCTCTGAAAACACACCCTCATAAGTACCAGCAGCTGCAGAGGTCAGCGCCGTGAGCTCCAGCCTAGGACCTCGGCCGTGAGGTCCCCCATTCCCACCCAAGGGGGCCACCTGCTGCAGGACTGGGAGACGTACATGGCAAACAGCACCCATGCGTTTCCGGCACTTCCTGTAGAAGCCTGCCCGCCTCACTTGCTTGGTGCTAGAACTTCAGTGAGCTCTTGAAAAGAGAAATAAAATCATGTAGAAAATCTTCAGTGAGCTCTTGAAAAGAGAAATAAAATCATGTAGAAAATGCGCCCTTTCAAGGAGGCCTTCCAAAATCTGTGAGTGATCAATAGTCTCTGATTCGAGTCGTGGAGAAATCAGCATGGGATCTGTATCTGATTTGAGGAGGAACCACAGAAGTGTAAAATGAAAGACCTCGTCCAGGCTGAGCTTGTGAAATCGGCACTGAAGGACCCAGGGCCGCCTCTGAAGGGGGTGCAGTCTCCCAGCCATCCTCTGGGCCCCGAGGGATGGCAGTGTCCCCAGGGAGGGTGAGGAACATCACCCTGCATTTGAGAAGCAGCCCTTCTCAGCAGCAGGGGAGTGCAGCCTTGCTGAGACTTCCTGAGCTCTCCTTCACAGCCGGCCTGGACGTGCGGGGTCAGCACCCGCCTGCGCTCCAAGGGGACTGAAGACAGTCTGTCGTCGCAGTCTTGGGTGCTGAGCACGAGCCTACGCTTGATTCTGATTTGTAAGGACTGTGAGGGGGCATTTTGTTGCCTCTGAAAAGCTCAGAACACGTACACCTTTGTCAGCCGGGCGGCCATGGGCCTCACAAACAGACCTGAGTGAGGTGTGAGACACGGGTGTCATTAGTGAGCAAACCGCCCCCTCAACAGCCCTCATAAAAATAATGAGGCAGTGAGGAAGTGGTGCCCCGGGGAGCATAAAGCCGCAGAGGCAGCTCAGCAGCCCTGACTCATGACCCCACCTGGCTACGCGCCACCCGTGCTCGGCCCCAGGCCAGCCCCGCCCCTCCCAGGATGGCCTGGTGGACCCCTGCCCAGGGGCCCTCCCTTCAGTTCAGTTCAGTCAGTTCAGTCACTCAGTCATGTCTGACTCTTTGCTACCCCATGAATTACAGCATGCCAGGCCTCCCTGTCCATCACCAACTCCCAGAGTTTACTGAAACTCACGTCCATTGAGTCCGTGATGCCATCCAGCCATCTCATCCTCGGTCATCCCCTTCTCCTCCTGTCCCCAATCCCTCCCAGCATCAGAGTCTTTTCCAATGAGTCAACTCTTCGCATGAGGTGGCCAAAGTACTGGAGTTTCAGCTTCAGCATCAGTCCTTCCAATGAACACCCAGGACTGATCTCCTTCAGAATGGACTGGTTGGATCTCCTTGCAGTCCAAGGGACTCTCAAGAGTCTTCTCCAACACCACAGTTCAAAAGCATCAATTCTTTGGCACTCAGCCTTCTTCACGGTCCAACTCTCGCATCCATACATGACCACTGGAAAAACCATAGCCTTGACTAGATGGACCTTTGCTGACAAAGTAATGTCTCTGCTCACCTGCTAAGCATGGGCCCTGAGGGGACCTGAGGCCCCCAGCTGAGGGTTTAGGGCTTGAAACCCCAGGGGCGTGGAGTCCCTGCAGTACACATCTTTTGTGTCCTGTCACCCTACCATAGGGCTTATTGGGGTTGAGCAAACTTAGTTTTTATCAGAAACCATGAACAAATTTGCAATGAGTTGACTTTGGGCCGCAAGAGTCCTTCAGTAGAAGTGACACATTGTCAGACATTTCTGAGATGGATCATAGATTCTGTATTGCATCTCTTCCACTTTGCCCTGCCCTCAACACACACACACACACACACACACACACACGGAAACAAAGAAACTGGGAAACTATTTTAAAGAAAAGCGACACATTGAACACCAGTCATTAACTATAAACAATGTGACAATAAACTTGTCCTCTGGATGAAACTACAGCAGAGCAGCCACCCCCGAATGGCTCTCGGATGTTCAGCCCCGCCCCTCCCACCCGCCATCAGCCTTCTCTCCTCACAGTCATGATCTTGGGCCCCCAGCAGCTGATCACACAGGGTCAGGAGCCCGGTGACCTATGACCTATTTATCATCTTGTTTTCAGCTGGTCTCACAGGCGTTCCTTCCGCATTCCTTCCCTCCCTGTCCCAGCCCCTGACTCCCGTGTTCCTGCATCTGTGACGCTGAACCATTTCTGAGAGCTGACGGGACAGGGCGAGGAGGCCAGAGACGTTGGCCCGTCATCAGACACGCAGCACAGAACAAGCTGAGGCAATGCTGACTTCAGTGAATAGTTTGTTTTCTTTTAAGTTGGGAAAGTATTTGAGCTCAGGATGGATACACTTGACCTGAAAATCGTGTTGAGGTTCAGTTTGGGGTTTGCAATGGATTGAGAACATAGTTGCAAGCATGGCCCTGCAGATAAGATTCCATGAATTGTTAGTGACTTGAATTCAAGCATGAAGAGGGTGGAAGAGTTAGATTTCCCAGGAATGGACAGTGTGCTGAGCACCTTCCTTTAGGGAGTCCGGGTGGACCGGCTGGGGAGAGGGCGTGGGTGGTACATGTTCTTAATCCCCAGTCTCTTTTGGGCTCGCCACTTGGGGTGCCCACGGGCAGTCCCGAGCTGCTTTTCTGACCCTCTGCCAGGTAATTTCAGAAAGGCCACCGTGTTATTTTATCTTTGAGGACAAGTTTATTTCCAACTCTGACACTGAAAAGTGTGTCCCTTCGTATGAAAAACTCTGCACTTGCTTGGTTATTAAGGAAAAGCTTTGTAAAAAATTAATCAAACACTCTTACAATGTTTTAAATGAAACAAAACCTAAAAATCTAGATTTCAAAGTGATGCTTCCTGTCCTTTTCACTCATGACTAAAGCAACGTGGCTTTAAAGTTTAAATTTGAGAGATTTTTAGAGACCGGAATACATTAGTGAAAATTTATCTTTCTGTGTGTGTGTGTGAGACTGGGGGACATTTTCTCGTCCACCAGCCTCCAGACTGCAAAATACCCATCGGCAGCTGTGTGGACATCTTCTCAGGCTCAGCCCGAGCTCTGCACTCGGACG
Source organism: Aepyceros melampus (assembly GCA_006408695.1). NCBI lineage: Eukaryota > Metazoa > Chordata > Mammalia > Artiodactyla > Bovidae > Aepyceros > Aepyceros melampus. Next base: position 52,266 of record SJXQ01004680.1, read on the forward strand.
AATCTAACACACGATGGTGCTAATTGAGATTTGATATGCACATTAATTTAATTGTCATATGATTGAACAGAAGTGTAGATAAGCTTCATTATTGTTTCCATGACTTTTGATACTTGAAAAACAAAGTCTCTTATTTACTATGTCCTAAATTATACTGTTACACATGTCATATGTAACCAAATGTAAGTTGTGTCATATGTAACCAAATGTAAGAGTGAATAAATAAGGCAAGTTGTTAATACCTCGAATTCTTCTTGGAGAGTGAGGGTGGCTGCAGCCCGGGCTATTCACAGACATGTATGTGTTCACACTTGACCTTCTCCGAGCTGCACTAAGTCACAAAAAACCAGCGTCTCAGAATTTAAAAATAAAATGTTTTTGAGTGTGTTGGTGGGACAATGCCTCTTTTGGACGCAGTCTGCAGAGTGTCACTGCCGGCACACTGGGGGCCTGGCCCCCACCCCCCGTCCCCACTACCTGCACCCACTGCTCCGCCTGCCCTCCGCCCTTGCTGCGGACCCCCTCTTCCAGCTGCTCATTGTGTGCCGCTCAAGCTGGTGTCCACCCACACCCTGGGCCCATTCTCTTCCCTGGCTGGCTCCCTTCCACCCTGCGATGTACACCTTGTGGGAACGAAGACCGACCCGCCTGTGCCTGCACCTCCCGAGCCCCTGGGCACCATCACGGCCAGCAAGTCAGTGGCGCTTCACCCCAGGGTCGGCATGGGTGCGGTCTGGTCAGTGGGAGGCATCCAAGCTGACCTCGGTAGTGAACTTCAAACCCTGCGGGGGCCCTTACTTTTGCTGGAAATACCTGTGTGTGCATTTGCAGAGTGTCAGGCACATACTCTAGACGGAGCAAGAAATCGATCCCAGTGTCTTGGTGATCGACATTCGTCACCTGTGTGTATCAAGTTCTTGAGAGGTGCTTGGTTTCTTAATCAAGTTCGGGTGACTCATCTTGCTCTTGATCGGGTGGAAACCAGCTTCGGCCTGACTGTTCCTCTGATTCCTGGAGCGAGTCTGAGCAGGTTCTCTGTTTCGAGGATCCGCCTGGATGATCGTGCATACGGAACTCAGCTAGGAAGAAAAGTGGCAGAGGCAAGTGGCAATTCCACTTTGCAAAACAAGTGTGTTCCTTTTGAGCAAGGGAACCAGAAAGCAGGCACAATCCAGGTTGTCTGTGAAATCTCTCTTTCTTTTATTTCTCAATCTTATTGCATTAACAGGCACATTAAAGCCTGATTTTTACTTATGAAGATTTTATTTCTGCCTTTACTAAAATGTGGGAAAAAAAAAAACAGAAAATGCATATAGTAAAATCAGTAGTGATGAAGTCAAGCAGTGACTGTACCAGCTGAGGGTTGGATTCTGTTACAGTCACGACATGTATGGACTATTTCATGCTCAGGATAATCCAGGAGCTACATGGTGTCACTTATGCCCATTTTGTGTGGAAGGAGGAAACAGAGGAGGCAGAGGTGAGGCTTATATTCAGAAAAATGATTGGAACCCGGTACATCAGCATGTTTGTCCTTTAAGCAAAGACACGTCTTCCAATACTAGTCTTCTGCGCTTCATCCTGTCTGCATCAAGAAGCAGTTGAATACCCACGTGCAGGCTCAGAGCAACAAGTTCAAGGACAGTAGGTAGGAGAGGTTTTCATTCTACAAAACTAAAGGACGTGAATTCACCTTCAGATGAAGAAAGTCAGAACTTTCCATTACCTTATTCTGTTTCCAATTAACGTAGAATATCCGTTTGAGCTAAATGAATGTCCTTCTGTGAGTTAGCTTTAAGTGCATTTTAATTAAACTTCCCAGTCACCCAACCATTAAACTCTTTTAGTAAAAGAGCTGCACTAAAACCCACCTCCCTCTCCCCCAACCCCATGCCCTTCCTGTGTCGGCATCCTTCTTATTCTACTTAACCAGCTGATAGAGCAGTGACTTACAGAAATAAATAGCAGGATATTTGCATTCCTAAAATAGATGTTAGAATGTCCAGTTACATAACAGACCTCAATAGACAGTTTTACTGTGACACTCGTTAAGATTTATGTTGCTCTGACTTCTGAAAGTCGGTGATGAAATAAAGTCCTGAGCTCCTTTCTTTGCATGGCTTATTTACAGAACACTGCAATCATAATTATGCTACTAAATGGTCTTCCAGAGAGGATGGCTTTAAAAGTAAGTAGTAACAGGATCATTTCCTAATCCAAGATAATAGGGCCGCAAGTGCCTCAGACGTGCAGTGCTGAATTCCTTTCAGTGATGCTGCAGCGTTTTGATTAAACTACCCGCAAAGCATCTATGCTTTCTAAAACATCTCTATTGAGATGCGATGTGCATGCCACACAATTCACCTGTATAATCTGTACAATTCAGTGATATGTTTTAGTTTAGTGATGGATGCGTGGGACTCTCACAGCAGTTGATTTTAGAACCTGTTCATCACCTCAGAAAAGAATTGTACCCTTCAGATGTCACTCACCCCCTCAGCCTCTCGGCCCCTAGCCGTATGTGACCACTGCTTCTAGATTTCTCTACTCTGGACATTTTGTCTAAATGTCTGAATGTAACCATTTAATATGTGGTCTTTTCTCTCTGGCTTCTTTAGGCAGTATGATATTTTCAGTGGTCGTCCATATTGTAGCCTGTGTCATCCTTTTTAAGGTCAAATAGTGACTGATTGGAAAAGACTCTGATGCTGGGAGGGATTGGGGGCAGGAGGAGAAGGGGACGACAGAGGATGAGATGGCTGGATGGCATCACTGACTCGATAGGCGTGAGTCTGAGTGAACTCCGGGAGCTGGTGATGGACAGGGAGGCCTGGCGTGCTGCGATTCATGGGGTCGCAAAGAGTTGGACACGACTGAGCGACTGAACTGAACTGAATATCTTTTGTATGGATATTTCACATTTTGTGTATCCATTCATCCACTGATGGACGGTTGGGTTGTTTCCACATTTTGGCTACTATAATTAACAACCACTAAAAACAAAAACTCACAAGTTTTATTGTGGACATATGTTTTCATTTTTCTCATATAGCTTCTTAACTTTTAAAAATCCTAGATTTTTCATATACTCATATTATCAAAAATTCTTCTTATGTTTTCCAGACAAATCTAGAAAAGGGGCCCTAGATTTGAAGTCTCATCTCATTGAGAGTCATAAGGTCAGCATTCTTTTCCTCTGGAGTCCACAGCATTGAGTAGGAAGCATTTTTGGTGCCTTTAGTCATAAATCTATTCAAGTTAATCACTCCAGCCATCCCCGCACCCCCACCCTCCAGCCCCAGGCCACCACTAATGTACTTTCAGTCTCTATAGATTTGTCTGTTCTGGACATTTCTTATGTATATAATCATACAACACGTGTGTGTCTCTCTGTCATTTCTTTCACTGACATAATGTTTCCAAGGCTCATCTGTGTTGTAGCACATGTTGAAAGGTTGTTGTTGAATCACGCGAAGACACCAGGATTCTTGGCCCCCGGAGGAAAAGAATTCAATCCGGGGCCAGAGACAAGGCTTGATCGCTCAGAGCTTTTGTGTAATAAAGTTTGATTAAAGTATAAAGGAGACAGAGAAAGCTTCTGACATAGGAATCAGAAGGGGCAGAAAGAGTACCCCCCTCTAGTTTTCAGCTGGATGTAATATAGTCACTAGCAGTCTGTTAATGAAAGAAAGGAATGTCTTTTTTTTTTTTTTTAAAGGAATGTCTTAAAACTCAGAATGGCACCAGGCCCCTCACCCATAAGATGCATTTTGGGATAATCTTAGCACCAAATGGTTCATCCTAGGCCATAAAATGATTAACCTGAATCTTGAAGAAAGGCAGATCACCATACAAATAGTTTCATTTACATAGATTAGAGGAACAATATCTGAGTATAACATACTGGTTTGTCAAGTGGGTTCTGAGCCAAAAGGTGGAACCAGTTTGAAGACAGAGTTTGGGGTAAATGCATAGTACATTAGCATAGCTTAAGACAAACATTTCCATAAGAGAAATGCATTGGTTATCTCAAGGTCTGAGAATAGTTAACTTCAGGTGAAACCAGGTGTCATTATGGCAACAGATTTTTTTAAGAGAAACCTTTTAAATTTATATAGAGAAGGAAAACATATTGCTAGTTTGTTTCCTCCTGCCACTTAAGAGAGAGAAAAATGTCTGACACTTGCAAGCTATTTCCTCCGTTTAGAGACCCCTGGCCTTCCTGCCTGTTACCCTCTCAATGTCAGTACGTCATCTCTTTGTATTACTGAATAATACTCCACTGTAGGAAAATGCCATGTTTTACTTATCCATTCATTGGTTGGTGAACATTTGGGTTGTTCCCACCTGTTGGGATTGTGAATCGTGATGCTGTGAACGTGTATGTGTGTGTTTGCACGGACATATGTTTTCACTTCTCCTGGGTGTATACAGAGGACGCACGTGCTGAGTCAGATAAGTGACGCTGCTTCTGAGGGGCCAGCCAACTCTCCCACAGCGGCTGCACCATTTTATTACCAGAGTAAGCAGTTTTCATTTTTCTTCCTAGTCTTTACTGTGATCCCGTAAGCTTTCAGTGTTCTGCTGGTATCTTCTGTTACTTGTCCAAATCCAGCCAAGAGCAAGAATAAGACTATGATCCTTGTTTATTTTAAGAAATAACCAGAAATGCTGAGTAATTAGTGCAGAGTAATCAGAAGTATTTTATATACTTCTTAATAATTTACAAACAATATACAGTTAGACATCCATACTCACAGGCACACACGCACTCAGACACACACACGTATACAAACACACACATGATTTTTTCTGGTGCTTGTACTTTAGTACTTTAATGGTTTCAAACAAAGTTTATCACCAGACTTAAGTAACAGGAACATGTGGTGGTGGTTTAGTCGCCAAGTCATGTCTGACTCTTTCCACCCCATGAACTATAGCCCGCCAGGCTCCTCTGTTCATGGGATTCTCCAGGTGGGAATGCTGGAGTGGGTGGCCATTTCGTTCTCCAAGGGATCTTCCCAACCCAGGGATCAAACCCCAATTTCCTGCATTGCAGGTGGATTCTTTACTGACTGAGCCCCCAGCCCCCAGCCAGAAGGAACACACAGGACTTTTTCACCCACAGAAAATACCCGTAGATTCAATCCTCCCCGCCTCGCTCTGGTCCCTGGAGCACCCACACCGCCCTGGCTGACTGGTCGTTGGTTTCCTTGCTTCCCTTGCCCTCTCTGCTGGCAGCTGAGGTCTCTGAGAAGTGACTGAGGGCAGATGATGGGAACTGAAGCTCAACATGCACACAGCCAGCTCTACAGGGCCTCGATTTATTCTGAGTGTGAAAGGAGTGACTTGCTTCTTGAATCAGAGAGAGAGAGAGTTTCCCTTAGAGAGAGTCCTCAATTTTCCTTAAAAACAGTGTTTCTGGAGCTTGGGCCTACCTCTGGAGCCTGGGCCTGCCTGGATAGCATGCTGGCTTCTGCCCCAGGTGCCCGCCCGACCCCCTCCACAGGTCGCTGCTCCACGGGCTCCTCTCTCCACCAGCAGAGCGCCTTCCTGGGAGGATCCTGGGCGGGGAGTGTCCTGAGTGACCCCAGTGGCCAAGCCTGCACCAGCTCCTGGGAGCCAGAGGCAGCTCAGGGGTGTCAGAGGGCAACCACCCTGAAGAGGGGTGACATTCCAGCTCAGGGATGCGAGTCAGCCCCTCAGGATTCCCACCTGGGAATCTGGGACATTCTGCCTTCTTTGACCCTGGAGCTGCGTCCACCCTCTGCTTGAGGCCCCGGCTCGACATCCAGGGAGAAAAGAGTGGGAAGGAGGCTCGTGTCAGAAAGCACATGTGAAATCAGTGACCCCAGCAGAAGACAGCGTGCAAAGACGCTCCCTTGTTGCCGTCACTCTTTCTGTCTCTGGGAATTATCGCCCCAATGTTGTGGGAAGTCTTCTCTACCTTTCCTGTGATGAAACAATAATATTTTAAAAAGTCCTCAGTTCACAGGAATTTCCGAATCACACAGCTAGAAACCTCTGCATCATGATGCTCCTTCCACACTCGAGCAAATGAAGTAGAGGGAACTTCAGTTGTTTTCCAAAGTTACCCATCTTGGGGGTGAGGGGGCTGGATTCACGTACAAGAAATGGTGCACAGAGACTGGTTCTTAGCTTTTGTGCAAATCATGATTTGGTGCAATCAAGACCTGACTCATTGGAAAAGACCTCGATGCTAGGAAAGACAAGGCAATAGAAGGAGTGGGCGGTGGAGGGTAAGGCGGTTGGATGGCATCACTGACTCAGTGAACAGGAATTTGAGCAAGCTCTGGGAGATAGTGGAGGACAGCGGAGCCTGGTGTGCTGCAGTCTATGAGGTCAGAAGGAGTCAGACACGGCTTAGTGACCAAACAGTAAGAACAACACCCCCTCCACAATGACTAAGGTCAAAGATGCGTGTGGCACCCTGAGATTTCTCTGATGAGGGTGATAATGCTGGATGGTGACTGGTACCCAGAGCTCTGTGGTCCAACCAGGCTGTGTTGTGTCAAGCAAGCCCTAGAGGCTGAAACGTGGATGCGGAGTGTGGCGAATGTGCCGCTGCTGAACCTGTAATGAAATCTCTGCTGGGTTTCTTCTTTCTGTTTAAGACGATGACATCAGTCAAGCCTAAGATACGGAGGGAGCATCATGGGAGGGGGAGGGGTGAGTGACCAGTGAACTTACCTGGCTCAACATCCGAGGAACTGAGTGTGGTGGATCACGCCGTGCGTTTTTCCTAGAGTATCTCAGAAAAAGTAAGCGTGATGCTCACTCAGCAAGCTGGCTCACCCAACCCGGGACCAGTGTAAATGGGGCTGATCTGATAGGGACTGGCTGGGTGGTTTTCTGGTTTCCTTTTTGAATTTTGTCTACAACCTGGGAGCTCCCCCACGGAGGCCCACGCCTTCACACTCCTCACATCCTCGGCTCCTGCGACAAGGTCCTCATTGGAACTGATGAGTGAATGGGAAGAGAATTGAGGAAATAAAACCAGATAAGACTTCCCCTGCATCTAAACCCATGATGTTCACTCAAGTGTCATGGCAGTTCAGGAAATGTCTTTTTTTAAGGTACTGCACACTTCTCAAAACCATTTCTCACTTCTTTTTTTTTTTAAGCAATCTGTAGTGGACCATGTCTTCAAGTCTAACATTTACCTGGTTTTGCAGTTTAGAATGTCACTTTTTAAATGTCTCAACACCTTTCCTCTCCTGATATGTTTTCTAGTTTGAATCAGAACTTTTATATACTTTTTAACTTCTAAAAAATGTGCCTGCAGTGGGTTTTTTTTTACCCCTCCCCCAGAGCTTTCTTGTTATTTGTCAGAAGTTTCCATAATGATCAGCAACTTATCCTCTGGGTCATTCCTCCTAAAATTGTGACCCTGAGACTGTCAGTCTTATAAAAAGGCTGGGCTGACACAAGGCAGCTTTTCCTCCATAATTGTGTGTGTGTGTGTCAGTAGCTGTACCAAGTAGAAGAAAATCTCTAAAAATGACAGCTACACCTGAGAGGATGGGGTCTGTTGCCAGGGAATTGGACATGATGGTTAGCAAGCACAGCAAACTGCTTCAATTGCGATGAACATTGTGCCAGCGTTGTTGAATAATGAATCTCCTTGATGATTATGGGAGTTTTGCTTGTTGTATTTTCCCCTAAATTTCACAGGGGAAAGTAAGTGGATTCTTACACTGTTAGGTGATGGAAGGGAAAACTGCCACAAATATTACAAAGAAGTCCTAATGCTTGAAACACACTCAGAGATTTACAGTCACGGACACAATTTAAGAATCAGGATGCACTGGGACAAGGACACTCGGGGTCTCCATGTCCTGGGCCTGACCCTGTTATAGGCTGAGCCCTTTATCACATTTTATAACTTACAGGAAGCTCTTCTTTATCATGAAAATTTCCTTCCATTTGAGACACATCACCTTTATTTTCTTTGTGTCACTTGCAGACATTTTGCTTATTGAAAATGTGTTCTTTATAGGGATGCTTTCTATACTCATGAAGAGCAACAGTATCAGGTCTAGGAAACAAGTTCTTTCCTTTAGACAGAAATTAGTCAGTAAATTTCCCAGGGCAGCATGTACTTTCCACACGCCCTCCTGCTCCATGGTGTGGGGGAGAGATGTTTACTCAAGTAGAGAGTTGGTACAGAGAAGGGAGAAGGTGGGGGCAGAGGGGGAGGTGCTTCCATGGTCCTGCCTGTATCACTGCTGGGGGCTGCACCTGTGGGTGCTCTGATGGAAGGGCACCCTATTACGACAGCCCAGAGCCTGCGTGAGGCATGGTGTGAGACATGAAGCATCTCTTCACCACGATGCCACTCCAGCCTCACCCATGGATGTGAGGAAGCTGTGTGACCATATCATAAACCTCCATTCACTGAAAGCACAATGATTTGCTTGAAATATGAAGCTTTTCCTTTGAACCATCATCCTTGACCCTCAGCACTGAGTTTTACCGAGAAGGAAAACACTGTCCATTCTAGTTAGAAGATGTCATTGATTTTGCAGGAGCATCCTGGTTTTAAAACATGGGGGAAAATATCCACAATGATTTACAGTAACAGCTAAATTGTATTTAATTAACCACTTCTCCAATAAAGCTTATTATTTTGTAGTTCATGAAGGATATGATATTGATGGGTTTCACAGGTGGCGCTAGTGGTAAAGAACCCACCAGCCAATGCAGGAGAGATCTGGGTTCCAACCCGGGTGGGGAAGATCCCCTGGAGGAGAAATGGCAACCCACCCCAGTGTTCTTGCCTGGAGGATCCCATGGACAGAGGAGCCTGGTGGGCTACAGTCCATAGGGTCGCAAAGGGGTGGACATGACTGAGATGACTTAGCACAGCACAGCACCTGATATTCGTACCAGCATAGAAGGGAGATGTGAAACCAACACAGATAACAAGAATTTCTAGCTGATGAAAGAATCTATCACAAAATTCTTTCCATTCCAGGTTTTACTCTTGCACAGTCGGACACGACTGAAGTGACTTAGCAGCAGCAGCAGCAAAAATAAATAGGTAGATAAGAAAAATACATACTACGTTACCTTTGGCTCCCTCTACTAAAACAGAACTTAGCCATTTAAAACTAGTTTTCAGTTCAGTTCAGTCGCTCAGTCGTGTCCAACTCTTTGTGACCCCATGGACTGCTGCACACTAGGCTTCCCTGTCCATCACCAACTCCCAGAGCTTGCTCAAACTCATGTCTATCGAGTCAGTGATGTCATCCAACCATCTCATCCTCTGTCGTTGTCCCCTTGTCCTCCTGCCCTCAAGCTATTCTTAAACAGAATAAAATTGAAGTTTTCTCTCCAGCACTTGTGGGGGACCAGGCGCTGTGCCAGGTTTGGGGCTAGAAAGATTTATCAGGCAAGGTCCCATCCTCAAAAAGTTTACAGTGTTGGTGGGGAGACAGGGATGGGGCATATTGGTCTACAGTAGAGACCAGCTCAGATCTACAAGATGGGGGGAGGAGGGACACAAGAAGAGGACTGGAGGCAGGGAAGCCACTGACTTTGGGGTGGGGCTCGGTGAGGGCCTGAACCCCCAGGTCAGGTGGAAGGGATGATCTGAAAGATAGCAATGGGAAGTGTGTGTGGAGCCCAGAGAGTGAAGCAGCAGGGAGGGGAGCTCAGCGAGGCAGGCTGCCCATGGTCTGGCCAGAAGCCAAGCTAGGCACTGTCTTAAAAAAAAGATTATGGTTTGACTCATTCAGCCTCCAGAATGTGTCTTGTGCAACGTTGAGCAAGAGGCACGGATTAAGGCAGCACCAGTCATAGCAGGTCACAGCATCCTGGGCTGGAGCCTGGTCACCTGGGAAGAGTGACACTGTGACGCGGGGCTGGGTCCCTGCTGACCAGGAAGCGTGTCCTCAGGGACACCCTCTCCAGGACTCCTGGCTCAGTGACAGAGCAAGAAGCAGAGCCATAGCCAGAGTGTGGCAGCATTTACATAAACACAAAAAGGAGGAGGAAGGGAGTGAACTTGGGCAATGGCTGAAATAAGCCCAGGCTGTTTTGAGGAAGACAGAGGCTAGAAGCTCACCCACAGGTAGGATGGCAGCTGGGAGGTGCCCAGGGAGCCTACTCGTTTCCCCGTGATCTTTTCAGTGCCTTTTGAATTTGATGTCAAGCTCAGGCATTCCATAGGAAAATAATTAAATACTATAAAATTGATTTAAAATAGGAACTGAACCATATCTATTCTGTGCACTTAAATTTTAAAATTCAAAAAGCACCCTGGAAAAAAAAATTGACATAAACAAGAAAAAAGACAAGGGGTCCCCACACACCCCAAAAAAAAAAGCACCATAGTCTCTATAAAAGAGCAGAGGGAGTGGGGGAAGGGAGGGAAGAAACTCCAACTCTGAGGGTGCAGGTTCCCAGAGGAGACAGGATGGAGACCCAGCCAGTCCAGCCCCTCCCCTCAGAGGTCCACATGGGTCGAGGACGTTAGTATCAGTCTTGCACCCTGGAAGGGGCTCTCCCCCAGGGCTGCTGCTGTTGTCCAGTTGTTCAGTCATGTCTAACTATGGACTTCACCACACCAGGCCTCCCTGTCCATCACCAACTCCTGGAGTTTACCCAAACTCATGTCCATTGAGTCAGTGACGCCATCCAACCATCTCATCCTCTGTTGTCCCCTTCTCCTCCTACCCTCAATCTTTCCCAGCATCAGGGCCTTTTCTAATGAGTCAGTTCTTTGCATCAGGTGGCCAAAGTATTGGAGCTTTAGCTTCAGCATCAGTCCTTCCAATGAATATTCAGGACTGATCTCCTTTAGGATGGACTGGTTGGATCTCCTTGCAGTCCAAGGGACTCTCAAGAGTCTTCTCCAAAACCACAGTTCAAAAGCATCAATTCTTTGGCACCCAGCTTTCTTTATAGTCCAACTCTCACAACCATACATGTTTACTGGAAAAACCACAGCTTTGACTAGACAGACCTTTGTTGGCAAAGTAATGTCTCTGCTTTTTAATATGCTACCTAGGTTGGTCATAGCTTTTCTTACAAGGAGCAAGCCTCTTTTAATTTCATGGCTGCAAACACCATCTGCAGTGATTTGGAGTCCCCCAAAATAAAGTCTGTCACTGTTTCCATTGTTTCCCCATCTATTTGCCATGAAGTGATGGATGCCATTATCTTAGTTTTCTGAATGTTGAGTTTTAAGCCAGCCTATTCACTCTCCTCTTTCACTTTCATCAAGAGAGTCTTTAGTTCCTCTTCACTTTCTTCCATTAGAGTGGTATCATGTGCATATTTAAAGTTCTTGATATTTCTCCCAGCAATCTTGATTCCAGCTTGTGACTCATCCAGCCTGGCCTTTCTCATGATGTACTCTGCATATCAGTTAAATAAGCAGGGTGACAATAGGCAGCCTTAATGTACTTCTTTCCCAGTTTTGAATTAGTCAGTAGTTCCATGTCCTGTTCTCTCCCAGGGCTACCACTGGGAGAAAGTTAGAACCCAAGGGAATCAGTTTTGGTATCAATTCCATCCCATGCTTTCAGCTCACAATCCAAAACAGGGACCAAGTAGTCACACTCCTGAGATACATGGGATGATGTCTAGCTTGTTTAATTTAATCATTTCTGTATGGAAATACATCTCCGGATGCTTGCATGCTTAGACAGAGAAAACAAAGCAGAATTCCACATCCTGCACAGAAATCCACACCCTGAACTGAAATTCCACCTCAGACCTTGAGGATGGATGTGAGAATTTGTTTATCAGCTCCAAAATGTGTCAGGAGGAAAACATATTAGAGTATTTTTTAAGAGTTTATGTTGTGTTGTTTTTTTTCCTCCCCCCAGGACAGTGAAACTAACAGAGGAGAATATGAAAAGAAGAGAAACACTCGTGACCTTTCGCGGGAGATCTCAGAAGACAGTGATGTGTTTGGTACGTAACATGAAAATGAGAAGATGTGATTTCCTATGGTGATCCTGGGCAAACACATTCTCATTTGGAGAAGGTCTTACTTTTTTATTTACATGAGTGAACTGCGAATCTGTTCTCCTTGTTAGAAGAGCAGGCTGTGCAGAAACCTGGAGGCTAAGTTCCCTCCACCCACCTCCTGAGAACACCCTCGCGTGCTCCGCCCCCATATGAGACTGCCCTGGCCATCCTCAGTACCTGTCTCCATCTTGCTTGTGCTCTTGGTTGGGTTTCTCTTGCTGTTTTGTGTCCACATACACCAGAGATTTCCCAGGTTTCCCCTTGCTATACGCTGTTTCTCCAGTCATTTATTTGATCAGTTGGGTGTGGACATTAGAAGCGGTAACAGTGCACATAGGATCTATCTATCTAATGAGGAAGGGCGGCAGTCCCAGGGCCTGGACATGCTGGAGTTTACTTTAACTGCCAGCAGTGACTCAGGAGGTGTTGGGAAATATGTTTTCTGTAAAAGCTTACTTACTCGTCGCCCTAGAGACGGAGGTTGCCTCTCAGGTTCCCACCGATTTTTGTGTGCTCACTCTTGGTCCCCTCCGCCAGGTGATGGTGGCCCTGGTGGCTCACCCAGGGCCGCAGGCCAAGCTGGGACTCGAGCAGAGCTGCCCTGGTGTCGCTTCTCACTCCCTGTGTTTGTATTCCTAGAAGCCGGCTCCTGGTGGCTCTCTTACCAGAACAAGGGCTGTTCTCTGGCTGCTAAGACATACCTTAGTCACAGAACGAGGCCTCCCCACAGGGTCTGGCTGGGTCTCTGCTTATTTCCAAAAAAGAGTCTCTTTACACTTCACTTGTCAGGCAGGAAAATCCACCCCAGTTTTTTAAAATTTTGTTCCCGATTTATCTGCTGTTTTTAAAAAATCCTTTCCTTTTCTATAATCCCATTGTTGTTGAGTGGCACACAAGAAGGATGGAACCAGACAGACTACCACTGCCTACTTTCTCAGCATCTTCAGCTTCCATGAAAATCAACCCAAAGGCCCAGAGAGGAAGCCCTGAGGATTGGTGTAGTGGAGTCAAGATAGGCAGGCGGGAGAGGAGCCATTGCTGTGTGCTGATTTGCTTGGGGGTTTTCTTGGGGCCTGAACAGCCCAGCGCCTCTTGGTGGTGGGGTTTGCACTCCATGGGGGAAGAGGAAGGGGGAGAGGGGGCAGCCTGCCTGGAGAGCAGCCTGCGTGCCGTGGGGTCTAGAGGGGGGCACAGTCTGTGAGTCTGTACAGAGCCTCTGAGTGTCAGTGACTTTAACACTAAAGCTGCCTGTAATCCTCTAGATTAAAAGGTGTCTTTAGTCTTCTATTCCAACTGCATACGTGTATAAATATATAAAAGAAAGTGACAAAACAGAAATGTTCAATTTTAGGTTCTACATACAAAGAAGAGCAAGTTTTTAGAGTTGTTTTGGCTAAGCTCACTTATTTTTAAAGTAAGCATCATCTTTATCATTATTCTGCAGGTTAATTGCTTTCGGATTATTCATAACAACATCAGCCTTCTCTTTTGCTATCAGCATGCCCACACACAGTTTTATTGATATATACATGTGTATAAGGTCTGTGTGACATGAAAAAAATCTATTATAAGCCTTTTCCTTAAGTTATAAATGTGGTATAATTCCTGAAGTACTTTGAAAGGAAGCCCTCTTTAATCTTCTCAGATCCATCTGCAATTTGGAGAGTTTTTTATTATCTAGAGTTGAATGTGAAACCAATGGAAGTGCAAACATCCCAGTACAAAGCTAGATTTGCTTTTTACTGGCAAGAATCGTGCCATCAGCCAGCTTCTGCCTGTCTTGTCAACTGTGCGCTCCCGGTGCCTTGAACAGTAAGACCAGCTCAAATATCTGCTGATCTGAGGTTCTGCTCACAGGCCAGGCTCTCAGCCCATCAGGGTGACTGGGGAGCAGTTCCCTGCTGGTCAGCCTCAGGGCAAGAGCTGCCGTCACCGCTGAGTCACGGCAGCGGGGAGTGTGACCGTGGATGGGGTGGCCCGGGATGGGGCCCCTCCCAGGCTCCCCGGCCTGGTGCTCTGCTCTCCTGAGTCACGCAGCGTGGGCCCTGCGGGGCTGTCAGATGTCTGCTTTTGAACTTCATATAACCTCCCGATCCTAATGCCTTCCTGGGGGCCAACGATGCCCAGTCTAAAGTGATGAGGGGGAAACAGGCTGAAATAATCTTGGCTATCAGTCTTGACTATCTACTCTTGAGGGACATATATATGAATTCTTGTCAAATTCTGAAGTGTATACAAATGTCACTCCAACGAAATCAGCAACTGGGTCTTTCCCTGACCAGACAGAAACTCCCTAAACACAAGAAGAAACTGTGCTCCCGTGATGGTCCGCGAGCCATGAGTCACCAGCAGCCACTTAACCATGCTCCTCAGGCTCCTGGGCATCATTGTGTCCATGTGTCAGAGAACTTGGGGGTGGGTGAGGGGTGAGGGGAGGCCATTAGCCTTTTCCTAACCCAAGTCTGAGGAATGCATGTCCTCAGGGTCCCAGAGGAGGTCAAGACAGCTCTGTGAGGGTCCTACTTAGAGGCTCGACAGAGAGTTGAGAGGCTCTGACCAGCACTGACCCCACACAGGTGCTGAGGGCCAGGCTCACATGCCTGAAGCCATGAGTTGCACAACTCAGACCAGAGGGACTTCCTCTGTCTCTGGGGAGTGCCTGCAGACTTTATTGCGGACTCTGCAACCCCATGGACTGTAGCCCGCCAGGCTCCTCGTCCATGGGATTCCCCAGGCAAAAATACCGGAGGGGGTTGCCACGCCCTCTCCAGGGGATCTTCCCGACCCGGGGATAGAGACTGGGTCTCCCGTGTTTACCACTGTGCCACCTGGGAAGCCCCAGACTTCCTTAGCAGTTTTATTTACTTTTTCATTTCCTGGGAAATTTTTACTGAATGGTTTAGGTCTAAGTTAATAACTCATTGGCGCGCTCTTGGAAATCTTTCTGTAATCTGTCTTTGGGCCGCAGGTGGATACACTTGGGACTGTTTTGCCTGGTCACCCAAAGAGGAAGAAACAGATCAGTCACACCCTATGAGAACCATGAGCTGCCTGGGTTTTGGGGAACCAGGGTGTTCTGCGGTGGGACAGTTGAACCTCACACCCACACACTCAGCACAAACTAGCCTTGTGGTTGGGAATCCAGGCAGGAAGGAAGGTAGACACTCACCGCAGCCCCTCCCCCAGAGCTCACTAGTTCGGGCACTAAAGCAGGGCAGGTGGTTCAGCCGAGGCGGGCAGAAGATTCAGGTCTCCCTGACGATGCCCAGAGGACAGAAGTCTCCAAGAGAGGGCAGCCCTGCTCTTTCCAGAGTGGCCGTGGTCCCTTCCAGACATGCCGCTCATCTCCCAAGTCAGAGCAGATGGAGTCCTGTCACCCTGGATGGACGCTAGCGCAGCTCACAGGCTCATGGGATCCTGAGAACGTGGCCGCACTGCGTCCGGTCAGATAATGGACACAGAATTGTCCAGGTTCCATGTCTAGGGGGAAAGTACTCATATTAGAAATATGTGAGTATATGTATATAAGTATAAGGACTTCCCTGGTAGCTCAGCTGGCAGAGAATCCGCCTGCAATGCAGGAGACACAGGTTGGATCCCTGGGTCAGGAAGATCTCCTGGAGGAGGACATGACAACCCACTCCAGTACTCTTGCCTGGAGAATCCCATGGACAGAGGAGCCTGGTGGGCTACAGTCCATGGGGTCACAAAGAGTCGGTCATGACTAAGCGACTAAGCACAGCACAGCACATATAAGTATACAGTTATAAAGCATATAAATTATGTATTACTAATATATATATATATTTTTTTAAGTGGCATGCATGCATACTTAGTTGCTCAGTTGTGTCCAACTCTCTGTGACCCCAGGACTATAGCCCACCAGGCTCCTCTGTCCATGAGATTCTCCAGGCAAGAACACTGAAGCGGATTGTGCTCCTCCGGGGGAGCTTCCCGACCCAGGGATTGAACCCACATCTCTCATGTCTCCTGCACTGGCAGGCGGGCTCTTTATCACTATTTTAAGTGGGTAGAAGAAGATATACATACATGTGTGTGTATATATATATGCATATATATGTGTTTTTATTTTACAAGGCCAGAGTTAATTTCCTCTGAGAAAACACACAAAGAAATGAAACATAAAAAAAAAATCAGGTGGAGATGAAGTAAGGCCCCACATACATTTGCTGACTGTATGGCAGTTGCTGCAGCTGAATTTGACATTTAACCTGGAGCTTCTAGCTGCCTGATGGAAGTGAGACCTCATCAGCTTCTCCTTGTACACGGGAGGCGGCATCGACTCCCCGTCCCCACCTTTCAGCCGTGTGGTTTGAGGCAGTGTCCGTCCCCATCTGTCTGTGTGTCGGCCTCCTCGCCAGCACATGGCGGTGAGAACAGAACCACCGTGAGTGACAAGCGAGCGGACCCCTGGGGGCCTGCAGGCGCCCCGCCCCCGTCTGCCGCAGTGACAGCTGTTGTTTTCAGACAGACGTCTGCCTGTGCTCCTCGAAGGAGGCAGAGCTGTAGTTAGCACACTGCGCAGGTGTTTTCCTGTTTAAATTGTTATCACAGGCGATCACGTGGCAGTCAGTGACTTCAAGGTATTTTTATGGCATGTTGGTGATTCGTTTCATATGCAAACAGTGATCAACTGGATAATGAGTTTCCTTGAGGCTTGAGATGCCCTTGGTGCCAGAACCCATGGCAAGCGGAAGCAGGCTCCCCACTGGATGGGGAGGACCTGTGAGCTCTGTGTGGCCTGAGATAACGCCTGGCCAAGTTTGGAAGGTACTCTGCCACAGACAGATATTGCCCTGAGAATCTTCATGTAGCATTAAAAAAAAAGTTGCCTTTTTTTTTTTTAATTTCCAAGAACCTTCCACAAGGAATCTATTTGAGATGCTATTTAAGTGATATTTAATATGCTATGATGATCAGATTCGGAGAAGGCAATGGCACCCCACTCCAGTACTCTTGCCTGGAAAATCCCATGGGCAGAGGAGCCTGGTAGGCTGCAGTCCACGGGGTCGCTAAGAGTCGGGCACGACTGAGTGACTTCACTTTCACTTTTTACTTTCATGCATTGGAGAAGGAAATGGCAACCCACTCCAGTATTCTTACCTGGAGAATCCCAGGGACAGAGGAGCCTAGTGGGCTGCCGTCTGTGGGGTCACACAGAGTCGGACACGACTGAAGTGACTTAGCAGCAGCAGCAGCAGCAGATGATCAGACTGAGTTACAAAATCCATAAGCAGCAGTCATTACTGATCTAAAATTCTATCTCGGTTCAGTAACAGCCGCGGGTAAGGGAGCCACTCTGTCCTGCCTGGCAGACACAGCTCAGTGCATCCCAGATAGAATCTAACTCCTTCAGAAATGGTCACTGCACAACCTCTTCCCCGGAATATTTGAGGGCAGCCTTAATGAGCTGCTGATTATGAGCCAGCTGCTGCCTGAGGCCTTTACTTCATACCTAGACAAGCGATAGAATCAGGATCCTATGAGTGAACCTCCTAGGTGGATAGAAACCATAGAATCAAAGTCACAAGCGGAGAACTTGAAGGAATGTTAGAAATCATCCTGTGCACTGGCTCACTGTGTCCATGAGAGTCTGACTGCCAGGACAGGGAAGACAGAGGAGGAGGGAGACACAGGATGGCAGCCCAGAGACCTGCCCTGCTCTGAGCTTCACCAGGAGAACAGGGGCTTGTCCAGGATGGTCCTTAGGGAAGGAGGCAGCGCTCATTTGACAGATTTGTTAGAGCAGTGAAACATCCTAGGGTATCACTTCTCTGTGCATTTGACTGAATAAGATGATACCTTGTGTCTTTAAAGTACTCAGTTGTGTTCAACTCTTTGCAACCCCAGGAACTGTCGCCTGCCAGGCTCCTCTGGCCATGGGATTCTCCAGCAAGAATACTGGAGCAGGTTGCCATGCCCTCCTTCAAGGAATCTTCCTTCCCAACCCAGGGATCAAACCAGGGTCTCCTGCATTGCCAGGCAGATTCTCTATTCACTGAGCCACCTGTGAAGCCCGCGGTCTTTAAAGTACTAGTTTCTCCTTGTAGTTCCCAGACAGTCCTCTGGGGGCACTCTGCCCACTCTCAGTTGTATTTATTTCTGGCTGAAGCCCCCTATTGGAAAAGATTCTGATGCTGGGAAAGATTGAAGGCGGGAGAAGGGGACCACAGAGGATGAGATGGTTGGATGGCGTCACCGATGCGATGGACATGAGTTTGAGTAAACTCCGGGAGTTGGTGATGGACAAGGAGGCCTGGCGTGCTGCGGTCCTTGGGGTCGCAAATAGTCAGACGTGACTGAGAGACTGAACTGAACTGAACTGAGGCCCACAGCTCCCCGAGGGGCTCGGGTGACACCCTCAAGGTGAGCGTAGGTTTGTTTTGTGCCTGCAGGGTGTTAGGTCTGCTCCGCCGCCTCCACCAAGAGCTGCTGTACCAATGTCCTGGCTTCTAGGATCATCTTCCTTCTTGAGTGAGGCTGTATCACCTAGCGGCTGGGAGTGTGGAGCAGACCTCTGGGCGGGGGGCTCAGCCTCTTTGGGCTCCAGTTCCCGTGTGGAAGGGGCTCCCAGCACCGCAGAGCTCCAGGCTGCCGTGAGGGGTCATCGGAGTTAAACAGTCCATAAGAGGCCAGGCCAGTGCCCAGGGCAGGTGCTGAGCCAGGCAGGTGGTGGCCCTCAGCCCATCCATCCGGGTGGCCTGCCTGAAGCCCCCATGACCTTTAACTAGTCCACATACAAGTGTGGTATTCAATCACATGCACAGTATTTAAATTAAATGGGTGTGGCTGTGAGTCGGCTCCCTCTTCTGGGTTTTCTGCTCTGAGCCTCGTTTTCCTAAAGATGAAGTAATCATCAGAGGAAAACAGCAGAAGAGAAAGGAGCGACTAGGGATAACTCACCGACGTCTCCAGAGTCTGAGCACCGGCTCGCTCCTTTGTTCCTTTCCCGTGGGGACAGGGTGGGCCGTGTTGCTGGTGTGTTCTATGCCGAGAGTGCTGATCTCCAGCCTCCAGCATCCGCATAAGCTTGTCTTACTTACTCCTTGTGCTGGGTGCTAAGTCACTCGGTTGTGTCTGACTCTTTGCCATCCTATGGACTGTAGCTCACCAGGCTCCTCCTCCATGGGATTCTCCACGCAAGAATGCTGGAGTGGGTTTCCATGCCCTCCTCCAGGGGATCTTCCCCACCCAGAGATCGAAGCCAAATCTCTCATGTCTCCTGCACTGGCGGCAGGTTCTTTACCACTAGCGCCAGCTGGGAAGCACTTACTGGCTGGCCGGCACTGACTTGGCACCTGTCAGGGCACGTGGTCCAGGCCGCCAGCACGGCTCACCTGGATGCCTCCAGGAGCCCGGCCTCCATCCTCAGCATGCCCCTCTGCCCTCATCACCCCTGCTCGCAGGCCCACCAGCCTCCCCACGCCCCTGGGACCTCGCAGGCTGGCACTGCCTGCCCCGCCCCCACCTGCTCCTGGTTCCTGGAGCTCAGGGCCTTTGCCGGGGCAGCCCTTCCCCAGGCCTCCGCACCCAAGTGACCAGCCTCCTCAGAAGAGAGCGGAGCGGGGACGGGGGGCTGTGCCAGCCCTGAAACGAGCCCTCAGAGCTCGGTGTCACGACTTGAGCTGTGTGACACCCCACCGAGGGTAGGCTCCCTGTCCGCAGGGACTCCAGGGCGGTGGACGGCATCTACCCGAGGGCTGTGATGCGGGGCCATGTCCCTGAGGGGACAGAGCCCTTCGCGTGCAGAGGTTCTGTGGGCCCGCTCTGGCTGCAGCCCTCCAGTGGGGTTTGGCATATCATGTGTCGTCTGCCTCCCACAGCCTGACCCACAGCCCTCGGAGGAGCTCGGTCACCCGGTGGATGAGAGGGGTGGTGGGACCCGGGACCCCGCCCCGCGCCCCTTCTCTCTCTAAGACACCTTTGCAAACTGGCT
>SJXQ01004680.1:75439-87423 GCA_006408695.1 Aepyceros melampus
GGCGCTGAGGTCCTCTGTCCTTGAGGATCAGAGAGGGCGGCCCTGGGGGATGCCGTAGATCCGCGACAAGGCTGCAGAGCTGCTAGCCACAGGCGGGAGCAGCCGTGAGGGCAGGGCTGGCCCTGGCTCCTCGCACTTGCATTTCAGACATT
Organism: Aepyceros melampus; assembly: GCA_006408695.1. Lineage (NCBI taxonomy): Eukaryota > Metazoa > Chordata > Mammalia > Artiodactyla > Bovidae > Aepyceros > Aepyceros melampus. The sequence continues at coordinate 75,592 of SJXQ01004680.1, forward strand.
TCCTGGGTCACAGCCTCTCGCTCTGGGCCACACGGAACCACAGTCCGAGGATCTCGCCTCCCTCTGCATCCTCCAGTTGCCCTCTCTGTCGGTTCCCTGGGCATCGCCCTGGGTCAGCGAGGTGCTGGCCCTGCAGCATCCACGGGGCCACGGGGCAGGCAACTTGTCCTGAGGGGTCAGGGAAGCTCATCGAGGTTAAGAGCCTGAAACGCCTCCGTCACCTTGACTTAAAACTGGGCAGCATAGCAGGTGCGGTTAACGTCTGCCGGTGTCCAGGGAGGGGACTCACTCTGGTGGGGTGGGGCTTGCACAGGGAGGGGACTCACCCCCTGGTGGGGTGGGGCTTGCATGGGGAGGGGACTCACCCCCTGGCAGGTGGGACTTGCAGGGCCACAAGGGTGGCATGAGGAGTGGCAGAGCTGGGGATTCAGAAGCTCAGACATGCCTGACACCAGTGGGGCCAGGCAGTAGCGGGAGTCAGGGTCAGGGAACGTCCAGGGTGCTGACTGGGCAGGGTCTGGACCCAGGACTCCACAGGAATGGTGCTGGTTGACCTGCAGGGGTTGGAGGCTGGATGCTGTGAGCAGAGCTGTTGGGGAGCGGGGGGCCGACACTTGGAGTGCAGCGGAAAGGCGAGTCTGCATGCAGTTTTCATTTCGAGAGGCTGTGACCCAGGAAATGTCTGGAAATGCAAGTGCGAGGAGCCAGGGCCAACCCTGCCCTCACGGCTGCTCCCGCCTGTGGCTGGGATCCTTGGCCGAAAGGTCTGGGCGTGAGAGTAACACAGGTTAACACAGAGTCTAGACAGACATGGATGGATCAGCCCCCAGGGGATCTGAGTCCCTCCTCCTTCTGCTCAGGGTCCCCCTGGAAAGCCCTCAGATGAGCTAACACCCCTCACACCACAACACAGGGCAAGAGCTCACTGTTTCACCACGTACAGAGCATTCACAGGGACTAAAAGCTTTGTCCCTAGCAGCCACTTTCTAAGGATGACACTTCACGCACTGCATTAGACATATGTAGAGATTCAGACCAGAAGGGACATTGCCACCCACTCCAGATCTGCTTGAGAAGTGCTGGCCTGGGTGATCCCAGGTGATGAGGAGGCTGGCCTGGGTGATCAAAGGTGAGCATGGGTGCTGGCCTGGGTGATCACAGGTGATGAGGATGCTGGGTGATCACAGGTGAGCACGGATGTTGGCCTGAGTGACCACAGGTGAGTGTGGGTGCTGGCCTGGACAGGTGAGCACAGGTGCTGGCCTGTGTGACCACAGGTGAGCATAGGTGCTGGCCTGGGTGATCACAGGTGAGCACGGATGCTGGCCTGGGTGACCACAGGTGAGACATGTGCTGGCCTTGGGTGATCACAGGTGAGTGAGGGTGCTGGGTGATCACAGGTGAGTGCAGGTGCTGGCATGGGTGACCACAGGTGAGCTCGAGTACTGTTCTTGGGTGATCACAGGTGAGTGAGGGTGCTGGCCTTGGGTGATCACAGGTGAACTCAGATGCTGGCCTTGGGTGATCACAGGTGAGCGAGGGTGCTGGCCTTGGGTGATCACAGGTGAGCAAGGGTGCTGGCCTGGGTGATCACAAGTGAGCACAGGTGCTGGCCTTGGTGATCACAGGTGAGCACAGATGCTGGTCTGGGTGACCACAGGTGAGCTCAGATGCTGGCCTTGGGTGATCACAGGTGAGCGAGGGTGCTGGCCTGGGTGATCACAGGTGAGCCCGGGTGCTGGCCTTGGGTGATCACAGGTGAGCACAGTTGCTGGCCTGGGAGATCACAGGTGATGAGGACACTGGGTGATCAGAGGTGAGCGAGGTAATGATAGCACCTCGCTCTGCGGGACCCGCTCCCCCACCTGGCAGGTTACACTGTTCCTTGTTCTTCCAATTCCTCAGAAACCAGGATCCCTCAAAAGTAATCCAGGACTTGTAACAAATGATGCCAAATTGTACCTGAGATGAAAATGTTAAATGTCACAGTGAGATTCAGAGAGATCAAGTTTTCTTCAATTTTGCAGAGCTTGGTATACACCCAGGTGTATGTGTATGAATTTATTTTCATGATATGGAAATGTTGACTTTCTGCATATGATAATCTCTTTATGAAATTATCAAATCATTCAAAGTTATACCACACAATATAGATTATCATAAGCAGCTGTTTTGTTTAACTTCAGAATTTTTAGAAATAAGTATTTTCAAGTGTCTACTGCATGAGTAGACAGGGAATATTTTCTATTTCTTCAGATAATATGTACATGGTGTCTGATTATATGATCATGATAAATTTTTTAAAAACAATTTCTGAAAAAGGAGCTAAACAAAGCAAAAAACCATGAAACTGTTAGCACACCCTTAACTAAAACAATATGTATCTGGGAACAGTTAAAGCAGCAGATAAAGACAGTTTACCTGAGACCATTTTTATAACTGGTATATGGGAATGTTTCCTTTATCTGTTACATCACTTTTCTTCATCTGAAACATCATGTCTTATTGCCTGATGGGGTTTTTTAAAGTATTTCGCTGACCATTTCTTCCCTTGCAGAGTGTTCAAGTTATTTTTATCCTTAAAAAGAGCAGTGGCTGACACTGGCTGGCATCAGACTGGCGCTGGGAGGTGCTGGGAGGCGCCTGTGAAAGGCAGGCATTGTGCGAGGCACTGCCATCTCTGCCGCTAGACATTTGACACCATTGTTCCCTCAGCTCCCAGAGACCGACAGGGCAGCGGGGCAGATCTGCACCCGAGAGGAGACCTCGGCATCGTGCTCTCAGTTACCGAAATGCCCGCGAGCAGACCTATCAATCGTTTTTTGCAGAGCGAGCTGTGGACAATGTTGGGCCCCTAGGCTCCTAGAGGCCAGTCACTGGACACTCCAGGTGGTCCTTCCATTTCTAAAGCCAGCGACATGCTCCCCATCCTTCCTGTACCTGGATCTCTCTCCCTGGTCTCAGTCTCTGTCCCCAGATGGAGAAGACTCTGCCTTCCACAGGCTCCTGTGGTTAGTGAAATAGTCCCAGAGAACCTCTGCTTTGCCATAGACACACCTGTCATGTTCACGGGTTCCACACACTCAGAGAGGAGGGATTATACAAAGGGTGAAGATTGGGACCCATTTTTAGCATTCTTCCCACACAGGCATGAAATGAATATTGGATGGATGGATCGTTAGATGTGTGGATGGATGGATGGGTGAATGTATGGATGTGTGCATGGATGGATGGATAGATAGATGGATGAGTGAATGAATGGATGGGTGGGTAGGTGATGTGTGGATGAGTGGATGGATGGATGGATAAATGGATGGATGGATGTGTGGATGGATGGATGGGTGGATGTATGGATGGGTGGATGTATGGCTGGATGGATGGATGGATGGGTGGGTGATGTGTGGATGAGTTGGATGGATGGATGGATGGATGGATAAATAGATAGATGGATGGATGTGTGGATGGATGGATGGGTGGATGAGTGGATGTGTGGATGGATGATGGATGGATGAGTGGATGTATGGATGGATAGATGGACGGATGTAGGAGTGCATGTCTGGATGGATGAGTGGATGGATGGACTGATGGATAGATAGATGGATGGGTGGATGAGTGGATGTGCGGATGGATGGTTGGGTGGATGGAAAACTATGGGTTTTTACACAAGGTATTCCCAAGCTAGTCTTGCAACATAAAAATAATAATAACAGTAACAAATGCCCTGGCATTAACAACATGTTGTTTTATGCTCCTTGCGTGTTGTCAGAACAATGACATGAGGGGGCACCACATATCTGTTCAGTGTTGCAAATGACGCCCAAGGCTTTAGGAGCTTAAATCACATGGTCAAGGTCACATAGAAGGTGATGGGACCGTTAGTCAGTCTGTTGGCTTTGACCCCAGCAGACTCCAGCCCTGTGGTCCACATTCAGTTCACCTCTGGCAGCGCTGGAGTGCATCTGTCAGCTAGTCTGCTCCCGCTGACACGGTAGTGGGGCCCATGCTGTCGCCTTCTCAGGGCTCCTGCAGCTTCTGGCGCCTGCGCAGCGTCCCTGCGAGGCCCCCTAGAATGTGCACAAGAATGGAACCCTGTGAACATCGGGCCCTTCGGAATCTCACTGTCTGACAGCAGCTGGGTTTGGGGAGCTGAGCATGCGATGGAGGCTTGGGGAGGAGCCTGAGTGCCTCGCTTCTGCTCTGGCTTTGCGTGGGGTTCCCTCGCCCGTGACCCCATCCCCGCCGTGGGAGGTTTCCAGGGGCCAGCTATTTAGAGTAAATAAAAACTGTATGTTCTATGTCCACAAAGGAGGCATTCGTGTGAGGTGGGTGGGCTGATAAGACGCGTTTGTGGCGGAGTTGTCAAGAAACCTCTGCAGGCGGCCGCGTGCCTCTCATAGAAGCAGAGTCTGCCCCTGCACGGCCACGGCCACAACCATGGGCCTTCTTGTTCCTCCGCCCTCCCTGGTGACCCCGAGCGACAAGTGCCAGGGACAGAAGTATTCCACAAACAAGGAGAGTCCTCTTCGCCCTGGCCCACACTAGCAAATTCCAGGCTCCTCGGGCCCTGCCATCCCCACTGCAGGAGTGGCCCAGTCCCATCAGAGACACACAGGTGCCCAGGCCCGCTTGCTTGCGTGGGCGGCCGGCCACGCTTGTCTGCTGCCTGTGAGGAGCGGCTTCCTCCTGCCCTTCATCCCTTGGACCACGCACTTGTCCCCGTTGTTTTCACCTAAGGTTCTGTCCAAGGCCTCGCACTCACAGCCTGATTTGTGGCCGTCAGTTTAAGGCAGCCCCTGGCAGGACAGGAACTGAGCACCTGGGCTGAGCTCTGGTCCAGGCCGGCAGTCTCTCGGGCAGAGCCCATGGGTCACTCTGTGAGGCCAGCACCTGGGGGCCCGTCTCAGGGAAGAAGGGCATGGCATCTGTTTAACCCAAGCCCAGCAGGCCCCACGCCTGGTGGCCAGGGCGGTGCCTCCACTCCCACCAGGATGGAGAAGGGACTGTGGACCCACAGGCGGGGTGGGCAGGATGCTTTCTTGTGTGGACGATCCCATGAGATGAGACGAGATGTTCTTCTGTTGGATCACGTGTATCAGCAGGCCGGTGTTAGCCCCACTCAGAGCAAAGTGACCTGGACATTTGAGCAGTTTCACACCATCAACCATCATCTGGCCAGGGCCCAGGTCCACCAGATGAAACCACATCTGCCTCCTTTACAGTTGCTTCCCTGGACTCTCTTCTGGGGGGACAGACGCCTGTGGAAGGAGGCTGGGGTTCTGAGTGGTCCCTGCTGGGCCGGAGGGGGCGGGGGTTGGGGATGGGACTGCTCATCCACAAAGTTCTGCAGTGAGACTCCTGCAACAGCACGTCCAACCCATCCTCCCACCACTTGAAGCCAGTGGAGAATCAAAATTTATAAAGACCACTTGAAGAAGCCATGTTGTCCATCAGTTTCTATTTCTGAGCTTCTTCTTGGTTTTTTCTGGGCTGTGGGAAACCTAGTCACCTTCTCTTGGTTTTGGGGGATCAGAAAGTGAAGAGGAACTAAAAAGCCTCTTGATGACAGTGAAAGAGGAGAGTGAAAAAGTTGGCTTAAAGCTCAACATTCAGAAAATTAAGATCATGGTATCTGGTCCCATCACTTCATGGCAAATAGATGGGGAAACAGTGGAAACAGTATCAGACTATTTTTTGGGGCTCCAAAATCACTGCAGATGGTGATTGCAGCCATGAAATTAAAAGACACTTACTCCTTGGAAGAAAAGTTATGACCAACCTAGATAGCATATTCAAAAGCAGAGACATTACTTTGCCAACAAAGATTCGTCTAGTCAAGGCTATGCTTTTTCCAGTGGTCATGTATGGATGTGAGAGTTGGACTGTGAAGAAAGCTGAGCACTGAAGAACTGATGCTTTTGAACTGTGGTGTTGGAGAAGACTCTTGAGAGTCCCTTGGACAGCAAGGAGATCCAACCAGTCCATTCTGAAGATCAGCCCTGGGATTTCTTTGGAAGGAATGATGCTAAAAGCTGAAACTCCAGTACTTTGGCCACCTCATGCGAAGAGTTAACTCATTGGAAAAGACTCTGATGCTGGGAGGGATTGGGGGCAGGAGGAGAAGGGGACGACAGAGGATGAGATGGCTGGATGGCATCACGGACTCGATGGACGTGAGTCTGAGTGAACTCCGGGAGTTGGTGATGGACAGGGAGGCCTGGCGTGCTGCGATTCATGGGGTCGCAAAGTCAGACATGACTGAGCAACTGAACTGAACTGAACTGAATACCTCTTCTGCAATGGGCTGGAGTGTTGGATAACTTGTTAGGTTCCTCACCATCTCTGTCTCCCATAAAGTTTTCTTGGCTCTCAAGAACAGCCTATGATCTCAGGTGGCCCGCCCCCACCCCCACCTTCTGATCCAGGTTGCCCACCCTGAAGGACCTGACCTAGGGGTCACACATTCAGCCAGTGAGAGAACTGCCATCTTTGTGCTAACCTGCATTGTACAGGGGTGTCAATGGTCTCAGTAATCTTTAAGAGAATATTTGATGGAGGAAATATGGAGGACAAGTGTAAGTTGTAAAGCATGAGTGTGCAAACAGCAAGCGGAAGACCAGGTCCCTAAAGATTTCCTGCGCGTTTGTGGATTCCGCAGTGACGGCTGCTGTCATCTGCTCCACGCTGGTCCTCTTAGTGAGAAACACAGGATTCGTGTGAACAGTATGACAGCAGCACCTTGCAGTTCACTGGGGCCTGTGGATTCGTTTCTGGAGGACACTTTCTAACGCGACTGTGAGCGAGGAGACCAGATGGCGAATCAGTACAGGAGAAAGCCGCCGCACCAGGCCAAGGCCCTCCAGCCGCTCTAAAGCCCTCCTTCGTGCATTTAGAGGAAGGTGCCCCGGAACCCCGTGCCCACTCCAGCCCAGGAAGGGGGGGACCCCGTTCCACGCAGGGTCACTGTGTGATCCGTCTCCAGGTGGTTTCTGCCTTGGGTACCACGGACATTACAGCAGGGTGGGGATGGGAGGGCAGGGTCCTCGTGACCTCAGTGGGCCTCCTAAGCACTGCCTGAGCTCCTGGGAACCCTGGTGCCAGCAGCTTGAATGTGAACTGTGTGGACCTCAACAGCTCCTGAGACATGGTCTGCACTTGCCTGCACTCAGGCCCCGTGAGAGACCAGGGAGCCACTGGGTGGGGGGCTCTCCATGGGGCGTCCACAGGGGACTGCACGTGGGAACGCTGTGTGTGTCAGACCCACCAGGGAGAAAGGGCAGACGGTGGAGACCCACGGTTCTGAGCCAGAGAGACCTGTGCTGGGGCACATGTCGAGCAAGGCAATTCAGTTGTGACTTTGGGGATTTTTTTCTTGTACTTTAACAGGCGACCCCATGGACTGTAGCCTGCCAGGCTCCTCTGTCCATGGGATTCTCCAGACAAGAATACTGGAGTGAGTTGCCGTGCCCTCCTCCAGGGGATCTTCCTGACTCAGAGATCAAACCTTGGTCTCCTGCAGTACAGGCAGACTTTTTTTCCCTTCTTTTTCTTTCTTTCTTTTTTATTTTTCACTATCTGAGCCATCAGGGAAGCCCTAGAATAAGAAAGTAAAATTACAGATTACAGTCTGGGCTGTAAACTTCATTAGATATGCCACCTAAAGATACTATTTTGAAAACCAAGGCAAAAAATGTAGGTATAACCAGTGAGTCTGAGCCCTCAAAATGAAGGAACAAATTTTATTTTCATCTAAATATCTGAGGGATGTCATATGGGGAGAAAGTACATGTATATTGTACGTACCAAAAGCGCCTCTGTGGGAAGCTGCTGGAGGTTAGTGGCAAAATGAGGACTGTGGGTTCAGAGTGGAGGTCAGGGTGTGAGACTCCTGCACGGCAGGAGAGAGGGTTGTTGGGACTCGGACTTCCTGGTGTGTCCAGGCCCTGCCCAGAGGCCCAGCAGCAAGGCTGGACTACAAGCCTCCCCTCGGTGAAGGCACTTGTGGACAGACGCAGGCTCTCGGCAGGAGGGTCAGAAAGTGACCTGAATGCATCCCTTTTATTCTGAGATGATGTCTTTCTTGTTCTCTTCTTGTACTTTCCCAAATTCCCTTTCTTCCTTTTGTGTAGGCTGCTGCTGCTGCTAAGTCGCTTCAGTCGTGTCTGACTCTGTGCGATCCCAGAGACAGCAGCCCACCAGGCTCCCCCGTCCCTGGGATTCTCCACACAAGAGCACTGGAGTGGGTCGCCATTTCCTTCTCCAATGCATGAAAGTGAAAAGTGAAAGTGAAGTTGCTCAGTCGTGTCCGACTCTTAGCGACCCCATGGACTGCAGCCTACCAGGCTCCTCTGCCCATGGGATTTTCCAGGCAAGAGTACTGGAGTGGGGTGCCATTGTGTAGGCTAGTACATAGTAATTTCTTGTTTTCTCTTAATGTCTTGTCCAGTCACTGAGTTATGTCTGACTCTTTGAGACCCCGTGGACTGCACCACACCAGGCTTCTCTATCTCCCGGAGCTTGCTCAAACTCATGTCCATGGAGTCAGTGATGCCATCCAACCATCTCATCCTCTGTCATCCCCTTCTCCTCCTGCCTTCGATCTTTCCCAGCATCAGGGTCTTTTCCAATGACTCAGTTCTTCGCATCAGGTGCCCAAAGTATTGTAGCTCCAGTTTCAGCAATAGTCCATCCAATGAATATTCAGAGTTGATCTCCTTTAGGATGGACTGGCTGAATCTCCTGGCAGTCCAGGGGATTCTCCAGAGTCTTTCCGACAGCACAGTTGGAAAGCATCAATTCCTCGGTGCTCAGCCTCCTTTATGATCCAACTCTCAGAGCCACGCATGACTACTGGAAAGACCATAGATTTGACTAGATGTCTTTGTGTCTTAGCAAAGGTGAAAGCTTCCCAGAGTTCTAGAAATGCCCGTCTGAAGACCTCACTCCTCATTTTTGCTATTTGCTGCTCCGTGAAGCCTGGGACCCTCCCTTTAAATGAGAGTGATGCGCACGAATGAGCCAGCAACGATGATGTGTGCTGGGCTAAGCCTCTGCCATGCAGTTTTAAAGTGTATTCTTGGCAAAACCTCTAATTAGCTAAGTGATGATCATTTTTATTGTCTCTAGCTTCATTAAAGATCTGGTCAGCTGTGAATATGAAGTTTTATTAAACTTCCCTGATGAAATTATAGTTGCGTGATCCCTTAGGTCTTATGTTTCAAGCTATCTAATCACAGGAATTAAAATTTTTTAAATTAATTATAGTGAAAAGAAGCCCACCATGACTTCCATCTTGTCAACAGAAGGTTTTCATTTTGTTGTTAAATTTAATAGACGGACTCGCCTTCATAGAGGGGGTTTCTATGTGTGTTATTCTAGTGGGAGGAGGGGTACAGTCCTGCTCTGACAAACAGCATGTACTTTCTACTCGTGTGAACCTGAGCTCTTGTTGTACCGCCACTAAGTTCTGTCTGACTCCTTGCAACCCCGTGCACTGCAGCACTCCAGGGTTCCCTATCCTTCCCTGTCTCCCGAAGCTTCCTCACACTCACGTCTGTTGGGTCGGTGATACCCTCCAACCATCTCACCCTCTGTGGCATTTGAATATATAGGAAAACTCAGAGGTGAAGCCGCAGCCGTCCTCACGCTGGCCTCTCCTGGACTCAGGAGGCTGTAAGTGGCTCCCGGGGGGTAGAACAAAGCCGCCACCACGTCGGCCCAAAGTTGGGAAAAGCCGTGAGTCCCAGCCAGACCAGCGCTCTCCCCGCAGAAGAGGAAGGTGCAGCCTTCCCAAGGGCCCAGAGGGTGGGATACAACAGCGCCTCCGGGGCTCAAGGTCGTCAGCATCTCTGACGCTGACCTTCCCTGGTAGTTAACTGGGCACGGGGGCGTGGGTGAACAGCAGGTGTCACTGGACATGTGCGGTGCTGGGTTAAAGGGCCAACCTGGTTATCTGGAGAAGGAATAGCTCCCTGGCCACTCCTCCCCAGCCTGTCAAAAAAAGAGCAGAATTGGGGTCCACCCTGGGCATTCTGCCTCTGGGTCTGGGGTGTGGCTTGGCATCTGTATTGCTTCTTGTATGTTTACACACACACACTCACACATGGTTTTGATGCAAGTCAGTGATGGAATATAATTTCCAGGAATGTGATGGAAAACAGCATAAGGTATACAATCTAGGTAAAAACAGTCGTTTAAATATAGAGCAGCACTCACTGAGTCGTCACGGTTTATTTGAGACCATCGGGTATGAAAATGTGGTGTCTGTCACCTTCTGGTTGCAGTGAGACGATGGGTGAGTGGCAGTTATATAGGCAAGCAAGGACTCAGAGCTTCCGCGTGGTCGCAGGGCGGCATGTCCGCTGTCAGAGCTGCAGTGTGATTTTCAGGATCCCTCAGCTAGGCCTTTCTGAGTGCTCAACAGGCATTAGCACATTCCGCCAAGGACAGCTGGTGTAGTAAATTGTGAGTAGATGGTTATGCATGCCTGTGGGGTGGGCAGGAAGGGGGTGTCGGGGTAGGCAAGGCAGCCGCTCCCACCCTGCAGAGCGCTGGGGGACCCGGGGCCCTGTTGCTCGCAGAGGAGGCCCTGGCTGGGCTCTGGGAAGCCCTCCCATCTCTCCTGGTCAGTGCCTCTGTTAAACAGAAATGTCTCAGCTGTTGGCCATCTGCAGTTAATGTCACCCTGAGAGGCAAAACCTAGGGCCAGGTAAAGGCAGTGGGGGCCTGTGTGGAGCACCCAGAACTGGGGGTGGCCTGCAGTTGGGGCCTCAGAGTGAGCATCACCTCCTCCGTGGAGTCCTGCTTTACTTGCCTGCCTCGGTTTGCTCACCTGAGCAAGTGGGCTCGTAAACGACCTGCTCTGTACGGTTGCTGGTCACACTTTTAAAACTTGCAGCGAGAGCTCAGCTTTCCCTCCTGGACCGTCACCAGACGCTGCATCTATGGAAGGGGCGGCCCAGGTGGACCCCCAACATGCCCAGTCCCCGCGTGTGCCACTACAGGAGCCTCCAGGTGCCAGGGACAAGCATGCGGCCCCACCTCTCTATTCATGACCACAGACACCACTGGAGGCTTGGGGCCCTCGACTGGTGGGCAGGGGGTCAAGGTCAGCCTCTGGAGACCCTCCTGGCGACACCTTGCAGGTCCTGACCCTGAACACATGGCAGCCTGTGCTTCTGTGCCGTCCACATGGTCTGGTTTGCTGCAGACAGTGCAGAGCACAGCTGGCTGAAGCGACCTGGGCGATGAGCCCCGCTTGATGGCCGCGCTCCACCTGAGTGCCTCGCCCAGCGCCTGCACTCGGCTTTGCACTTGGAGAAAGGCAGGACAGGGATGCTAAGGGCTTTATCCGGAACCTCAGAGCAGTGATGAGGGGTTTCTCTGAACCTCCACAAATTGCCAGAAAGAATTCAGTTGTGCAGGTGAATTCACTTGTAAGCCAGAGCTCTCTAGACCCTGGCATCCAGCCTTTTGGGATGGAAGGAAATTCTCTTTAAAATGGTGGAACAGCTGCCATGCTGAGCACTAAGTTCTTCCAGCTGAGAAGAAAGAGCGGAGTCTGGGTTCTGTTGCTTGCTGGTGGAGTCCGGCCTGGGAGACAGCACTTCTGGGTTCAGTACCTCTTGCCAGCCCAGTGACCCGAGGGGACAAGTCTGGCAGGGTCCCCGCCTTCAGGGATGGCACTGCCGGCTGGAAACAATTTAGGTGGACCTGAGGTGGTCCCTCTGTAAGGCTGACCGCATAGAAGCTGTGTCGAGAGAAGCTCAGTCCAGCTGCCTGGAGCAGACCTCGCAGGGGGTGGGGGTTGGGGGATAGGTGTCAAGGTCAGGGGGA
>SJXQ01004680.1:89657-109683 GCA_006408695.1 Aepyceros melampus
GTGTATAAGAGACAGGCCCCCTCCCTGCCTCCCCTACTGCCTCCTGCCCGGCCATCACCCCTTCTGGCCCCCACTGCCTTCGTCTCCCTCAGGCCTCACACCTGCCCCCTGGGGCTCCAAGCCTCCCTGCTCCCGAGTGAACGTGCCAAGCTCCTTCCCGAAGACTCTCCCGGGCATCCTTCTCTGCAGAAGCACATTGCCCCCCAGCCCCCGCCCCCCGTCCCTGAGCGGCCCACACTTTCTCACTGTCCCCTCAGTAGGTCGTCCTGATGCCCGTGTCCCGCTTCCTTTCATGTCGTCACTCGACGTGACATCACACACTGGGTCTGTGTCCTACGGCAGCCACAGCAAATGCCCACAAACAGGACTTGAAACAGCAGGGAGCTCTCCTGTCCCGCTCTGGAGGCCAGAAACCTGCACCGGGTGTGGGCCGGGCAGCGCTCTCCTCGGTGTCTCTGGGGAGGGGCTGCCCTGGGCCTCCACCGCCCTGTGTCCTGGAGACCCTGAGTTGTGGACACACCACGTGGCCTCCCCTCTGTGTGTCTGCATCCAGATGCCCTCTGCTCACAGGGACACCGGTCACTGGGTCACAGCCCACCCTACGCTACTGTAACCCCATCTTGACTGATAACATCTGCAAAGACCAGGGGTCCAGAGAGTTCACATCCATGGGCGCTGGGGGTTAGGATGTGGACACACCATCTAGAGACGCTATTCGACTCATATTGCTCTTTCTCATCTCTGTTCATGAGACAAGGACCACATTTCTGTTGAACTAGTGCAGGACATTACGTTTGCTAGGTACTCAGTAAGGCTGGGTGGATGGATGAGTGTGTAGATAAGTGGATGGATGGGTAGATGGATGGATGGGTAGATAAGTGGATGGATGCGTAGATAAGTGGATGGATGGGTAGATGGATGGATGGGTAGATAAGTGGATGGATGCGTAGATAAGTGGATGGATGGGTAGATGGATGGATGGGTAGATAAGTGGATGGATGGGTAGATGGATGGATGGGTAGATGGAAGGATGGGTAGATAAGTGGATGGATGGATGGATAAGTGGATGAGTGGGTGGGTGGATGCTGTTGGTAAATGTCAGCGAATAGATTGCTGGGCAGTTAGATGGATGGACACTGTTACAGGAAAATGTGAGTATACCCACAATTTTTGTCGATGCGTAATAAACTTTGGAAAGGAATGTTCAATTATACCCACCTTTGTAACTGAGGGCAAGATGAGGTCCTGCCATTCTTAAGAGAAATGCTGCGTATTTTTGCAAAAAGCTAAGGGAGAGTGGTGTGCAACATGAGACACCCCCTTCCCACTCAAGTTTTCTGATTGTCACTGCTTGCAGAGGAGCTCAACCAAAATGTCCTGAATAAGCAGTTCTGTCGTGCAAGAGGCCTCTTGTGTACTCTGGGAAGTAAAGAATTCTAAACACCCCGTTTCTTTAAGGCATGAATCGCAAAAGATGTAGGAGGTTCCAATTTTACTGAGAGCACTAAAAGTACCTTTTGCCACATGCACGCTTCCAACATGCTTGGCTTGGGCACCAGTGGCCTTTGAGGTGACAAATGTGCTGTCAAGGTGCCCAGAACCCTGGAGCCTCCCAGGGCAGGAGTGGCAGCACCCAGGGGCGATGAGTGCACGGCTGTGTTTGCTCGGGGAGGCCTGGTGCCCAGTCCGGAGCCCCTGAGACAATCCCCAGGGCCCCTGAGATGCAGAGCCGCCACCGAGAGAGAGGCTCGGGCCGGGCGGGTCCTTCCCAGGGCGGTCAGGGGCCACACAGAGCTGCATGGCGCCCACACCCTCCGCGGATTCTGTAGGAGACGGCCAGTTCGCCAGCCGGGAAGAAAGCGGCATTGTCCGCGGCCCGCTCTGCACAGCCGCGTTCACATCTCGCTGTTGTTTGCAGGAGCGGCAGATGTGGTCCCGAACAATGGGGCCCCCTCGCAGGGCGCGGCGGTGACAGACTCCAAGCGCACAGCGGACCCGAAGAATGCCTGGCCCGAGGCCAGCCCAGCTGACCCGGGGGGCCGCCCCCACCTGGTCCGCCTCTTTTCCCGAGATGCCCCGGGCCGGGAGGACAACACCTTCAAAGACCGGCCCTCGGAATCAGACGAGCTCCAGACCATCCAGGAAGACAGCGCGGCCGCTCCCGGGGCGGTGGACGCGATGGCGGCCCAGAAGAGACCCTCCCAGAGATCCAAGTACCTGGCCTCGGCGAGCACCATGGACCACGCCAGGCACGGCTTCCTCCCCAGACACAGAGACACGGGCATCCTCGACTCCCTCGGCCGCTTCTTTGGCTCGGACAGGGGTGCGCCCAAGCGGGGCTCAGGCAAGGTGAGCTCCGAGGAGTAGAGCCGCGACACGGGCGTCCCCGGGGAGTGAGTGGGGCGGGGAGGGGACTCAGCCCCGAGAGGAGGCGCAGCGTCTTGCTGGAGATGCTTACAAGCCCCTGGGTCTCAGCTTTTGAAGTTCCCACCCTCCTCCTCCCTGCTCACCAGGGATGCAGTCAGAACGTGGTTGGTTCGGGGTGGAGAACATTCTGAGTTTGCATCTCTGGGGTGGCGTGGGTGTGGGCGCCGCAGAAAAGGAGCCCTGTGCTGGGGCCTCCTGTGTCTCCTGCTCGGGGGCTTGAGTGCTGGTTCAGCTTCCGCTCTGCTCTCCGGGGTCAACATTGGGCTAAGCCGATTTGTTCTTGGACTCAGTGCCGCTAGCATCGTATTGCTTTGTAACAATACTGCAATTGAGGACTTTGGGACAAATTTAAATTCGCCTTGAGCAGATGTTGTCTTTTGTCTGAGTCTCAGTGGGGAATAAATGAAGTGTGTCTGTGAGTCAAAACTATGATTTTGTTACTCCGTTTGAATATAGAGTTTGCACTTTCATTATTTAAATGTTCTGTAGATAAAAACGTATCACAAGAGAAAATTGCTCCTATTGTGGTCCAGGTTGCAGCAGTGGCTACTGGACTTGATGGTGAATAGATCTTTTATAGTTGACGTTTCACTGAAGAGCTAATCCCCAAGTGACAATCAGATAGCAAATACACGGTGTGTGTGGCACCTGATTTTAGAGTGTTGGATAGCTGGGGGATTTTGGAAAGAGTGAGGCTTTCCATAAAAGCCCCTGGTTTATTGAGGGTGCTCACAAAACTCCTAAGGTGCCCTTTGCTTCTGGCTGTGTCCTGTGCTTATTCTGAAAGGCCCAGAGAGGCACGAGGCTTCTGAGCCGAGTGTGGGCAGGGGCCCTTGATGTCCTGGTCTCATCCTCAACGCTGGGGCCCTAGGAGCGCGGGAGTTTCTCAGATTTGCTTTGGTCTCTAGCTAGCTACAGTTCTTAAAATGACTGACAACCCTGATGTTGTTGAAGATAAAGCAGAGGTCAGCTGCGCCTGTGCGGTGTCAAGCTGCGCTGTTTTTGGGCACCTGCTTGGGGCTGAGGTCTGTCATGCGGTCTTCTAGTGAATAACTCGTGTACCTTCCAGGCTTCTAGACTTTGTTTCCTGATGGTTTCCTTCTGCGTCCTGTACTTTGGGGCAGTCTTACCTCCCCCTGAAACGTGGGTCAGCTGACCCATTTCTAACGCTGTTTCAATCCGAGATGCTATCCAACCACACCGGATCCTGGCTGCCTAACCCAGTCTTGCTATTATGCAAAGCACCCCACATGCATGCCGTCTACCAGTTTCGAAACCTTAAACTATGCTGCTTAACTCAAAGGAAAAATAGAGGTGTGCAGACTAAACAGCTGGAGAGCATCTATTATAAAACAAGCTTCATTTCAGGGTGACAGGTTAAGCTGAAATCAGACTGTGAAAGCATTTATTTCAATTGTTGTGACCTTATCTCAAAATGACTGTATTACACATACGTGTTTTTCTTCCTTTATGTAGAAGTTCAACATTGATTGCATAAGGTCTCATATTCCTCAACATTTTCAAAGAAAAGATGCCTCAGGAGTGGACATCCATGTCGCAAACTAGCCTTGCTAGATTATCAAGGATCTAGATTAAAACATTTTCACAGGATTTAAAAAATAAAAACAATGTTTAAATAATTGATTAGTACTTTTAAAGTATCAATTCTGTTCACGCCTGGGTCTTGAATAAAGAAGATTTTTAAATGAATGGCTTTGCCCTTTGATGCCAATGAAATCCACTAGATTTTGAATGTAAAATCATATCTGTGATTGCTTATTACAGACACTGGCTAGGATACATTCCTGTCAAGTATCTTTGCTGAAAACGTGCAGTGGGGCTTCCTGGAAATACTTTTCAGCTCACCTGTTTTCCTGTGGTTGTTTTGTTCACTTTTAAACTCTGGAGGTATGAGCATAATACATTCTATACCCAATGACACACTTGCAATGCCTAGAAGCCTGTGGTTTTTTTGGGGTGTGGGTTTGTTTCTTGGTTTTGATTTTATTTTTGCTTTGCTCTGTTGATAAACCAGGAGAACCCTCATCTTATTAGATGCTAGAAAGGTCTTTTGGACTGAAGCATGTGAAGCTGAATGGAGCCCTTGGCTCCTGGAAAAGGGGCTGTTTGCCACCTGCCCCCCTCCTCCGAGGACACGTTGGGGGCCCCAGGGTGAGCAGCGCCCCCAGTCCTGGGAATGCACCAACACCCCCACCCTTTGTGAGGCTGGGAGTTGGCATTCAGGGAAAGCACACACAAATTCCTTGAGGAGGCATATTCTTTTGGAGCCTTGAATGAAAAGTGCATTCATGGAGGCCACTCGCCTTTGTTGCGGGAGGAAAGAAAGACGGAGTTGTTGCCTTTAAGGAGCAGGTTTCCAAGTCCCTGGACAGTGGGGCCCTGTGAGGGCCAGCTCTGTATCCTCAAGCCTCACCCCAGAATCATGACCCCTCAGCTTGGATAGTAACCAAAGTGGCCACAGTGACCTGGGCAGCCCCCCAGAGGGACTCGAGGAGGCCTGTGTCGCCTTCCTCCACGCGAGCCCGCCTTCTTGCAGGCGTTGTAAAGCAGGCTTAGGTCCTGGCCGTTATGCCTGTTTCCCGCTGCTGACTGCGGTCAGAGCCGCGTGGACCGCTGGCCTCAGCGCCCATGGCCGTCCGTGTCCAGCCTCCCCTCCCTGCCTCTGGTCTTGACTGTGGGGGCTGAGAACCTTTGCTGCCATTTAGTGCCCTGGGGATAAGCGGTCTTGGAAATTAGTCACAGTCACAGTGTTCTGTTCCCCGCCTTTTCCCCACTGCATTTTAACCTCACTCACATTTTAGTTGCACAGTAACTGCTAACTCTTCATTGTTAACAGGGTACCCTAATGCTGGAGATGTGTTCTGTAACCCCCGGAGAGGGTGGCATTGGAGGGTGACATGGAGGACACGGCAGGAAGGGTCTGGTAAGGTGCCCCACTCCATGTGAGTCTGGCCTCAGGCTTGGGGCCAGCAGAGCTGCACTCACTCACCTCTGCTGGGAGTGAGTCCGCTCACAGCACACAAACCGTGAATCTCAGTGTCACCCACCCAGCCACGCAGCACGTGGGTTTGCCAAGAGATATGGCCAAAGACCTTTCTAGAGAAAAACCTCTTTATGCTGGTGTACTTGTTTCCACACCCAAAGAAACACTTGCTGAGATTTACTACAGGAATTCCTTCTGAAGTATTAATGTCATTCTTTTGATCGATTATGGATCAGTTATTGATTGGCTCCCAGTACTTCGCCGTGTCCTCCTGTAGCCTCCACACCCTCAGCACTCCGGGCGGAGGTCGGTCAGAATGTGACGCCCCTGTGTGGGCGGCGATGTGCTGGTCCTCCGAGCGAAACATTTGTAAATTGTGTTGATGTATTTAATGCTGATTGCCTTCTGCTGTCTGTATTCCGATTTGATTTTGTGATGACCTTTTACCTTTTATATATCTCTCCCTTTTTATGCATTTATTAAACATTTTAACAGACTAATTCATTGCACGTGAGTTTTTTAAGTTGTCTTTTTTGACATCCTTCCCTTACTAAGCACATGTGTGACTGGCTTCCTGACAGCAGCTGAACAACAGGTGAGTCTGGGGTCTGCGCACCCCCTCTGTGCTCAGCTTTCAAGCATCAGCTTTCTGTTCTCTGATCCTTCTGTGAAGACTGTTCTCAATCTGCCTGATGTTGTTAAGTGTTTCTGGAAAACGCCATCCTGCACACATGGGGCGGGGGAGTGTCTCTACCCTCCTGTGTGTCTGGGACACGGAACCCTCAATAGCATTTATTGAGTGATTGAACACAGAAAGACGGCCCCCAGCTGGACTCCCCAGAGGGTGCAGACTAGGCAGTCAGATCAACACTGGAAAATCTGAGGTCAGAGTGTGAGGCAGACAGTGACTATGCCAGGTGGGGTGCAAGCTGGGAGTCTTGGTAAGCCAGAAATAAACACGTGTGCTGTGCTAGGGTGCTTCGGTCATGTCCGACTCATTTTTCGACCCTGTGGCTCCTCTGTCTGTGGAATTCTTCAGGCACGAATACTGGAGTGGGTTGCCATTTCCTCCTCCAGGGGATCTTCCTGACCCAGGGATCGAACCTGAGTCTCCTGCATTGCAGGCAGATTCTTTACTGAATGAGCCACAGAAAAGCCCTGGAAATAGGCATAAAGGCATAGAATTAATTTTGATTTGTCTTCCATTCATCTGCACCCATACCCTGCCACCAGACCCTCTTATTAACTCATCTCCTTTTAAACTCACTTCCACTTTCTGGTGTTGATTTCCATCATCACTGACTTTCTTTTTGGCAAAAGGAATGCCGATTCTTACTGGTTGACAGAGAGCTCCACTTGATATCTGAGAGACTATCTCATCATGAGGGAAAAAAACACACCCTCAGTCTCTCGTGCGAATCACTGAAGTCCGGAGTCAGCATCCCAGAACTGGAAAAGCCTCTTGTCACATTCTGGTGAATAGGTTACCTTCGAGTTTCTCCATCACAGATGTCACCACTCGCTTAAGTGCCCAGAAGTCATCCTGCTTCATTGGAAGCAGTAAAAGGCGGGGAGGGGCGACACGTGACGCCTTCCTGCCTCTTCTACTCCCACCCGTGCTGTCACCCCCACTTCTTCTGCCGGAGATAACCTCCCCTTGACCCTGAGCGTATCTGGACAGGAGGAGGAGAACCCACCTCAGCTACATCGTCCCTCCTGCTGCTGCGGGAGGGGCCGGTCCCTGGGGGGTCACCCAGGGGGCCGCCCCGTCTCAGAGCCTTGGGCCAGCATCCCAAGCTCTGTGACCAACACTCAGGAGGCCAGGGGTGGCAGTGGGGGGCGCTTACCGCCAGCCCCCAGAGCTACCTGAAAGTGCTGCAGAGACAGCATCGTCATGGAGTAGGGGCGCGGTCTGAAATAGAGGACCAGAAAGTTTTCTTTGTCTGTGGACCAAGTGCCAGCGTGGACTGGCCCACAGGCCAGTTTTGGAGGGTTTTCACCCTCGGTGGGAGCAGCCATGCCTCTTAGAGGCAGAGAGTCTTCAAGCTTGTCCACCGAGACGTGATGCTAAATAAATACTCGGTGTCTTAACTCGTTTAAGTACCCAACGCCCAGTGCTTCTTGCTAGCACAGAGCATGCCTCTCACATGTGCAGAAAACTGAACATGCCAAGCACAGGCTCACCACGGACTTGCCTCTGGGAATTCTGTTCTTTCACTTTGCAATAATATTTCTAGAACACCATAATGCTTCCCCATGTCACAACTACTGCTTATTTCCATGCATAACCAGCTATTCACATCATTTTTAAAAATCCATTTCATCTGTCGTCAGTATAAGACATCTCTGACATCTATTACACTGCCTTCATCTCTTGACCTCTGTAAGGCGTCCGCTATCTCTCTTTCTCTCTCTCTCACCATTTTGCCATCACCATCAGAGGCCCTTCCTGCAGGCCCCTGTCCTTAGTCCTGTAATAATATTCTCTGCCACATCCCTCAAAGCTGCTCGATTCAGCCATTCACTCACAGGTGATGGAATAGGAAAAATGCACTCAGAGCAAATACCGTTGAGGAAGATTTATAAGAGCGTTTACGTTCATTCATAGCTCACAAAGGACTGTGAAGTCCCTTTTAATATTAGGCTCCCAAATGTCACCAACAGCAGAGAAGAATATGCAAGTGGTCTGCCGGAGGGAGACTCTGTTGCCCTTACAAGGACCTCCGTTTACTCCGGAGCAAACCGAGAGGGTCCAGCGTGGCAGATGTCACAGTGACCCCCACAGAGCGGGAAAGACGTGTCAGTCCTGTGCAGAGGCTAACACACTCACTCAGAAAGGAAAAGAATAATAAAATGCCTCGGCCTGTCAAATCCATTCCTGTACGGACTTGGAAAGGCCCTTTCAGCTCTTCACGTGGAGCTGTCTTGGACCCACGTGTCTGGTGCCGGCGGCGTGTTTAAGAGAAGGTGGCCACAAAGCTAGCTATGGCCCCAGAGCAGGCACTAGGGCAGAACGCTCCCCTGAGCCTCCCTCTCGCCCTGTCTCTCTGTGGTCCTCTCGGAGGCTGCCCCCTGCTGTCTTCTCACTCCGCGTGTCCCCTGACACCCAGCCCCCGGCTGGTTCACCGCCCACCCTCTCACCAGGCCACGTGCTCCCACCCTCACCCTCGCCAGCCCTCCTCCCCGCCCGGGCTTCGCCGGAGGACGTGGGGCCCGGCCCAGGTGCCCGCGCGGACTCAGGCACCACTCTGTCCCTCTGGCAGGTCCCGTGGCTCAAGCAGAGCAAGAGCCGCCTGGGCCCCCATGCCCGCAGCCCACCCGGGCTGTGCAACATGTACCAGGTAAGACGGCTCCTCCTCGCGGCCGGGGTAATGTCACCAACAGCAGAGAAGAATATGCAAGTGGTCTGCCGGAGGGAGACTCTGTTGCCCTTACAAGGACCTCCGTTTACTCCGGAGCAAACCGAGAGGGTCCAGCGTGGCAGATGTCACAGTGACCCCCACAGAGCGGGAAAGACGTGTCAGTCCTGTGCAGAGGCTAACACACTCACTCAGAAAGGAAAAGAATAATAAAATGCCTCGGCCTGTCAAATCCATTCCTGTACGGACTTGGAAGGCCCTTTCAGCTCTTCACGTGGAGCTGTCTTGGACCCACGTGTCTGGTGCCGGCGGCGTGTTTAAGAGAAGGTGGCCACAAAGCTAGCTATGGCCCCAGAGCAGGCACTAGGGCAGAACGCTCCCCTGAGCCTCCCTCTCGCCCTGTCTCTCTGTGGTCCTCTCGGAGGCTGCCCCCTGCTGTCTTCTCACTCCGCGTGTCCCCTGACACCCAGCCCCCGGCTGGTTCACCGCCCACCCTCTCACCAGGCCACGTGCTCCCACCCTCACCCTCGCCAGCCCTCCTCCCCGCCCGGGCTTCGCCGGAGGACGTGGGGCCCGGCCCAGGTGCCCGCGCGGACTCAGGCGCCACTCTGTCCCTCTGGCAGGTCCCGTGGCTCAAGCAGAGCAAGAGCCGCCTGGGCCCCCATGCCCGCAGCCCACCCGGGCTGTGCAACATGTACCAGGTAAGACGGCTCCTCCTCGCGGCCGGGGCCACGTGGCGTCAGGGCCGTCTCGCTCCTGCCCCAGGAGCCTCGGAGAGGCAGCTTGTCTCCCCTGCAGGGCGGCTCCTGGGGAGGCGCGGCAAAGGAAAACGCAGAGACCGAGAGGAGGGGCCTCGCAAGGGAAGCGGGGCCTCGATTCTGGGTGGGGGCGCCCTGCAGGGCCGCGGGCGGGGTGAGGGCAGGGAGATGCCCGCGGCAGGCCTGGCCCACCCCGAGGCAGCCTGTGAGTGTGGCTTTAAGAACCAGCACCTAACAGACTCTGCGTGCCCACCAAATGCCAGGTGGATGAGCCCTTCCAGGTGTGAGCCCAGGGAGCATCCTTGGGCAGAGGAGGAGCCTGTGGTTGGTCCTCCAGAGTCTCAGCTGACCCTCAGAGTGCAGGACCGGGGGCACAGGGACCTTGGGGTGAGCCCAGGAGGTGTGGGATGCCGTCGGCTTAGACTCCGCTCTCCGGCCCGTGGGTCCCAGCAGGCATCGTGTCCCAGTGCCACGCTCTCCGCCCTGGGACGACACGCGAGGAGGACACCTGGTGCTGGACACGGCGTGGGAGGGCCCCGGGGGGGGGGGCTCAGGGCCCCGCACTGTGGATCTCCCTCCACAAACGCACGGGCGAGGGGCAGGAGCGGGAAGGAGGCGGGTGGGAGGGGCGCCCACATCTGCTGAGACCCCAGAGCCAGGAAGACAGGTCGTCACCCTGTGTGATGGTGGGGCACAGACCCCAGACCCGGCAAGCCCCAGAGGAGGGGCAGGCGTGCCTGACAGACGGCTCCAGAAAGCCAGTCCAGGAAGGTGGGCAGGGCAGCCGCAGAGGCCGGGGACAGGAGGCTCAGAGGTGCTGGGCCCCTGGGCAGACACTGGGCTGCAGGCTAAGTGGGAGGCACTGTCGTCAAGCCCCCAGGGGTGAATGGAACCTCCACTCCAGGCTGCAGGGGGTCGGAGGGGTGCCGCCCCCAGAGAGAGGGGAACCGTGTTTCAGGCGTGTTTGCCATGCTCACTGTGCAGACAGCCCTCTCAGTGGCTCCTCAAAGCCAGGAGGAGCTCCTTCCCCGCCCCCAGGAAGGCGGTGTGGGCCCGACCCCCTGGAGGAACATGTTCTCTGCAGCCCTTGGACCTCGGCTGGTTCAGACTTGGCCAGGAGGAAGCCGGGGCTGGCCCTAAACGCATTCCTGGGGTGAGGGTGTGGGGGCTGAGGTACACAGTCACCCTGCGGCAGGGATGTGGGGGTCAGACAAGGAGCCCCTTGCGCCCTGAGCCCTGAAGCCATCTGGAGCCCCGCCCTTGCCTCCACCGGTCACCTCACCATCAGCAAGCAGACACACTCCGTGGACAGGCAGAGGCTTTGCCAGAAATCCCAGACCCAGCACAGAGCGTGGGGGCAAGAGGCCAGGGCTTTGGTGTTCGGGGATAAAGAGAAACCTTCAACAGAGTGTTTGGTTTTTCTCTTTTGTTGGAACAAAGGCATCAGGCCCACCCTCCCCATCCTCATGCTAGATGCGCTCTGCCCACGTGTACAAGCGGGAAGGACATGCATGCTCTCACACCTGCGGGGGCGCCATCCCAGTCTCTGCGGGACGGACATGCATGCTCTCACACCTGCGGGGGCGCCATCCCGGGGCTCTGCAGGACAGAAATGCATGCTCTCACACCTGCGGGGGCGCCATCCCCAGTCTCTGCGGGACAGAAATGCATGCTCTCACACCTGCGGGGGCGCCATCCCCAGTCTCGGCAGGACAGAAATGCATGCTCTCACACCTGCGGGGGCGCCATCCCGGGGCTCTGCAGGACAGAAATGCATGCTCTCACACCTGCGGGGGCGCCATCCCCAGTCTCTGCGGGACAGAAATGCATGCTCTCACACCTGCAGGGGCGCCATCCCCAGTCTCTGCAGGACAGAAATGCATGCTCTCACACCTGCGGGGGCGCCATCCCCAGTCTCTGCGGGACAGAAATGCATGCTCTCACACCTGCAGGGGCGCCATCCCCAGTCTCTGCAGGACAGAAATGCATGCTCTCACACCTGCGGGGGCGCCATCCCCAGTCTCTGCGGGACAGAAATGCATGCTCTCACACCTGCAGGGGCGCCATCCCCAGTCTCTGCAGGACAGAAATGCATGCTCTCACACCTGCGGGGGCGCCATCCCCAGTCTCTGCGGGACAGAAATGCATGCTCTCACACCTGCAGGGGCGCCATCCCCAGTCTCTGCAGGACAGAAATGCATGCTCTCACACCTGCGGGGGCGCCATCCCCAGTCTCTGCGGGACAGAAATGCATGCTCTCACACCTGCGGGGGCGCCATCCCCAGTCTCGGCAGGACAGAAATGCATGCTCTCACACCTGCAGGGGCACCATCCCCAGTCTCTGCGGGACAGAAATGCATGCTCTCACACCTGCAGGGGCGCCATCCCTGGGCTCTGCAGACATAGCCCTGGGGCCAGGCGTCAGGGCCTCCAGTTACAGGCCTCTGCCTTTGCCATTTCTTCACTATGTCTCCCCTTGGCATTGGACAGAAATGCATGCTCTCACACCTGCGGGGGCGCCATCCCCAGTCTCTGCGGGACAGAAATGCATGCTCTCACACCTGCGGGGGCGCCATCCCCAGTCTCTGCAGGACAGAAATGCATGCTCTCACACCTGCGGGGGCGCCATCCCCAGTCTCTGCAGGACAGAAATTCATGCTCTCACACCTGCAGGGGCACCATCCCTGGGCTCTGCAGACATAGCCCTGGGGCCAGGCGTCAGGGCCTCCAGTTACAGGCCTCTGCCTTTGCCATTTCTTCACTATGTCTCCCCTTGGCATGTCAAATTCTTTATTATTTCAGGAAAGAGATTAGATCAAATTTTTAAAAATCCAAAGGTTTATTGACTTTTCTTTATTCCCTTAAAAAACGTTAATATAGCAACTACTTTCTGGACTAAGAAAAGAAAGAGGTTATGTTTATTGGAGAGGAAACATCACCAGCCATGGGAAAGAGTTGAAGCGCCTGGTGGCACTAAATGGTTTTCAGATACAAGGAAGGGCCGTGAAAGTAGCTTGGAGGAGACAGAGCCTCCCGCTGGGGCCACGCTGGGAACCGTGGTGCCAGGCCCAGCAGCTCAGCACCGAAACCTCCCCCATCCTCCCCCCGAGGCTCAGAAACTCAGCTGGTGAGCAACGTCAGGCTGACATCCTACATCCAGACCTTCCGGAACATTCTACCTTCTGTCTCTCTGCACAAACGCCACAGGTTAAAAAACGTTAATATAGCAACTACTTTCTGGACTAAGAAAAGAAAGAGGTTATGTTTATTGGAGAGGAAACATCACCAGCCATGGGAAAGAGTTGAAGCGCCTGGTGGCACTAAATGGTTTTCAGATACAAGGAAGGGCCGTGAAAGTAGCTTGGAGGAGACAGAGCCTCCTGCTGGGGCCACGCTGGGAACCGTGGTGCCAGGCCCAGCAGCTCAGCACCGAAACCTCCCCCATCCTCCCCCCGAGGCTCAGAAACTCAGCTGGTGAGCAACATCAGGCTGACATCCTACACCCAGACCTTCCGGAACATTCTACCTTCTGTCTCTCTGCACAAACTCCACAGGAAGGGTGAGAAAGCCCCACTGGCTGTTTGTCAAGAAACAAGCAGGCTCAGCGCCTTGGAGGCCCTTCCAGAATGGGGCTCCCATGAGGAGCCCTTCGATTCCGGGAGACGCATCACTTCTTAGTTCCACCCCAGCCTGACTCAAGGGCTGACCTGAACCTGAAGGTGGCGAGGAGCCCACATCCACACAGGAGATGATGTTGGAGGACCCAAGATGAGTCGGAAAAGCACAGGCTCCAAGGGAGAAACAAGGAGCAGATGCATGTACAGCGGGGAAGACGGCTCCATGGGGGATACAGGGCCTCCTCCTCCTGGCTCCCCATCAATTCTCCTGACCCTGCACAGCCAGGCCTCCAAAGGCCGCATCATCCAGAAGTCGCATGGACTAAGGAGGCGGAAAGGTGCCCGGAGCGGGCAGCAGGGAGCCGTGCCTGGCCGGGCCCTGTCCCACCTGCACCTGCACCTCTGGGCCTGGAGACGCAGGCAGAGCCAGGGGCGCCCCACTCCCACACTCGGCAGTTGCTCTTACCGGCTTCCTTAAGCCCCTGCCTGCCACTTGCAGCCCCTGGGGGCCCGGTCCTTACGAGCCTGCAGAGGTCACTGTGAGGCCACCCGCCTGAGGGGTGGAGGGGCACCCAGAGGTCTGTCCAGAGCCAACCTCCCTACTCTGAACCTGCACCAACTGTCCCAGGGGCTGGGGCTCACCAAGTTGGGCTCCTGGTGCCTGGAGAAGCGCGGAGCGTGCGTGGAAGCACATGCTGAGGGTTTGCTCTTCCACCTGCGGTGTCTGCTTGAGCCCCCCTCCCCAGCCACTGGCAGCGATGTCAGAAACAACCGTCTGTCCTGCTGATGCCCCGGGACCACGGGCTGATGGAGGGAAACGGGAGCACCGCCTTGGTGCCGGTAAACCGGGCGTCACAGGTGCAGCAGACAGCCCCCTCCCGGGGCCCCACAGCCCAGCTCTGGCTGCAGCCCCTGCGCTCCTGCCCTCGGGCCTCAGCATCTCAACCAGAGAGTCAGAGTCGGGGACTGCGCGTGTCTCTGTGGGGACGGACCCATGGCCACTTCCTCCTGTCTCAGGGCCCTTTTGCAACCATGTGACCAACACAGCCCCCTCCAGCCCCGAGGCAGGGGCTCAGGGGCGACTCTGCCTGCCTGAGGCGTGTAAGACCTTGCTCTGCTCAGTGGACAGACCTCTGTCAGCCCCCAGCCCCAGGCATTGTGCTCACACGGAAAGCCTTCCAGACACTTCCCTCATACTCGTCTCCAGGTTTTCTGAATTGATTTCTTCCTTATTTCCAAGGAAATGGCTCAGACCAGAGTTGGGTGGTCTTGACAGGCCCTGACGGTCTGGCCGCGGGGACCCAGAGCAGATCAGTCTCCCTGGGGGCCGTGCTGATGTGGGGCAGGGCGTCTGGGTCTCTGGGGGCTGGCCCTCTCAAGGGGTCAGGCCAGGGTCATCCCTGGGGTCTATTCCACGCTCCCCACCCTGAGGGGCTGCCTCACAGTGCAGCCACCCAGGGGCCCGTGGCCTTCAGTTGCAGGAAAGCCCGTTGCAACTTGGCTTTTCCTCCCAAAATACGCCTTCCAGACTCTGCATCCCTCACACCGCCCCTGCCATTCTACATAAGGAGACGACTGAGTTCGAAGCCAAGGAAAGGTGCCCGGGGAGACTGTTTGGTTTACGCAGCTACCAAGGCGTTAGCAGGATGTTTATGCTGGGAAGTCATGTGCATACTGTAGACACACTGAGGTCCTCCAAAATGGGAGCAAAGAAAAAAGTCAGAGCAGTTAACGTCAACTTCCAGCCCTGCTCCTGCGGACAGGAGACAGGGAAGCTTGTGTGCCCACGTTCAGGAGCGTCGCTCTCAGCACCAGCCTGCCGCCCTGTTTGAGAAGCAGCGCTGAGCCCCTCCTCTGGAGACCGTGAGCCTGGGCGTCTGGCCGGGAGCTCCCCAGTGCTTCTCGAGATGGGAATGAGGTCAGGCTCCCGGGACAGTGAGGATGGCCCAGGCATGGCAGAGGGACCCTCCTGGAGGCTCCTGGGCAGGAAGGCCCCAGGCAGCTACATATCGGGTGGTACGAGACGGTGGCGCTGCGGGTAGAAAACACAACCGTGGGCAGCATCCTCGTGGACCTGATGGCAGCTCCCAGCTCCGGCCGGGACCCCCTGCACAGCTGCCTCCTCCCCCTGCTGGTCCACTCCCCGGGGTGAGAGCTGAGGCCAGCCTTGAAGGCCTCCACCTGAGGCTAAGCCCCCATCAGAAGCCAGGCAGCCACTGCGTATTCACAGAACCAGCGAACACGTTGGCCATGACATGTGACACCGACTTCCCTCCAGGGTGACCTCACATCCACAGCCTGGAGATCTCGTTCCGTCCTTGCCCAGAGGCCTCTAATCCAGTCCTTGCATGGCCATCGATGGAGGCAAAGAAATGGTCCAGAAGAGGCCGGGGGCTTTGATTCCCTCGTTTCAGGTGAAACATCGCAGAGGGGGAACTGGCCGATGTGCCCTCCCTCCTCCCACCCCCCCTGCCTTCAGCTTCACAACTTGCTGAAAGTGGAAACTCTCCAGCTTGGAAGCCAGGCCCTCCTGTCTCGGCCCAAGCGACAGTCCCTCTGGGCAGAGTATGAGACAGCTCCCCACAAGCAGACCACCCGCCGGCCAAGATGAAACGTGTCACGAGAACAGGCAATAGGCCACCTGAAATCTCCACCTAAACGAAAGCTCTGCCTGTGCTCCTCCTGTGACTGAGAAAAGCCCACTGCTGACACAGCACGCTTTCTCAAAAGAGAGAGAGAGGCCACTGCTTTAATTAAACTCCGTCGAGTCGATATTCAGGAGCAAACATATTCTTAAACTTGCTGAGGGTGAAAACGCAAGGGCAGACTGCAAGGATCATTCAGACTAACAAGAATTCTCTCCCCAGATTGCACAATCGAAATGCAGCAACCTTGCCAGAAAGCATCTAACGCCCTCCCCTGAGGCGTACCAGGGGGCTGGTTGATCAGAAGTGGAGCAATCGCTTCCTGTGAAAAACTTACATAAACAAGGTCGGCCTCATCGTCCAGTGGTTTCTGGGAAAGGCCGAAGCATCGCGGGGTCAGGGTGTTGGAGCAAAACCCCGCCATGGTCATCAGGGCCAGCTCTGAAAGGGGGCGCATTGCAGCTTCGACAGTTTCCAGCAGATGTGTTATCTCTTTTGCAGGCCTGTGACCTTCAGTTAACATGCTCTAGGAGATAATATTTTACCGGCAGCTAACTCAGAGCCAGATGCCACAGGAGCACATAACTGCCACAACCCTGCCTTCCGAGACGAGCCAAGAGACGGGACTGCCGCAGATAGAGGCT
The DNA here is from genome assembly GCA_006408695.1 of Aepyceros melampus. Taxonomy (NCBI): domain Eukaryota; kingdom Metazoa; phylum Chordata; class Mammalia; order Artiodactyla; family Bovidae; genus Aepyceros; species Aepyceros melampus. The sequence goes on from SJXQ01004680.1 coordinate 106,112, forward strand.
TTCAGCCCAAGATGTCCACAACGCTGCTTTTTCGGAAAATCCTTGAGGAGGACTTCCTTAAATCCTCGACTCCCTGTAGTCACCAAAACGAGATTTCTCGGGGAGTTTCGTAAACCATCCAAAGAAGTGTGAGGCAAGAGGAAAAGGGCAGGAAAAGAAAAGCCATTCCATCATGACTACATTTCCTGGTTCTCAAATGTAAAGACGACAATGTGGAAGAAGCATTTTTGGTTTTCTTAACACTTTCCCAAGAAGCAACTCTCTTACTGACCCCAAGTCTCACTCTGTTGTTCTGCCTTATTGTCGGCGGTTCAGGAAGACACCCACACTGTTGAAGCGTGTGGTTCCAAGCAAGTGAAAGAGACAAGCCGCTGGATCTGGGCTTCCATAAAGCCAAAGGTTTTTATTTTGGAAAAATCAAAATGCAAATTGCAGTCTGAAAAAAGCAAAAGGCAAATTCCTGCACTCCCTAGACCGCTGATGGAACCATCTACTGAAGGTGTGTACCTTAACGCCACTCTGCAGGTGCAAGCGGAATTCTACCACGTTCAACCTGTAAACTGAAACACCAGGTGTGAGTGTGTTGCACAGCTGCTTCACTGGATGCTTCACACAACCCCTTCAAGTAGCCATGTCCACATTTGTAAAATGAGGTGAAAATAACCACACGTCCACCCCATAAAACACGGAGGAACCACTTTCCTTGCTCCTCTTCTGTATCAGCCCTGGGGACACAGAGGCATTGCCTGAACTCCCAGGATTGACTTGACTAAGAAAGTGCCAGGAAGAAAACAGTCCTGCTTTTAGACTTTGGACGACCATCTGGACACGGCTGAGGCTGACCCACAGAGAGGTCACGCTGGGCTGCATCCTTCTGACACAGCACCTCGACCTGTCCCTGAATGCAGGACGCGGGCCTCGGTTGCCTCAAGGTCCCCGTCACAGGGTTAGGGGCTTGTTGATGGGCCAGACCCAGGGCACCTCAGAGGTACCCATCACAACAGACCTGCAGATGGTGGGTGAGGCACCCTGGCATGAGGGTACCTACGCTGGTGACCTCCATGAAAATGCTCGATTTCAAGTTTTAAAAAGGGCAGCAGTTTTCAAACAGCAGCTCCGCAAAGAGCTCACGTCCCTTCCCACAATGCAGAAAAGATGGAGCAGGTGTTACAACGCTCATCACCCAACAGACGTTGTGACTGAAGGACCGAGTTCCCCACCGCAGCGCGCGACAACACAGAGGCCAAGCGCAGGAGCCAAAGTGCCTCTCGCTGCCGCCGGAGCCCTGAGGGAGCCGGCGCTCTGCGAGGGCCAGAAACGCGCCCCCCTCGTAACACACCGCGGGCCAGAGCCTTGCGCTGCACAGTACCAGGCAGAGCGCGGGTCCCGAGAGGCTCGTCTCTCCTGTGGGACATTGCCAAGCCGTGAGTCTGCATCTGGGCGGTCCTCAGATGCTTGTCCGCCTGGCGTTTATCACTACTGTCCTGGCCCCTCCTCGGCACCCACCCAGTGTCATCCACCCGGAGAAAGGCCAGCAAACTGAAGCCTGGGCAGAGAGAGGGGAGGGAGCCAGGCTCTAGGGTCCAACTGTCCTCAGGACCGACTGGTTTGCCTGCGTCTAGGGTGCAGAGCTCAAGCAGGGCGCACGCAGTGGGGAGACGTGTCCCAAACCCGGGATTCACTCAAGTTTCTGCCACTGGCACGCTAATGGTGGATCCAGGTTGCTGTTGTTGGTGTTCAGTCACTCAGTCATATCCACTTCTTTGTGACCCCGTGGACTGCAGCACGCCAGGCTTCCCTGTCCTTCACTGTCTCCTGGAATTTGTTCAAACTCATATACACTGAGTTGATGATGCCATCCAACCATCTCATCCTCTGTCACCCCCTTCTCCTCCTGCCCTCAATCTTTCCCAGCATCAGGGTCTTTTCCAATGAGTCAGCTCTTTGCATCAGGTGGCGAAAATATTGGAGCTTCAGCTTCAGCATCAGTCCTTCCAATGAGTATTCAGGGTTGATTTCTTTTAGAATTGACTGGTTTGGTCTCCTTGATGTCCAAGGGGCTCTCAAGAGTCTTCTTCAGCACCACAATTTGAAAGAATCAATTCTTCAGGAAAGATTTTAAATTCTTCTTGCAGACAAGAATGAAATCAAGCTCTAGGACTCTATTTTCCCCTGAGCACAAACCCCAGACACAGTGGATGTTCATTTCTTCAAGCTGCAGCATTTTCTTCTGAGGGAACAATTCCATCCCTTCGTCTCTAATCAAATCCAAATGCAAATGACGATGCAGACAAATGCCTCGACCCTATTTTCATAAAACAGCCGTCAGAGTCGAGGGAATGAATCTTTACCCAATCTGATGACCATTGATCTTCACTGTGTCAGACGAAAACTAATCTCCTCTTATTACTTGCAAGTTTGAGCAAATTGGAAAATAGTTAAAAATCCTTCATGGTGTCTGGAGATGGGACTGGCAAGCCAAGTGCACGAGCTCCCTCTGCTGGTGAAGTACACATTATCACAAGCTGGGGGGAGGGAATTCATCATAATTTTCAAACAGGCTAATGGAAAAAGCAATTTATGTTAAACATTAATGACCGGTTGTCCTTTATCCCATGGCTTTCCTTCCATCGTATTTAGATTTTTAGCATAACGTTATTTTATTTGCCACCAAGAAGTTCGTTGTTGTTTTTAATTGTTACGTCAAGAAAGAGTAACATGTCAGCGGCGTGTAACCCTGCGCGCGCTGTGATCACGTGCCAAGGCCTGCACACTCACATCTTCCCGCGTACAGAAGGCCAGGTCTCCCGTGGTTCATCAGCGTGTGGACAAAGCACAGCCCTGAGTGCCAGGGTTTCTTCTACAAACTTATCTACCTTATTTGAAATCCCCAATAAGTGCTATTTTTCTGAACAACTGAAGCTTTCGTTTTTTAAAAACTGGACTAATTTTCTAACTTCGCTTCCCAAATTTCAGCTCTGTGTACTTTGGAGAGAATATGTGGACATCCTAACCTCACGTGTAGACCAGTGTGGTGTGGGGTGGGGGTCCCCACCTCCGGCCCTTTTTCCTTTTCTGATCTCTCAGGGTCAGGGGTGACTGCCGCTTGCCCCTCCCCACCTCCTCTGCCCTGGCCCGGCTCTTATTTTACAGCAGGACCGCCCTTCAAGTTCCTCCTTTGCCTTTCCATCACCTGCAAAGTAGGCAAGCTACCTGGATCAGGATCAGTTCAGTTCAGTTCAGTCGCTCAGTCATGTCCGACTCTTTTCAAGCCCATGGACTGCAGCAGGCCAGGCCTCCCTGTATATCACCAACTCCCAGAGTTTACTCAAACCCATGTCCAATGAGTCGGTGATGCCATCCAACCATCTCATCTTCTGTCGTCCCCTTCTCCTCCCGCCTTCGATCTTTCCCAGCATCGGCGTCTTTTCCAAGGAGTCAGCTCTTTGCATCAGGAAGCAGGATAGATGCAGACAGAGAGACGCCAGTCCTGGCAAATCATTCAAAAGTGTGAGTGGCTCTGGATTTTCTGTGCTTTCTGAGCAGAGAGGAGGGGCGTTCACCCCTCGGGG